>CM021751.1:1204100-1280016 GCA_011075105.1 Heteronetta atricapilla
GGGTCGGATTTAGGGTTAGGGGTCAGATTTAAGGTTAGGGTTAGATTTAGAGTTAGGGTTTTGGTTCAGGTTAGGGTTTGGGTTAGAAGGGTTAGGGTTTGGGTTAGATTTAGGGTTAATGTTTGGCTTGGGTTTAGGGTTAGGGTTACTGTTTGGGGTTAGGGTTCAGCTTCAGGTCTGGGTTTGGGTTCGGGTTTTGGTTTTCATTTATGTTTGGGTTAGGGTTAGGGTTTGGGGTGGCCGCACTGGCCGTGGTTTCATGGTCACCAAGCAGGACTTGCACCAGTCCCAAGCCTTGTTTGCTTCTGGTGCTGGGGGCACTCAGGGCAGGGGCTCAGCCCACAGCCATGACCCCCACTAACCAGGGGCACAGCAAGGGACAGCCATGAGCTGGAGCCCCCTGGGCTGTGCCGTGCTGAGTGTGCTCGACAGCAAAGGTTAAATTCTGCTAGGGATTGACTGGCAAGTTAACGTTTATATTTCTCCAGTCTCTGTCTTTATTGCAGATATTATCATCACTATTTTTAGAGCCGTGTTGTATCCCTGACTGCTTTCCAGGGCTGCTTTCCCTGAAGCCAGGAGATGACATCTTCGGCAGGCGGTTGTGCTGGGAGTGGTACAGAACTGAAACCACACTGACCTGACTCCGCAGACGGCACAGAGCTGCGGACACCCACCTCTCATGTGGTTCCTGAGCTCCCTGCTGCCCTGCCTGCAGCCCTCGCTCCCACGAGCCGGGGAGATGTCAAACCTCACCTGGAAAAGGGGCTCAGGAGGGCACCACGGGGCAGTCTGACAGCGGTGAAACCACGGCCACTGAAACTACTGAAACCTCTCACAGAAATAAATTAATTATTAATAAAACCTTCTTAAAAGATATCACAGCTCTCTTCTCAGCGTGTGTTTATCATAACTCAGGTTCTGTGTTCCATCAGCCCGACGTGGCGCTTTGCTGCTCGGGCAGGACGCTGTGGGTCCCGTCCTTTTCAGCGCTGCTCAGAGCAGAACTGAGGTGTACGTGGTGTTTCCTCTGCTCATTTGCGAGGGGAAGAGCGTGGGATTGTGCAAGGCTAATTGTGACCCTCAGAACAACTCTCACTCGGCAAGAGAACTGGTAGGATCCCTGAGCAGGAGGAGAGCTGCACCGCATCGCAGTGCCGCCGCCTCATTGCTCCTCGCCTCCTGTGGTGTTGGCCACCCCATCCACCTGTCCTGGAAGGGAGAAGACAGACCAGACCCCTGGCAGCTCTTCAGGCCTCGCCGTGTCTGCAAAGAGCGGTGGTAACTCCACCGATGCTCCTGGTAGGTTTTCAGGGTGGAGATGTTCAGAGGAGAGCAGAGTGGGGCTGGGGAGAGGGGCCCCTGCTATGAGCCACCCGAGCTGAGGCAGGTCTGGGTCATTTTGCAGTCACCCAGCTGCAGTAAAATCCACGTCCACTCTTCTTTTTGTGCTTTTCCCTTCAGAGCAGAGAGCTGGGGAGGAGCAGGCAGGTAGCTGTTTAATCCTGCTCCCCAGCTCCCTCTGCCCAGTTCAATCCCCCCGAGGCACTGGTCCCTCAGCAGCGCCCTTCCAGCGCTGCGCCTTCCCTGACCCCTGCACGCAGAACACAGCTTCCTCGGGAAGAGATCAGATTTGTTTTCTGTTGGAGCCTGTAGGAAGAGTAAATCTTTGCAGGATGCCTTAGATTGGCTGGAAAGGGCTTTGGGATGGTGCATATAGAAGTTGCCCTTGGTAGTGCAAAAGGGCTGTTGGGGAAACAAACCCACACCGTTTGTGCTGCGGTTCCGCAGGGTTCCCCCTCCTCTGGTGGGGCTGGACGCAGCTGGTGGGAGGGATTTGTGGCTGTCAGCAAGACAAGAAAGGAGAGCATGTGAGCGAGAGGAGCTAGACCTGGGAAAGCAGGAGGGAAGTTTGGCTGCTCAGTGAAAACGCCGGGGAGCTGCTGGCTCAGTCTCCGGGGGAAGAAGGAGGGAAGGAAGGATGGCCGTGGCCCCGCAGGTGGGCTGAGCAAGCACGCCGCCTGCTGCTGGGGCAGCCCTCGGGGTTTGGTGCCTGGGGGACACCCCGGGGAGCACCCCACCTCGTCCCATCCCCTGCTGGGTGCCAGGTGCGTGCTGCCTCGCCGCATGGTGCGGGACCCATGGGGCTTCGCTGCTGGATGGGACCCGGCCCCTGTGAGCCCCTGGGGCTTTGCGCCTTGTTGGGAAGCCAGCACCAGAGGAAAAGTCACCCCCGCGCTCCTTGCCACTAGCAGACGAGCACGAGGAGCCAGGTTTGGTTCTGGCAGCAGCCCAGCAGCAATCTGTGTTGTGACCACTTCCCACGGACGGGGGAACGGTGCTGAGCACAGCCCGACGGGAGGAAGCCTCCAGGAGCGATAAATCTGCCCGGTGGAGCCCAGCAGGGATCCCCGCGTGCCATAGAGCCTCACCCGTCGAGGAACGAGGACCTGCTCGTGTGCTCCAGGTGCCTGTGAGGTTTCCGAGCTCCCACTGGCAGCACCTGGGGAGCAGAGAGGAGCTGGTGCCATGGAGCCTCCTGCGCTCGCCCTGTCCCTCATCCTCGCGCTGCGAATATCCTCGCTTGCTTCTGGGACCAAACTGCAGCCCTACATGTGAGTAGCAAGGAGAGAACCCGAGGGGGTTTTGTAGGGCAGGGGACTGCCAAGCGGGGGCTAAATGCAAGGTTTTAAAATCAAGTGTGAAGGGAGCTGCAGGGAGGGTTTTTGGGGGGTTGTTCTGTGGTTCTTGATCTGGTACCAAATGTGTGTAAAGGTACAAAGAAACTTAAAAGTCTGCACAGTCCCAGCTTGTAGAAGGTAATTCGCTGTCTTTGACTGAAGTGTTGCTATTGTGTGAGCACAAGAGGCGATTATTGTGCAAATAGTTTGACCTTTCCTCACAGAGCTGCTGTTTTATTGCACTTTGTGGCTCCTCAGTGCCTTTCACCCTCTCTTCCTGTTACTCCAGGAGCACGTAGTCCTTTCTTTTTAATTGAATTTTACAGTTACAGTTTGGTGTTAATCATTTAGCTTCTTTGGAAAACTTCCTCGCGAGCTTGGTGCCCTGCCAGCAGATGATCTCTGGATGCAGGGGGTTGCTCTCATTCCTTTGGTAAACGAGCCCAGCGTTGCGTGGTGCTCTCACGGCAAGCTGCTCTCCCCGAGGTTTTGGACATTTGGGCTTAGGAAAGGGGGAGCGAGGTCCTTTTCAGCAGCTTTGGCACAGTTGCTTTTTACCCCCATGTCAGGGATTTCGTGCCTCTGCTTTGACAAGCACTTTTAGGATTCTTGGACAAGGCACTGGAGATGAGATGTGTGCCAAAGCATCAGAGAAAAGAAAACGCCAGCGGCTGGAAAGCGCTGCCCCTTCCCATAGGCACCGCTGACGATGCCTGTGGCACATAGACCCGCTCTTTGGGGACACAAAAGCCCTCCTTCGCTGTGACAAATTGCACCAAGCATCGCTGCTGCTGAGGTTTTGGAGGCGCAGAGGGCTCGGGGGCAAGGCGTGGAGGTACCAGCAAAGGGTGCCCGGGGAGGGCAGTGCCGTGTGGAGCCACGCGTGGGCTGAGCAGGGAGGCTGCAGAGTCCTGCCAAGGGGAAACGTGCCGGGGTGCCAGGGGCATTTCTGGGCTTGCTGCAGTGGTGTCACCCAGTGTCCTGGAGCAGTGAGATGCCAGCTGTGAACTCGAGTCTCCACCACGTCCAAGTCACTTGGTTCAACCTTTTATTTTTGTGGAAACGCATGGTCCCTTGGGGGGAGTTTGTAGCAACAGAAGCACTCCCAGGTAATGAATGGCCTGTAACATTAATTCAGGGACAAATATTCTCTTCTTTGTCTTTAGTTAAAACTACTGACTCCTATTTGCAGAGGAAGAGCTAGGATTAGGAAAGAAATACAGCACAAACACTGCTTTCCTGCTACTTTTTCTCTGACTCAGCATCCACCTGTGAAACACCAGGTTGTGCTGTGCCCCTGGCAGCTCTCCAGCATGTCGCAGCTCCATGCCCTGAGCAAAAACACACCCGCTGGGCTCGCTCCTGTCCCTGGGGCAGCTGGCTGCCTGCTGCATGCCTGACCTGGGAGGAGGACGATGTTGGTGCCAGGCGCCCTGCCCGGCGGCGCTCAGTTCCCCACCGTGATTTACCCATGACAGATACCACACGTGGCCAGGGATGTTCCCGCTGTCCCTGGGAATGCCATGGGGTGGCAGAGCCGGTGCTGCCACGGCCGCAGCCCCACGCCGCTGTCTCTCTGTGCCAGGCCACACGTCTGCGCGGAGCCGGAGCTGGCACTGGTGGGGCGGCAGGAGCCCTGCGCCCGGGCGCACGCCCGCACCATCAGGGTGTGGAGGCAGGACTGCGCGGGACGGCGCTGGTGCACGGCCTACGAGCGCAGGTAGGTGCTCCGCCGTCGCGGCCTCATGCTGTAGCGTCGTGCTGCTCGGTGATAACGCCACCGAGGAACTTGCGCTGGTGCCGTGGGGGTGGCACAGCTGCACTTACCCGTGCCAGAGAGGAGCCCGTTGGGCAGCTGCTGCAGGGCTCCACAAAGCCGTGCTTCAGCCCCCACAGCCGGCTGCTCCTCGCCAAAAATTGAGCAGCAAATTGCTGCAGTTGTTCAGGTAATTGGGGTTTCGTTTCTGAGCTGGGTGGCAAGGAGGGGCTGCAGAGGGGAGGGCATGTGCAGCAGTGCGAGCCTTCGCCTTTCCTTCCCTCCACGGCAGCCAAACAGCCATGTCCCCCATCTCCCCGTGCCCTCCACCTGCTTTCCCGGCCTCATTAAGCAACCACAAGCCTTTACAATATCACAGGAATAATTTCAAAGAAGCGTCTTGGACTAGAGACAGCTTTTAAGTCTCGAGTTTAGGAATTCTTCCTAACCTGTAATTGCTGGTAATTACCTCGGTGATGATATCTGTGCTGCAAGAATAAGGGAGCAGAGTCCGGCTTTTGGCCATATTTAAGAGAGGGCTTTGAAATGATAGGTGCCTTGTCTGCTGCCAGTTCAAAGGCTGGGAGCTCTTCAGTCCCAGCTGTCCCTTTAGTCCTTTAATATGTGTTTTTGACACTGTAAATCAAGGATCTGAAAGGAAAAAGCCTTCTGTTGTGCTTCATTATAAATACCAGAGTAGCCCCATGCTAAAACTCAGTTACTGCCAGTAGGGAGGTGAAACCTGGAGGTGCTGCAAGGCAGAGCGAGATTTGGCCCGTGGAGCTTTAAAAGCAAGCACAATAAAAGGAACTGCATCCAAGCTGCCCCCAGGCACGATTGTGCCCCCTGTCCCTCCACTCTAAATGGCTCTGGGGAGCTCCTGGGCCTTGCTTTTGGGGACTCCTGGCAAAGTGGTGCTTCTGCTGCCGTTTGTGCAGCCTTCCCCAGCGAGGTGACAGCAGGCAGTGACTTTTCTTACCCCCCGGTAACCAAACTTGGGGGGTGACAGCACTGTCACTGGGGGCTGGAAGTGGATTTCCCAGCAGCAGGACACAGCACAAGCTTTTAAGCCTGGGTTCCATTAGTTCTGGCTCATTCAACTTTGCCTGTGCCAGGGACTCCTGAAAACACAAAGGAAAACAGAAACATCGAAGATACTTTATCTGCTCTGTGGCTCTTTCCAGCCCACAGCATCCAGATACCCGCAGGCAACTGGGGTTGTCAAAATATTTGCAGTTCCTTGAGAACCCCCGGGGGTGAACGTGTCAGGTGGAGCTCACCAAGGCCATGGAGTTGAGGTTGTTTGGGTGCTGCTGGGGGCAGAAAGCACCCCAGGGCTCCTCCTGAGCTCTGCGACCTCACCGGGACCATTAGACCTGAATGGGTGAGAAAAATTCCCTTCCTGCACACCAGATAACCCAGTTCCTTGTCTCCTGAGGGTCAGGACAAAGAGACCAGAAGGAGCTTCATGCTGCTACAAGGCCACTCATTTTTGTTTCTCATATTCCTTTTTTCTGACAAAGATTGGTTTTAGAGAGCTTGTAGTCTATTGTATTTTTCTCCTGGAAGAAAAGTGAAGAAAAGTGAAGAATATTTTTTTCTTTCAGCCTTCTTGACCTAAATCTACCTACAAGTGTTCTCAGAGGTAGCATAGCAGAGCTGGGGAACATATTCCTTTACCCACTTTCTCCTGATTTAAATAGGAAACACAAGGGATTTTTTGAGGTTAGAAAAACGCAGTGGTCAGTATTTTTATTCTTTCTCCAAACTCTCTTGCAATGCCCTTTCCTCATCATTTCTCAGCTTACGCAGGACAGGTGAAAGAGGCTGCTGGCTGCCTTACAGCCCTTGTGGATCACATTTTCCCTGATCCCACCAGCTCTGCCCCAACCCCAAGACTTGTCCCTTCTGGCACCCAGTGCCACCATGCTAGCAGACCCTGCCGAGGGCATCCACGTGGACCCGGGCCTGGTGCTGAGCTGCTCTGCTGTCCCAGTGACTGCAAACTGCTTTCTCAGCTGCTTCTGGAACATGAGTGTTTCCTTCGTAATTTGTCGACAGCTTGTACAAAAATTGGTATCTGCTTTCATTTTCCTCAGCTGTGCTTCCATATGCTGGTTGGCACAGAAGAGGAGCCGAAGGTTTCCTTCGCAGGAATCAATGGTTCACCGATATTCAGCTCTGTTTGTAGCAACATTCAGACAAAACCAAACAACAAGAATGAGTTAGGATAAATATTTTCAGTGGACATGTACAGCACATCTGCTGTGCCAAATATTTGTTGTTGTTTGTCTGATTTGCTTTGGTGGAGCAGTTTTCATGTTCTGCCAAAGAAGCTTTTTAAAATTCAGCTTCAAAAGTTTTATCTCTGTTTCGATTTTCGCATACACACAACAGCAGAATTCCGGGGGGGAAAAGTGTCGCTTTTATTTATTTATGTTCCAGATCAATCCCTGCCTTCCTGCCCCAGTCAGAGCTACGACCCTTGCTGCTTGCCTCCCCATTCTGCAGGAATTAATGCTGTCCGGGCCGTGTTTGTTCTGTTTCAGGACCGTGTACTACACGGGCTACAGGCAGGTGTACCAGGTGCAGTACCAGACGGCGTACAAGTGCTGCCCGGGGTGGTCCCAGCTCGCAGGCGATGCCGGCTGTCTGTACCGTAAGTACCAGCGGCTCTGCTACAGCTCTCGGTGCCGTCAGCACTGTCCTTTTGGCTGAGGATGCTCATTTCAAGTCCCGTGCTTCCAGGAAATGCTGCAACAATGTCTTTAAAAGGAACTTTTTGTTGTTGTTTGTTTATGTTTTCTACATTTTATTTATTTGAATCGTGTGTCAGGTTTTCCTCTGGCTCCCCAGCAAGCCCCTTGTTTGCTTTCCGTTTTTGCAGAATTTCCCCCTTGCTGCATGAAAGGGTTTTCAGAGGTGCATTCATTTATCCGGCTGCCAAATGCTATTAAACATTTAAAGCCCAAAGTGGTGATTTAAACAGTGCCATTGGCAGAAGCTCTGGAAAGCTATGATCCAAGACCGGAGTGGACTTTTTGCTATCCAGCCTCGTAATTGCTGCCCGTGTGACTGTGTGGCGAGGGCTCCTCTGCTCCCCAGTTGCTCTCGCTCAGCATTTCAAGAGGCTTGTGTGCCAGGTCCCAGTTCTGCTGCTTTTAAGACTGACAGAGCTTGAAAGCCTCCTGCCAGAGGTTAGAGATCCCTGTGCTCCTTCCCTTCCATCTGCTCGCTGCTTTAGCCTAAAGGTGAGCGTTCAGGCCCAGGGCAGCCAGCACAGGTGCCGCAGCATCAGCCTCAGAGCAGGAAGCAAGCTGCCAGCGTGGGTGAAATGAAGGCACGAATAAGATTGGAGGAAAAGACACAGAACTTGAGGCTTTGGGATTCTGTTGGTTTTTCTGCTCTGTAGTGTTTTCTCTGGTGTAATTCTCTGCAAAGCAGGCACAGAAGCATTTACCTCCCAGCTGCCATGTGTATTCAGATTTGCATGAGTCAGGCTGTGGATATGCAAATATTCATATAAGTGACAATTCTGTGCAGCTATTGTTGAAGACAGAGGCAGCATTATCCTGGTGGGACGTATCCCTGCCTCCCACTGGGGCTGCAGGGCTTGGTGTGTGTGAGGGGGCTCCCCTGCTCCCGCCTCCTCCTGCAGCACTGCAGCTGCCTCCAGCTGGGCCATATTTAACTTCACACTTTGCTTTTGAGACATTGAAAGCCAAATAAAATCTTCCTTTGAATCAGACAAAGGTTTGTCTAGGTGTACGTGTAGACAGACATCGCTGTCAAAGCAGAATCTCATGCTTTCCCTGGCGCAGAACAGAGCTCTGCGAGTCGGGGTTGGGCTCTGGAGGTGCTCTCCGGCCCGCACTGCAGACAAGCAGCTGTCCTTTCAAGTAATAGGCAGGGACACCAACAAAACACTTGGGATCTGGCCTGCCTTGCCATCAGGGGGATGAAAGCTAGCAGTTTCCAGCCCCATTGTTGAAGTGGTTTTGATTGTAATTGACCTACAATATAGGAAAATGGCTCCCGTGCTGGCTGTCCTTTGTTCTGCAGACAGGCTGCCTGCACCTTCCTCGCACTTTTATGCTTGAAGAAAACGTTTTTTTAAAAAAAGTGTCTAGCAAGCCAATCTTTGTTCTTCCTGTTGAAAAGCCCATAACCCAACCCCGCTGTGCTGAAGGAAGCGCTGCGGTACCCAGCAACCTGCCGTCAGCGAGCAGATAACAACCTCAGGTGAACTCCGAACTGGGTAGCGGTTTTCCTGCAGGGGAAGCGAGGGATCCCAGCAGGAAGGAAGAGGTGACAAGGGAGTAAAGCTGCTCAGAGCAGGCTCCTGTGAACGGGAGCCAGGGGAGCTCCAGCACACATGGGGATGAAACATTGGGACTCTTGGTACCCATTTCATACTGTGGGTGCGACAGGTGAGCCTAAGTTCCCAGGAATAAAAGCAGGGGCACCTCAAGTGCAATATGTGCTGTAGGGAGCTCATCTCTGTGGCCCTCTGCACAGCCAGGGGCTCTTCCAGAGGTCGCCCAGGGTGGGAAGCTCCTGCAGCATCGTCCTGCATCACGTCGCAGGTCGCACGCTTCCAGGGAGCCCCAAGCACAGGGGCTGGACTGGGGCAAACAGCCCTGGCTGAGCCTCATTGGGAATGTCTGGTTGTGCCCCAGGTCCTGCCTGGCTCCTGCAGGTTGGCCGGGGCTGGGATCTGCTGTCATAATCCACAGCCTGTCCCGGGGATCTGTTTTCTGTGCCAGCAGATCTCCCGTCCAAGGGGCTCAGCACTGCCGGCTGGCGGGGGCGTGATGGCTTTTCCTGCTGGTGGCCGGGCCACGGTACGAGCACGGGGACATCTTCCTCTGGGCCCGAAGAGAGCGTAGGAAGGGCTGGCCGAGGAAATGAGTCAGCAAATATCGGTGCAGTGCTGAGGCAGGGAAACACAACCAGGGTGTTATTTGTGTTAGCGGATTTTCGGTGCTGGGAGCAGCAGCCACAGGCCCACCTGTGCTTGCTGTTGTAGCGAAGGGCGGCGAGGTTGTGCCAAATTATGTCAGTGGGATTTGTGGCCCTTCCTACACACCTCCAGAGATCACTGACAGTGCTCCAGCAGCACAGTGGTGGGAAGGCCCTTGCTGCTGACAATTCAATTACAGCGGTCGGGTGCCGTGACGTGGAACCATTCCAGCGAATATATCTTATCCCTGGTTGTGCTGTGAGCCTTGCAAGACTGCCTTATGGGCTGAGCATTGCCAGCAAATGGGCACCATGGAGCCAGGCTGGGATTCACTGCCTGAAGTCTCATTTTTTGGTGATTAAGGTGAGGGAGTCAGGGAAAACAAAGGAACCTTGCTGTGCAGTTTGATCACTTCATTGTTTCTAATAGTGCTGAAGCTAGAAAGAAGGAAATAAAACTTAGGAGTGTGCTTCTTGTAGATGTGGAGAGTGAGCAAAACTAAAAAGCTGCAGTGCTTCAGGATGTTTTGGAGCATAGCTGGATGTGGGAAGAGCCAGTGACAGGCGCATTGCCATGAGCCCTCTCTGCCTTGCCGTGTAGGAGGAAACACCCTGGGTGTGTGATACCAGGCCTGGCACAGGTTGCCAGGGGCTGGTGGTGGTTTCCCAACTTGCGGTGAGCTGCACCAGCCAGGCAGCCTGTTTGGTATGGGGTCACCTCGGTACCTGGGGCTGCACGGCTATGAAAAGTGGCTAAAGCATTAGATCAGGAGATAACTGGTCTTCTGAAGCAACATTTCATCACTGTCTCATTAGTTTCGGTAGGCGAGAATGTGGACTTCAATGCTGCCTTTGTATTAGTAAAGAATCTTTTTTTGGAGGAGGAGGGATTTGAAAAATCATCAGGTTCTTAAAAAAGCCAAGACTGAAGCTTAAGTGCGTTAGCTGTAATGCATCCAAGGCGCAGAGCCCGGGGAGTTCAGGTGTCAGCAGGAAGGGGACTCGGAAGGAGTCTCCCATATCACCAAGTACAGAGGGTTTAATAGAAAGACGAGCAGCATGTGGGGAGTAAGGAGAGAAGCCAGTGTTATTGCTGATTTCTCTGGTGTAAATGCAAGATACGATATGGAGGAAGCCAGCCCGATCCAATCAGTTTAATCAGGAGGTCCCTCAGTCAGGTACCTTCTGATCTTTTTTGCTTTGGTGTGTTGGAAATGAACAACCCTGAGCTCTGTCAGCCTTCCCTCGTGGGGCTGCTAGTCTGGTGGCTTCACAGAGAGGTCGGGTGTCTCCAGGGCTTCTCCTGAGAATGCTGTCTGCTCTCTTGGCTTTGAGAAGGTAAAAGAAGCCACAGAGCACACATTGTTAGAATAGGTGTGTGTCTGTGTAGCAAGGGTGCAAAACTATAGCAGAAGCGCAAAATTGTAGAATGTCATATTCACCAAAATGTTGACAAAGCCTTAATCAGTGCAAACTAGATGGAAAGTGTTGCACAAGACAATGCTGAGATTTAGCACAGAGGGGGAATTAGGAAGTCAATTGTGTTTCTGTAGGAAAAAAACAGCTCCAACATTTGATATATGGGGCAATGAGAATAGTGGGAAATTTGGTAATGCAGTTATTAGCTTTCCATGCAGAGGAGGCTGTGGCTGATTGCATTGTGGTGTGAGCTATGTAAATACATCCCAGCGTCCTGCCCAAGGGCTGACCACTGTAGAGGTTTCACCTCGCACGTGAATTTTCATGCGAGGAGCTGCAGACGTGGGATGAGAGCAGCCAGGAGCCAGCAGGGCTCTGTGCTCTGTGTGAGATGTCCTGCAATTTTTTCTTATACAGCAAAACCCTGGAAAATGTTCTTCACCCTTTGCATCTCTGTAAGGACACCGTGCAGGGCTGGAGCTGGGTCATCGGCACGGAGCCCCACAGGCTGCACCCGGCTCCCTCTGGCTCCGTCTGGGCCGCTTGCGCTCTGCTCTTTCTAGTAAATTTGTGTTTCTGAGCCAACAGGCTGAGGGTTGCCAGGTCTGTCTGCTGTAACTTCAGCTACTTGAAATAATTACGGGCTCTGGATCCACGGGACACGAGGGCCTCGAAGCAGGTGACCGTGACAGGGCTGGCAGCAGCACCATGTCCCTGCTGGGGCTGCACCAGCGGCACCACCACAGCACGGCACATGGGCACCCTGCGGTGAAAAGGAGGAGAAGAGAGGGTGTAGAAAAAAAAAAAAAAAAAATAAGAGGAGCTGGCCAGCAGCACAGCAGGTCTGTGAATAGAGAAAATTGCCTTGTCCAATGTTTAAGTGGACTTCAAAAGGAAGGCGTTGTGCTGTGTCCTTACACTGCAACTAAGCACAGTACACGTGGCATCGTTTGCTAAAAGCACTTCTGAGATGAACGCTTTCTAGTGGGAAATATAAAACATTTGCTGCATTTCATGAGTTTTAAGAAGGGTGTTTCGTTGGGAAAACTTGTCCCTGTTTGTGGCTTTATTGGGATGGTTTGAAAAGGTGGATTTCAAAAGCCTAATTGAGCATTCTCTCTCTGTGTGTACATTTCACACTTCACTGGGTGAGAACACAGAAATGTGGCTGCTCGGGCTTCCTTACAGTTTAGCTCCATTTCATTCTCTGGTCCACTCAAAAGGTGACACCACGTCTGGACGGCCAGTTCTGCAGGAATGGAAAGCGGCTTCTGGTGCTTTTTTTTCCTTAAGGACGCCTCCAGTTTCAAAGCAACTTACCATTGCTGGTACAAGATTTGGTACAATGCCTCGTGAGTCATTTTCCTGACGATTTTACCCACTTGCTGGCTGGAATTGAGTTGTTTTATGAGTGAGAAGTGAGGTCTGTTGGCTGATGGAGAGCAGCCGTGGGCACTCATCGCCGTGCAGGCAGGACGAAGCGTGCAGCGGGGAGCGAGCAAGTTAATTGCATGTTTAATCTCTGGCTCTTCAGTGCAGAAATAATCTGAGCCCTGATGAGAAGGTTAATTAGCTGTATCGCTGCCTGCCCACTCTAAGATATGGGGCAACGTCCATTCCGATGCAAGTGGTCTGCCATCCAGCCCTCCACAGGACTGGTGTGTGAGTGTAGTTTAAAATAAAATTGTAAGCCTGTTGTTTCAGCAAGTGGCATGGCTGGCTGCAGGGGATGGGGAGGGAGATGAGCTCCCTGCCTCCAGCCACTCGACCAAGCGAGGTACCAAGCGGTGTTTTTATTGTGCTTCCCATCCGACAGCTTTGGTGTGCTTTGAAGGCATTACTCTGCGGAACGCCCCAGCGAGGTAAGAAGGAGACAGGCGTGAGATTAATTTTGTGCTCACCTGAAAGCCAGCCAGCCTCGAGCTGGGAGCTGTTTGCCTTCCTTTGGCACCTCTGCGAGAGTTTTTAGGACAGATGCCCCTCGAAAATGTTCAACGGAACTTTTGTAATTATTCAGGTTTGCTGTGGGGCTTTGGGAACTCAGTCAGTGTGTGGGCATTTTTAAGCATATGGGCACTTCTGATCCTGATCTTCAGAATTATTCTCTCCCTCTCCTTGCAGCTGCCTGCAGTGCCGGAGTTTGTTTCAACGGTGGGAATTGCGTCGAGGGTTCTTCGCAGCTCTGCCACTGCCCCGCTGGCTTCCAAGGCCCTCGCTGCCAGTTCGGTGAGTCGGCTTTTCAAGTTCTTCCTTTGATTTTGGGTTGGAAGTGGAGGGAATAAAGAATGAGGGATGCCCCAATGTTGTGGGTTTTTTTTTTTTTTTTTTTTTTTTTTTTTTTTTTTTTTTTATCCTTACTGACCATTGTTGTATCTGCCAAACTCCGATAATCTTCTCTCTACTTTCTTTGGCCACTGTTTGTAAAGTTTGGGGAGTTTGGATGTTTGGAAAGGAAATGCTTATCAGGCCTGGCTGTGAAGCACAGCTCCATCGCTCCGTGCTGCCCTTTACAGTGGGCTGCCCTCAGCAGGGGCTGTGTTGGGGGCCAGGAGGAAGCCGATTCACCTCAGGTCAAACAGAAACTCAGCCCGAGTGAGCCTGACAAAGGGCTGTCACAGCAGGGGGAAAATAGCTGTGCTCTTCCTAACTGCACAGCTGTATCTTCAGTTAGGTCTAGCTGGGGGCTGCTAAGCTTTATTTAATTAATGTTTGTGCAATACACAAATTCTCTCTTGCAGTCCATCGAGTTTCTTATGTTTGGTAATTCAGAGATGTTCTGATTTTGGTAGCAGGACATCTGCATGGCAAGTGACCACTAAGTGGGATGGGCCTGCGTGCTGCAGGAGCTGGACTGCTCCTGCCGAGGAGGGCTGGGGGGAACCCTGCCCAATGCCCCCACCTCAGGGCAGCGTCAACTCAGAGGTGCTTAAAAGGCCCGCTAGGCTCATTTAGACAAAGCCCACAAAGAAAGAGGACCCTCTCAATCAGATGTAAACCGGAGGTTGGCCCAAACCTCTTCGATGCTGTTGGCTTTGGGCTGCCTCCACCTCAGTGTCGTTACCTGAGCCCCAGCCATGTGTTTGCAGCAGACCCCAAGGCGCTGCGTGTGAGTTTGTGGGTGATGGCCAACAGCCCCTGCCATGCCTGGTGGTGGCACCAGCTCCCAGTTCTGTGATGAACCAAAAAAAAAAAAAAGGCATCCTGAGCCCGTGCATGCAGGTCCTGCCATGGGGCCTCTGTCCCTTGGTGCTTGTGCTCCGTGTCCTCGCTGCCCAGGGCAGTGTCGGCGGCAGTGGTTTCCATTCAATGAGTTCAGCTGAGATGAAAAGGAGACTGCTTTGTGTAAAAATAATTTTGTTTGTTTTGCTTTTTTGCTTTGTTTCTAGAACAGTCAAACTGCAGACATAATAGTAGTGTGAGTCCAAATTATTTATCCACCCGTGACACTCTCCTATCTTCAGTTTAAAGCCACAACTTAAAGCACGGCTTCTCTCTCTTCCTTTGACCCACGTAGGGAGGACTGGAGCACAGCTAATTCTCAGAGATGTACGTGGTCCTGTACTGCTTAGGCTTAGAGGAGACATTGCAGGGTTTGCCAGGAAGCAAACAGTCCTTAAATTGTCCCTGCATTTTTTTTTTTGTCATAGCTTCTGTCATGCAAATTAATAAAATAAACATCAGATGTCTTCCTGTACAGAACCTGAGAGGTAAAAAACATTTTCACATTTGGAAATGTTCAGCAATTCCTGCAATTATAATGGGTTGCAGCTTTGAGAATAAAGAACACATTTCTGAGACCCCCAACACATTTTCTTTAAAAGGGAAATTACCAGCTTTTTTGGGAGGGGAAGAAAATATGTCTGTGGGTTTACAAACATCACCCCCTTGGAGGAGGAGTCTGAAGTCAGTGCTTTGGGTGAGACTTGGAAGGCCGGGGATTAGGTTTTATTTTACTGTCTTCCAAAGCTTTTTGAGGCAGACAGGGAGGACAACAGCAAGTTGTGGGGCTGGCATGCTCGGGATGCTCTGCCTCTGCCGTGGGCTTCTACAGGGCTGCTTGGCAGCAAGGATGGGATTGGGACAGGGCCACTCCAGTGCTCTGGAGCTTACACTGGCAGTTCTGTGGTGCCTGGCACAGGTGGGGTTATCTTCTTGAGAAATGCTTCCCCCAAATGGAGCTGGTTAGCATTTGACTCGAGTGAGTCTGGATGTGGTCTGGAGGCTTTGGAGGCTGTTTGATGAACACAGCACGAGTCAGCCCTGGGTGAACAAAGCTCTTGTCATTCATCTCCCAGAAATCTGTGTCTGATCTTATTGGTATCGCTTCTCTTCTGGAAAGAAATACATAAATGTTTGCTTGAAAAGCAGGACATTCTCCGTCCTGAACAGGCCCTTATCATAGGATGTTTTTGCTGGCCAGCCTGGGGCTGCAGCCACCCGCTGTTTACCCTGGCAGGCAGCACGGGGCCAGCCTGACCTGGGGGGCGAGGTGCTGTCCTTCCTCGTCCCCCAGGCTGCGGGAGGTGGGACTGTCTGGGCACTCTTTGTCTGCAGTACCTCACCTCGGTGTGTGCGCACCGACTTGCGCTCCAGCTCGCGTGACTTTCCCAGCCCAAGCAGCTCCCAGCACCACATTTGGAACAACAGCAAGAGCCTGTGCTTGGTGTTTCATAGTTTTACAGTTCACAAGGCCAATTTGAAATCTGTGAGGTTAAATAGCAGCAATTGTTCCTTGGCCGTCAATTTATTGGACAGATTCCGCTGTTAATAACAGCCAGGCTAAATGAGGCAGCCACGAAGCCGAGATACTTTTCTTAGCAAACACCCTGCTGGTTTGCAGGTCTGGCTTGCTGCTGGGAGGGAAGACGTGCCTGAGCCCAGGGGAGCTTTCTCACAGCCCGCAGCCCCGCAGTGCAGTGGTGCTGGGATCGCTTCTCTGGCTGGCTCAGAAAGGCCGTGGAACAAGGGCGGCTTGTGCAAAGTTCCTCTCGTCCTGCGCTATCTGCTTGTCCATCGGCCAAAGGCGAGGTATTTAACAGCTGGCACGCAGGTAGCGCCGGGCTCTTTGAAAAATTCAGCGAGAGGAAATGAGCCAAGGTTGTGCAGGGGTTTATTTGTTAAAAAAAAAAAAAAAAAAAAAAATCACTTCTGTGGAGTGAGTTTTGAAGAAAAAGGAAAGCGTGCTGGAGCCGTGGGCCAGGCTGGTGCCTGCACACGGGGCTCCTGGTGCTGCCCTCGTGCCCATGGGATGCAGCAGACGCTGCGAGCTTCCTGCAGCGCTGCCTGCCGCCGCTTTCAAACCCTGTGCAGATGCACGGGACTCGGAATATGTTCTTGGTTTATACGGCTGGAGTTTCTAAAGGTTAACTAGAGTGCAGCAAAAAGCCCTTTGGATGAACGCTGTCACATTTAAAGCTGTGTGGCTCTGCCCACGAGTGATGAGGCACAAGTGTCACCGACAGGCTTGTGTAAAGGAACCTGGTGAGGGCTGAAAGGGAACAGCTGGTGGAAGAGACCGACACCCTAAAGGCTGTCATGAGTTCAGAATACGGCTTGCTTTGTTCTGTTCAAGCTCTCCCTGGGTCGGGTCAGGCCTTTACTTTGAACTTGAGAGTTAAAGATTTCGTTATCGTTTATAAGGGGTGATTATATTTGGTGAAAGAAAATGCACGGCTCGAATCCTTTAGATGAGTTGTGGCGCTCTGCTGAGATTTTTGGCAAATAAAGGAAGGAGGAATCATTCCATTGGCACTGCAGCAGTTTGAAATTTTCAAGTAGATCTTTATTACACTGTGTTAAAAAGGCACAGGAGCAAGTCTGTATTCAGTCTGAGAAAGTGGCCACGGGCACAAGGAGATGGGTCTGGTGAGCGACGTTGAAGATGAAGTTGAAGATGAAGAGAGAATGAAGAATGAAGATGAAGAGAGAAGTAGGAAAGAAAAGCATTGCTATAAACCTTCCTGGAATTTTTAGAATTAACTTATGCTTAAATATGCAGCACGGTCTGTCATAAATCTTCAGTGTGTTATGCTTTCAATTTCTGGTTTTGGAAAGGTTGGGAAAAGCATTTTTTTATTCATTATGTGTTGCCTTCTCCGAGGCCTCTTTTAAAAGCTGTGCTCTGCAATAGCCGATAACATCTCTTAACCAGTTTCTGGAGCTCCTTATCTCTACTGCAGCCACGGGTTTTAATTTTGCTTCATTTGTTGCATTTCAGTCTTCGCTCTCCTTTTCTGTATGGTCTCAGTGTTACAGTGTAATTCAAGTAATAATTCAAGAAACATCTATCTTTTGAGATTCCAGTCATTACACATACTTTTTTTTGCAGGAAGATGCTCTGAGGATTGCAGCTCCAGAGATGTAATTAATGAGAGTTATGTGAGGAAGGGAGGACACTTTCTGTATACCCTCACTCCAAATTCAAGTGCTTGGATGCTTTGTGCATTCCTGTTGTCCTCTGAAGTTTTTGTTTTTTTTTTTTTCTTTTAACTGGAGCTGAAGCTTGCTGTTCTGTGCAGCCTTTCACCAGACTAAGTCATTTGATAACTGAAGAGGAAAATCTTCCACTGGCAACCCCCACAAACACATCAAGGGTGGCATCAGCCAGAAGAAGGGGTTGTTACGATCGCTCTTCACTGCCAAGTCTGTTACAAAACTCACATGAGAAATGGTATCTCTGAAAATAGATCGGCGAGTCCCTGACCTGGAGTTCAGAGACTGAGCCCGGGACACTGCGAGCTTGTGCCCGTGCAGCTCCTTTGTTCTGGGGGCTGCGGGGCTGGGTCCAGCTGGCAGGACAGGGCTGGGGTCTGGGCACAAGGGCAGTGCACCAGGGAGCACCCGACCTGCTGGGGCTGTTCTGGGCTGAGATTTTCCAGTCCTTGCTGGGGTGATTTCCTCCCAGACGTGCTTAATTTTATGGGACTTCAGTTTCTTGTGGTTAAACCTGCTCATGTAGACACATGTGCTGTGTATGGTTGTGCAGACTTTTTGCATAATTTAGTGTTCACGGGGCCTCTGTAACCCCCTTTATGTTCCCATTGGCTGCAAGGACACCTGTTAGACCCCCAGTCTCTACAAGCCAGCCAAAAAACTGTTTTTGAACGCCAACAGGTGTTTCTAGTTTGGTGTATGTGAGTGAGTGCACATTAACTGTCTTTCTGCTCCCCTCACTCCAACAAATAAAACCACAACTGAGTCTGGAAGTCCTGCAGGCAGCACCGGAGCAGCAGGCGGCCCTGCCATGGGTGCCAAGGAGCCCAGACCAGCTCCCTCCTGCATGGCTGGCCCTCTAGCACACTCCTGTGCTGCCAACATTCAGCAAAGCAACACATTTTTGGTGTTCTCGCCATCTGTTCTGGCAGATAAGCTGAAAAAACGAGTGTCCTGCAGCCCTTAGGATGCAGTTGGACCCAGAGCTGCTGCCTTTTGTCTCACCTGTACCCACACAGATCACCAGGCTGCTCCAGCTCTCCCTGCATGTGGTCAGTGGCCATCTGTAGTTTCACATAGGAGATGATTTCTGATGCTTTTCACCTGAAGTTTGCCCTTCTCAGGTGCCTTCATCCCAGACCTCTCAAGGAGGTTTTGTAAGCAGGAGAGGCTGAAAACTTGTGTCACTGATTTGAGGTGGGAATTGAGGCCATATGTCCCATGCTAATACAAATAAACAGTGACAACAAAGAAACAAAATAGCCCATGCTTTGAAGACTGAAATAGGGTTTTTTTTTAGAGATTTAAATGGTATGCTTAAGGAATGGATAGGACATTACCAGGGATCCAAACCAGTTCTTGGCTCTTGCATGCAGGAGCTGTTTCGAATCATTGATAATGGAGGTCAGTGGTGCTAGTTCATGGTCCTAATCTGATTGTCAGAGATCAAAGGGCCAAAATAATACCGTCTGCTGTAATAAAGGCAGCTGATCAGTACGATGCTGGGTTCCTTTTGCTCTGTTAACAATGCAGTGTGCAGTGGATAAAGAGGAAGGGTGGGTCTTGAGCTGTTAAAGAGAATCCAGGCGATATTGTGGCTTTTCTCAGCATACCATTGTGTTTTGTGAGGCATATTGGATTTCAGTACAGCAGATGCTGAGATAATGGATGCCAGATGCATGTAATTAGAGGATACCTCTTTTCAACAGCTGCAAATTGTCCACTGCTTCCTCTACTGTAGATTTTCATCATAGGAAGCTTGAATTCTCACAATCTTCTGGTATCTCAGATGACACAAGGCTTCTCTTTAACTGGTAAGTGATGGTCTTGTGTAGCCCAAACCAGCCACACAGGGAAAAGTCAAATAATGTGTTTTGATTTCTGTTTGTTCAGGGGCACAGTTATGATTTGCCTTGGTAAACTTGCCTGGAAAATTATATTCTGCATTTAGCTTGTAAAATGAATCCATCAAAAACTCCAAGGATTTAAGTGAAAGAATGCCAGGGATGTTTTTGCACTTATGTGAGAATAAGACATGGCTTTTCACTTTGCTGTCTCGTTAGTATAACAGGATATGTTCTTTAAAAATGCATATTTTTAAACTCAAGAATGCAAATGGTTAAAAGGAGGACATTAAGTGATGTAAACAGTATGAATACAGAATGCATCATGGCATATTTAGTGATAAATTTATCATGAAAATATTCATACTGTATGCAGGATTTTAATCAGAAGGAATCTGAGGCTCATGTGAGATTTTGTATTTTTTGTCTGATACATCTCCATAGTACATTTATTTAGGTCTGTGAATAGTATGTTTTCTAAGTCTTTTGAAGTTCGTTCCTTCCTGCATTTATTTCCCAGACCGAAATTCTTGAAATGGTCTGTGAGGTCAGTTTTGCAGGCCTACAAAAATGGTTCACTAGAAAGGAAACAATGCCACTGACTTATTTTGCCACATTTTTTCTACTACTCTGAACACCTTTGTCCTTTGTTGAACTTCCACTCTGGTTGATCTGGCTCAGACCGACGCTCATGCGGTGCTGAAGCAGTCTGGGCTGCTGTGTGGTGCTCCCGCTGTCACGTTGCAGGAGATGAGGAAACGAGGACTTGGGGCTCTGGAAAGGAAAGCCTTTGGGGATGTACCACCATTTCCCATTCCGCAGTACTGAAACCTTCTGTAGCTGGAAATGCAGAACCCTTCTCCTGCAGCACGTTGGTTTTAAAAAAATGGGATATCTCTTATAATGTCACAGCATAGACTGGTGATGTTTGACATGCATAGGACAAACAGATGGAGAAAATAGGCTTGGAGAGACAGCAGATCAGGTAATTTAGCCAGTTTAAAATGATATAGGCATCATCCCCCTCCAACGTTGTCTGGGAAACTCCCCTGACTTGCACAGTCGAAGACTTGCTCCCAGTAAATAAATACATTATTTCCGTCTTCGTTTTTTCCAGTCACTCCGATCTCACCCCATTAATAGTGAAGATTTTGGAATGTCAAAAACTTGGAGTATCTGCGTCTCAGAGCTGTACAATAGGTCTCTGTGGCAGGCGGTCCCTGAACCCATCTCTGCATGGAGGTGTTGGATTTGCCCTGTGATTCTCATAGCCTGCACAGCACTGCGAAGGTCTGCGCCTAAAAAACATTGTTGAACTTAAACATCAGCTTCTTTGAGAAGCTGAATGAATTTCAAGTTTAAAACATTACAGTTGGCTTTTTTTTAAAAAAAAAAAAAACTTGTGAATTTAGTAAGAAACAAGTAGCAATGACCCTTTCATTAGAGACAAAAGGAAGTGTGTATAAATGTCTTTTGTGGCTTGGCAGTAAACTTGCTGAGGACAACATAAAACGTGCTCATTAAACGTTCTTTAAACAGTATTGCTTTTTGTTTTCAGAAGCAATGTGGTGGTTCATCCCACCATTAATTGCCTAATACCAATTATGGCATAAACAAGCCATTTGTTATTGTAACTTTTTCCATGTATTTTTCAAGGTTTTTACTCTTGACACCTATTATGCATCTGGGAACAGAAGTGGCTTTTGTCATGAAATCTAAATAATGAGATCAGTAATCAACAGTTTTAAATAGACAATCTTGTACTATAAATGCTACTGCAGCTCTTGAGAACTTTACAAAGTGCTTCCCCCCTCGGCCACTTTGTAGTATTGACCTTAATTATAGTGAGACAAAGAGACTAGGAGAAGATTATTTTTTCCCAGGGACTCTCCAGTTCTTCAGAACAAAATGTGCACTGCCCATTGTGTACTAGTAGCTGAGTGAGCAAGCCTCAAAAACGAGGTACAGTTTGCATTAGGGTCACATATGACTAGAAGTCTGCAAAGTGCCTGGAAAGACGGGGTCTGTTGACCTGTCAGAGCTGAGCATTCTGGTTCTAACCTTTTTTAACTTGAAAGTGCAATAATCTTTGTGGTATTTCATCACTTCTGACTCTGTTCCAGTCAAAAAAAATGGATGTTTGCTGGAAGGAGTAGCTGACAATCAGCACTGCAGAGCTTTGGAAGATGCTTGGTTTAGGATTCTTTTTAAAAAAAGTGTGGCTCTTGGAGCTTCTTATTCATGTGAGTAAATTTAAACACAATTAGTGAAACATCTGAGTGTCAAACAACTTCTTCCAGTGCCTGTAGCTTTCATTTCTTACTTTGGTAGCAGAATGCTCCTGAAAATATGTTGTCGAGTCCTAGCTGCCCAGCTGAGTGTTCTTTGCCAGGAAATTATCAGTGTCCACTCAATGCAGTTTTCTTAAAGCTTTTGGCTTAAAAAAAAAAAAAAAAGAAAAAGAAAAGAAAAAAAAAAAAGGCCATAAGTCATACTTTGAAATCCCACTGTAATTCACGTTATCTTCTGTCAGCCTCTTAAGCAGTCCTGCCCGACAAAGCCAGCAGCTGGAGGAGCTTAATATAAGTGCCCTGTGAGACCATATGAGTTAGTTATTATGATGAGCTCATTGCAGGATCTGTCAAATCGCTGGTGTTGGACCATTTTGCCCAGAAGCAAAAATGAACTACCCAAAGAAGGGATATTCACCAGATAAGCTGTCAGTGGATGCTTCTGTTTGTGTTGCATTTATGGTTAAATTTGCATTATTTATGTTTGTGTACAATAGCATCTTAAAAAATAGCTATCGTATGTTCTTAGGGAAACACTATATGAGAGGTAGTGGTTCTGGTTTCTGCTTGTTTTTAAGCATAAATTGTAGGGCTTATGTTGTTTGTACTGTTAGGGCTCGACAGAGATTTATAAGTGCTATATCAGACTATATCCACCTCCTCATGGGGAAAGACCAAATCTAATAACTTAGAAGTTGGGAAACAAAACCCTCAGCTCTTAACGGGCATCACTTAGGATATTTGTGGTTTGAATTCAGTGGGGACTTTGGGCATGATACATTTATAAGCTCGTGATATCTGGGGTTCGGGTGAATTAAAAGTGCACCTAGTTTGTTCCCAGAAAGCATTTTTCTTGAAATTCTCTTGACTACGTTCATTTTGTGGTACTGTTAAAAACAGAGGCATCTATATTTTGCTTGTTTTTACAGGGTAAAAAACAAAACAGACAAACAGAACTGTCATTTGTGGGTGCAATATTACAGATCAGGAATGGTTATGGCAAAGGGAATGATTCTCTCACAATTGTGAGAACAGCACTTTGGTTTCTTTATCCTGATTTGTCTTCAGTGTAACTACAGGTGTCTGGGAGAAAGAAATGTTAGTGCCAATTTGATGTTCAAGTAAGTTTCATGGCTTGGTTTGTGTATAACAACTGTTAAAGCCACAAGTAGGCTAAAAATGCAGCGAGCATCACAGGCAGAGGGACTCGTGCAGTAGGTACACCACGGTGTTCGAGCTGGAGAGGTCAGAGCATCAGGGTAACGGGACGTGGTGGTGGGGAGGTGATGTGTGAGCCCAGTGTGGGCCTGGGGTTCAGCTCTCCTGCTTCCCCCGCATGGCAATTGGGACACAGGGAATGGAGGAGAGAGCTGGTGTGTCTAAACACTTTGCCTGCTGCAACAGGGGTTCCTCTGAAACCCTCCAACTAGATTTTTGGGGAGCCTTTGGTTCATTGGTTTTGGTCAGGGCAGCATAACTAGTAAGAACAGGGTTCCTTGCTCCCTTATTAAGGCAATAATAAGGGCCTTATCAGACACATAGCTGTCAGACTGGCCTCACCTGGTGGCTTCACTCCGGAGCAGGAGATGTGACGGGGCTCGATGTAGCCTGAGGAGCACCGAGGGGATGTGCGGCTGGAGACGGTGCAGAGCCTGGCAGGAGAGCAGGAGGGAGCTGCTGCCGGCATTCGCACCTTTGTACTCAGCCTTGGCAAGCACAGACGTGATCTCATGGAGCTGAGGTCACTTCAAAGATCTGGAAACTTTGAAGGAAGTCTCTTCAGCTCCTCCAGAACAGGAATATAGGTTCTTTCCCATGGGAGTCATCTCGCTGTCTTTCCATGAAATGCAGCTTTGGCCTTGGAGTGGAAAAAAAATCATCAAACACCAGCCCATTTGCTGAGCTCCCAAAGGGAAGTCTTGCAAAGCCTGCCAAGAGCAGTATATTTTTATATTGCATCCATGATATAAAGTGTCAAAGAAAAATTCTCTCCATTATAGAGAGGTCTTTATAGTCCAAGAGGAAAAGTAAGGTTTTATGGCAGAGTTTGAGAGTCTAACGTTACTCTTGCAGAGACAAGGCAGACGGCTGCCTCTGACTCGGTGGAAGAAGGTCCTCAAAGTACGAGGCAGCCTTTGGAAGAAATGAGCCTGGGTGAACAGTGCTCAGTCTTCTGAGGACATTCAGGAAAGCAAAGTGGAAACTGGCCAGAATGAGTGGGCTGGGGTGACCACGTGCCCAAAGACAGGAGAAAGTGTGCAAAACCAAACCCACCACTTTTTAAAGATTTAAGCTGCAAGTGAAAGGGGTAAGGTAGTATAGAGAGAGGACCCCAGTAGAAACCAGTGATAGGAACTGGCAGATAGAGATCATCTGTAGGGCTGTGGGTGTCCTGCAGGGAGCAGGAAGCTAAGGAAATAGAGAATCATTGAGACACCAAGATAAGTAAATCTGTTTGTTTTGAGTGGAGTAAGAATATTTGATGAAAATCTTCATCTCACCCCTTACTGGAGGCTGTGGGGAAGATACATGGCACCGCTCATTATGTGCGTGGAAGTACTTGCAGATCTGCATAGTTATTATTTGTAGGAAGAAAATTCGTGTGGCTAAAGCACACCTAGAGTTGAAGCTGGCTGTGTCTGTGAGAGATAATAAAAAGGTTTTTTTTAGATATGTGAGTGGAAAAAGGAGAACTAAAGAATACATAGGGCCGCTCCTTGATAGGGAAGGTCTCCTCACAGACAATGACATAGGCAAAGCAGAGACGCTTAATGCCTTCTTTGCCTCTGTCTTCAATGCCGATGATGGGCTTCGGGACCCAGGGTGCCCTGAGCTGGAGGACCGGGACGGTGGGGATGACAAACTCCCAACTGACCCTGAACGTGTGCGGGATTTGCTACTCCACCTGGATCCCTACAAGTCCATGGGTCCGGATGGGATTCATCCCCGGGTGCTGAAAGAGCTGGTGGACGTCATCGCGGAACCTCTCTCAATTATTTTTCAACTATCCTGGGAGTCTGGAGAGGTCCCGGTAGACTGGAAGCTGGCAAATGTTGTGCCGATTTTCAAGAAGGGTCAGAAAGAAGACCCTAGCAATTACAGGCCTGTCAGTCTCACGTCAGTGCCTGGTAAAATCATGGAGAAGATGGTTCTTGAACTTATTGAGGCGCACCTGGGGGACAAAGCAGTCATTGGTCCCAGCCAGCATGGGTTTGTGAAGGGTAGGTCCTGCCTAACTAACCTGATTTCCTTTTATGATAAGATCACCCGTATGGTGGACCAAGGGAAACCAGCTGATGTGATTTTTTTGGACTTCAGCAAGGCTTTTGACACGGTTTCCCATAGGATCCTACTGGACAAAATGTCCACCATACAGCTAAATAAAAACATCATCCGATGGGTGAGCAATTGGCTAACGGGCAGGGCCCAAAGGGTTATGGTGAATGGGGCTGCGTCAGGCTGGCGGGCGGTCACCAGTGGGGTCCCTCAAGGCTCCATTTTAGGGCCGGTACTTTTCAATATTTTTATAAACGATCTGGATGTAGGAATAGAAGGTATTTTGAGCAAGTTTGCTGATGACACCAAACTTGGAGGAGTTGTGGACTCGGATGAGGGTGGAAAGGCCTTGCAGAGGGATCTGGATAGGTTGGAGAGCTGGGCGATCACCAACCGCATGAAGTTCAATAAGAGCAAGTGCCGGGTCCTGCACCTGGGACAGGGAAACCCTGGCTGCACGTACAGACTGGGCGATGAGACGCTGGAGAGCAGCCTAGAAGAGAGGGATCTGGGGGTCCTGGTAGACAGCAAGTTGAATATGAGCCAGCAGTGTGCCCTGGCAGCCAGGAGGGCCAACCGTGTCCTGGGGTGCATCAAGCACGGCATCGCTAGTAGGTCGAGGGAGGTGATTGTCCCGCTTTACTCTGCGCTGGTGCGGCCTCACCTCGAGTACTGTGTGCAGTTCTGGGCACCACAGTATAAAAAGGACGTGAAACTGTTGGAGAGTGTCCAGAGGAGGGCTACGAAGATGGTGAAAGGCCTGGAGGGGAAGACGTACGAGGAACAGCTGAGGGCACTGGGCCTGTTCAGCCTGGAGAAGAGGAGGCTGAGGGGAGACCTCATCGCAGTCTACAACTTCCTCGTAAGGGGGTGTTGAGAGGCAGGAGACCTTTTCTCCATTAACACCAGTGACAGGACCCGCGGGAACGGGGTTAAGCTGAGGCAGGGGAAGGTTAGGCTTGACATCAGGAGGGGGTTCTTCACAGAGAGAGTGGTTGCACACTGGAACAGGCTCCCCAGGGAAGTGGTCACTGCACTGAGCCTGACTGAATTTAAGAAGAGATTGGACTGTGCACTTAGTCACATGGTCTGAACTTCTGGGTAGACCTGTGCGGTGTCAAGAGTTGGACTTGATGATCCTTAAGGGTCCCTTCCAACTCAGGATATTCTATGATTCTATGATTATCTCCTGCAGATGTTCCCTTTTCCAGAACATTTGCACAACCTAAAAGAAATAATTCATGCTAATCTGACAGGTATTTACACACATTCTGGGGGAAGGAGGGATCTGATGAACCCTTCGATACTTCATTTCTCTTCTTTTTTTTTTTTTTTTGGGGGGGGGGGGATGAGTATATCTGTTCCTAGAAGATGGGTTTCTCAGCCATTAACTGGTGACAGGGATGATTATCAGGACGTTGTTGTTGTTGTTGTTCTGTTATTTATTTCCTCCTTTAAGCAGATGTTCCTGGGAGCACTGAAGGGTTTTCAAGCTCTGAGACTCAGCCAGATGATGTACGGCTGCTTCTAGGAATTAGGAGGATGAAGAAGTCACAGGCATTGTTTTGAATCTCCAAGAGGCTGGGTTTTCCCCTCTCCCCTTGTAGCAAAGAGACAATGTATACCTGGGCAAGCAGTCATTTGCCTAGCTGCAGCATCTCCAGAGATGCTCTCCTGGGCACACAGAGAGATGCAGCATGGCTGCGAGCGCTGGGACCAGCAGGACCAGCAGGACCAACAGTTGGACCAGCAGGACCAACAACAGCAGCCCTATCTGCTGGGGCTCACCCTCTGTGCTCCCTGGGAGCTTGTCTTTGCAACTTCCTGTTTTTTCTTTTGCTGCTGTCTTTTTAATGAAAGTGGCTACGCCCTTGTTTCTGACAGAGGAAAACCCAGCCACCCTGCCTGCTGAGGGTCCCCAGGCCTGGCAGGTGGCAGGAGCAGTGTGACCGAGGACAGCAGCAACAACCCGCAGGTGTCAGTCAAGCTGTGTTAGCTCTGCTTAAAGATGTATTTCAGTAGTAATTCTATGCGAAATGAGCAGGTGAGCCTGAGCTGAGTCTCCCCAGGGGCTGTACTGAGCCCAATCTCACCACATCAGGCTGAAGCAGGTACATTTGTAACCCATCTCTTTTTTGGCTGTAGCCTTTGGTTTGCCAATTGCTTTTGGCTCACCCACGGAGTGCAGGCTGCCGGGGTGCCTGTCAGGGTGCCAGGCTGCTCCTGCTGTGACACTGCAGTTCTGTGACCCGCCAGCCATTTCTGCTACATTACCACATTAATGACTATTGGTAACATGGGTTTGTTCTTACAAAGAGGTCAGAAATGCAGTTTGGCCTCCAACTGTTTAGCTTCCTGCTCGGTGGTTATGTCATCTGCGGGGCCGTTTTATCTATTAACATGCTGGACTCCTCCTGGCCTCGGGTTCTGAAGGCATGAGATGCTCGGGAGAGATTTTCTGCAGGCAAGGTCAAGCTTCCTGTTTTCTGCAAAACTTGATGGCAGAAAAACAGGGGCAACAAGGAAACAAGGAGTCATTTTGTCAAATGAGATCATAATAGGTTGCAGTAGATTGCCATAGCAATACATACATGGCATCAGTTTTATCCGAGCTCTACAGGAAGCTACAGAGTTGTGAAAGATAATCTGCTCCCTGCAGACCTCAGCAGATCTCATCAGGCATCTTCTCTTGAAAGGCTGTGATTTCCCAGATTTCCCGCAGATGCCATCTGCCATAGATACTTTATTACATCTCTACATCTTGTGGATCAGGAGACAGTCTGAGGTTGTCTGAGCACTTGCTATAACCCAGGGAAAAAGAATGAGTTTATAGATGGTTAGTTGGGTTAGGATGAGAATCTGCTAAGGACATTCTGAAAGATGGGAGATGACATAAAATATCCTTACAGTTTCTCTTTTCTACATGTCTGGTTGTGTCCTTGTGTTTTGCAACTTGCCTTTCCCACCCTCAATGCCCTCCTGCCAGAAGCAGCTCTGTCCTCCTGAAGCAGGGGCTCCCTCAGCTGCTTTTTCTGCAGCAGTGGTGAGAACTGAGCAGTGAAGGAAGGGATCTGTCCGTGAGGCTCCATGCCCTGGGTCCGGTCTTCCACTGGTCTGAGCTGCCTTTTACAGCAAAGTTCTCTGATGTCAGCTCGTGCTCTCTTGCAGTGGTAGGTGTTGAAGAGGAAAAAGGCAGGTCTTGGACTCTGAAATGGCCAGGAAATGGAAAATTTCCCTCTGCAAAAATAAATAATTAGGTAGTTAAAAGTCTTTTATTAAAAAAAAAAAATGATGGGAAAAGGCACTGACAGTGTTTCTCACTAGGCAGCAGTGTGCTCAGTTCCAGCCATACCGCAAGTCCTGCAGCCCCGGCGCTCTCCCAGCACCAACGCTTCTCCCAGGCAGCAGCAGGCATCTTGCAGAGCTGTCGAGCATGACAGATGGTTTCTGAAACAGACATTTTTCTGCTGGGGAGGTGCAGCTGAGCCTGGTGCTGGCATTGTGCTACCCGCAGCAAATACCTGAGGTGGTTTGTGTGGTCTGCCATGTGCTTGCTTCTTATGGGCCATAAGGATGATGCACAAAGACATTCCTCCTTCTATTGAGGGTCATGTTCCCTGATCTTATTCCCAAGAATGTGGCTGTAGGTGGGCTTCAGAACTGGGAAAAGTGACTTTGTGGTATGTTTGCAGCTATGCAGGGAAGGGGCAGCCCTTGTTCAAGAGAAAGCTAACTGGGGCCTCTCATTCCAGCTTTCTTCAGGCCTTTCCACAAGATGCTGTAAAGTCCCCTGACAATAGGCTTTGAATATTAATGGTCTCTTAGCCCAAAGGCAGATGGAAAAGTGTTGGTTTTTGTTGTTGTTGTTATCAGCTTAAGATATTTTTTTTCTTTCATGTGGGAGTGTGTGACCCCTGTAAATGAAATACCAGATGTGCCTGAATTCTGTTTTCCTTAAAATGACTTGGGGATTCTCATAAAGAGCAGGAATACCTACTATCAGCATTTAATTTCAAGCCTTTCCTGGTAAAAGGCATGAAAACAAACCTCCAAATGCTGGAGCACAGCACCTGTGGTGGTGCACGATGGGCACCGCCGCTGCCTTTGGCCTTGTCCTGCCCTCCAGGGCCCTCCAGATCCCAGCACCCCCACCTGCCTCCATGAGGTGATTTAATGCCAAAGTGGAACTAAAATAGCAAAAAACTTGTAAATTAGCTAATACTGATGGTGTTTCTTTATTAAGATCATTGACCAAGGCTTGAACAAACAACAACAAATCCCAATTTCAGCCTTTACCTACATCGTGTGCACCACGTCCCCTCTTCCCTTCCTCCTCCACCAGCCTTCTTGCACTGATTTACTCATGGTGCTATCACCCTCTGAAGCAAATTTCCGATAACCTGAGACTCTGATAAATCTGAGTTTCTGTTAATCTGAGACTACATAATAACAGGTAATTTTAATGGAAGTCTTGTAAGAGGTTTCCCGTTGGATTTATTTGCATGCATGTGGCACTTCAGCAAATGTCCGAGTGAAGCAGAGAACACCAAGACGCCTCTCTGGGACCGTTTTCCTGGAGCCCCTCAACATGAGCTGCACCTGACCGTGGAAACCAAGCGTCGGTGGAGCCTGTAGGCCTGGTGTGAGGCGACCCATGCTTGGTTTCCAGGGTCAGCAGGGAACCCACAGGGAGCGAAGACGGAAGCGTGGGACCAGGCTGGGTGTGCGAAGTGCTGGCCTTTCCTTGCTGAGCCTTCAGCTTGCTCATCAGTATCCTTGGACATTTTTTATTTTATTTTTTCCCCCTTTTGAAAAATTATCCCATGCAGGTATCCTTTGTCTGGAGATCTTGGAGAAGCATGTGAGTCCTAGCATGAGGGATGCTCTTCGTTTTATTTATGGCTTGCATGTTTCAGTCATGGGGAAAGGAAGTTTCATAAAGCTTTGATAAATACATCTTTAAAATTTTGAAAGTAGTGTTTGTAGAGCGTAACCACAATGCTTATTTTTACAAAACATGAAGGCAAGGGTAAGTCCTGTTCTCTGTTCTTCTGGGGAAACTTACAGTTTATGTGGAAACTGCTTAAATTGAATCCACTTGAAAGATTAAAGGGAGCCTTATGAAAAAAACAAGTCTGTTTAAATAATAGAAATAATTTAAAACCTTCTAATGTGCTAGACTTCAGTTGCATCCAGCACGTACCCAGGAAAGTCACAGAGCCTTTCCAGCTCAGGATCCCCTCTGGATGGGTCAGCTCTTCAGCACAGGACCCTCTGTGACTTGTGCTCATCTGTCCAGCTAGATTTTGCCATCGTGTGCCTCCAAAGCATGAGGCAGTGCCCAGGAGGCACTTCTCTGAATGCTCCTTGCAGGATTACTTCAATTGTGGAAGCCCTTCCTTGCCTAGCCCAGCAGGACAGATGCTCCTGACAGAGCTGCTGCCCTTTTGGCTCCTAAAACATCAGCTGGGTTTCAAATTCTCAAGCCCCCTCTAAGCTTTGCACAGTCCTGCAGGGTCATGCTTCTTAATTCCTCCTCTGCTTCCCTTAAGAAGTCGACAAGCATTTCTTTGAAACCCAGTATTGCCCAATGTGTCCAGCTGCAGTTGCTGTTTGTGTGAATGAAAACTGTGATGATGGTTGCAGGAGCAATGGGCAGAGCAGGAACAAGAATTTTGCCTTGTATTTGTGAGCAGAACTCACAGCACTTCAAATTACTTTTCTGCATGTAAAACACAGGCTGTTGTGTCACCTGGTTATGTGTCTGCCAGAGCTGGCATCCGTCCTGAGAGCAGTTCACAGTAGGACAGTAACTGTAAGTTTTGCCAGATCTTTGATGAAAACAGGAAAGCCTTTAACTGATGCAGAGCTACTTTCCAGAACTGGTTTAAAAATCTATTCTTCTTACAGCTGTGACAGTAACATACTATTCTCTTTTCAAACAGATACTCCATTTAGGCTGTTGCATCTCATAGAAATCACACCTGTAGTGTGAAAATCCATCTTAAGAGAGCAGGTGAAGGAGTTGCAGGGCAACCCTGGAAACCTTTGTCTTACACAAAGCATCTGGAATGAGCTGCGGAGTTCCTAACCCTGGCGAGTAGCTGCAGTGAGAGGATTAAGCAAGTACAAACCCTTGGGGATTTTGCTAAGCTCTAGCAGGTCTTAGGATTTCTGAAAAGTAAAACAAAACTTGCACAGTCTGATGTTTCAGAAGTAGTTAAGGAGCTCTGAGCCCAGACAGGCACGTCAGTCCAGTTTTGATGTGGATAAAGAGGATGGAAGTTATTAATTATAGGCTCATGACACGATTCTTTAGCCTTGGGGGAACAGGAAGCCAGCACCCAGAAGACTGCCAGGCAGAATGTCCTTCTTGTGCTGGTGGATGTTTTGAGATAGCTGAGGCCTGGTGCCTTTGCACCTCTCCTTCTATGGACAGGAGAAGCTGCTGCCAGGCAGTTAGAGAAAAATTGAGGTAATCTGCCCAGCAGACTTCAAAGGGTACAAAATGTAATTTTTGTCAGTCCTTTTGATTCATGAGTTTGGGAAAAGCAGAAAACAAGCTGCCTGTCTGTAGTGTCTGCCTGCCAGGTTTGGATCTGTGGATCTCTTGATAGGCAATGCACAAGTCAGAGATTTCTATTAAATTCCAAAGCAGGTGATTTTTTTTTTTTCTTATCCAGATATTTTCTTATACAGAATTTTCTGTAGGTGGAAATTTTACTTATACTTAAGACATACATTAGAGTTTATTTCTAAAAGCTCAGTCCATGAACAAAGATGAAACTCCTGTTTTCTCGGTTCATTTCAGAAGCCCTGCAATAGCACATTAGTGTTCGACAGTGTGTTTTGGTCATGCATGCAGAACGTAAACGTTGGTGCCTGTTCCTGCGTGAGCAATGCCTGCGCTGGGATTTACTAATGTGGACTGCAGTGAGCGCAGGCACAAAGTGGGTACGGTGCGAGCCAGTGACACTCGTGTGAACGAGTTTTTGGGGACTGAATGCTCAGGGAATGAGACGTGGGTGCTCTAAATCACATCGGCCTTGGCTTGACCCCGTTCATCCCGGGCGCTGCTGGCGGCCGGGGGCAGCCGCTGCCGGCAGAGGGCGGCGGTGCCACGGCCCCAGCGGCCCGGCCGGGAAGCTCGGGATGAGGGGGGAGACTTCAAGTTTTGCATCGACTGCTCACCTCGACACCATCTGCATCTGTCCTTCCTGATGTGCTGCCAGCGCCTGCATCGGTGTCTGAGTGCTGGGCTACCTGCCTGCTGCCCAAATGCTGACCTTCCATCCGTGTCCATCACCCTCTCCCCGTGTCCATCACCCACTGCCCACTCTCTGTCTCACGGCCCTGGCCTCCTCTTGCCCCTTCCTCAAAGCATTCCCTGCCGGTTTGGCCATCGATGCAGGGTTTGGGGCAGGCTGGGAGCAGATGGAAGCGGGGCTGGCCTGCAGCAGACAGGGAGCTCCATCAGCACTTGGTAAGCAAAGGAACGGGAGATTTATCTGCAGTAGCAGAAGGAAATGTACTGAGTACAGTATGGCTGAAGCATGCATTTTTGGCAAAGGTACAGCTCATTATTCTCCTATCCAGACCAGATGCCTTAAAACAGTATTTGTCTCCATTTTTCAACTTTAAGAAGGAAATGCTTCTCTACAGAACAAAAAAGTAGCTTCTTAAGTACAAATACATTTTCAGAGTGCCTTGTTTAGTGCCAAACGTCAAGAATTTGCCAGCAACTGATACATCTTTTTTGAAATCTCCCCATATATTTCACATGTTCAACTGAAACTTAGCATTTCCTAATCTGGGGTTGATTTTGTCTGTCACTGGAGGTAAAAGAATGGCCTGACACTGATGCAGCCCAACAGTTCCCTCCTTGCAGTCTCCCTGCCAGTCTCTGGTCCCCCCACCATCCAGTGCACAGGAGGTGTTGCAGGGGCTGGTGTTTCCAGCTGAACAGCCAGGATTTCTCCCCAGGATGCATAGTCTGTGCAAGACAGGGGTTTTGTGCCCCGGTTGGTGAGAGAAGCCCTTGTCCCCAGGAGGCTTCCTGTCCAGGAGGTCTGTGAGCCTTCCTCAGAAGCCTGGGAGCTGAGTAGCTGAGTCCTGGGCTCGCTCTGTGGAGTGCTGAGCTCTGGGTCTGTTAGCCTGGGCTCCTGTAGCCAGCTGACGTTGTGCATGGAAACCTTGGCAGCATACAGTCCAGTCTTTTTTTTTTATTATTATTATTTTTTATTTTTATACTAATTAAAGTAGCTATTATGTATTTTGGTGAGGCGTGAAAACACTTGAATGGAAAACGTCTTAATAGCTTCCAGATGGACTTGTGGGGAGAACATGGCCTTGGTCGGGAGGGAAGTTCAGGTTCTGTTTTGTGGGGGCCCCCAGTGTCAGGCCTGGTTCTGAACCCATAGGTGGCATCTTTGCTTCCCCACCAGGTTCTTTTTCTGCTGTGGGATTTTCTCTTAGGGCTGTGCTGAAGCGTAGAGGGAGCCTGTGGCGAAGTAAGAAGGAAGGCAGCAGGGTGCAATTTTTCCATGTTCGCCTGGCGGTTTGGTGAGGTTTTGGCTCACCTCTGTTTGGGAGGTAGTCTGATATAAGTGGTGTGTTCGTCAAAGGTCTGGCCCCCTCAAAGGGTGAGGAGACAACTTTGGCTTGGTGTAGAAGGGCGAGGGAGGCTGGTCGGTTTGCCGGGGACTTCGATGGCATGGAGCCAGCGTATCGCTGCAGGTGGGGACGCTGGTGGCCTCCCTGCTGGACCTGTCCCAGTTCTTCAGAACCGCCCTGGTGCACCGCTGTGTTATTGCCCCCAAACGAGTTTCCAAATGATGATGGTGACTGGAGGTGACAGAGGGAGCAGAAGCTAAGCAGAGGCATCTGTCACTTTAAATAGTGATTTCTTTTATATCACATTGAAGAAAATGAATGTGCTAATTGTCCTCTACTTAAATTACTGCTTATATTAACGTGTAATTAGTCTGAATTCTCTCCTGATATTTGAAATGATTTAGTTTTAGAATTCCATCTTTTTAATTGATGCAAAATGGCTTTGGATATGAATGAAATGAAAAGTGCTTGTGATAAGGTATTACTACGGCTGGTATTGGTATGGCTTGGAAGGAGGTGGGGCTACATGATTCATTCTGGACTTTATTTGGAAAAAATAGTAGAAAATATGTGAATATTTTCATTTTCACAACCTTTTAGTTTAGTCTTTTCTGGATTAATACTATTCAGACAACTTGTGTGGGTTAACTTGAAGGAATTTTAGTGGAAAGATATCATAAATCTACCCTTTTGATTGAAGACAAGAGAGTAAAACTTCTAAAATCTCATCAGCCTCTGCTGTTAATATTAGTTGTCCCACTACTGTTTCTGCTAGGAAGACAAGAAATGCTAGGATACTAGTGGAAAATGGAATATGAATGTGAACATAAAGCTTGGCCAAAATGTCCAACTTCTGGGATATTGGCTTGAGCAGAACATGTAGTTGTAATGTCTGCAGCAGCCACAGACTTTGCACAACCTCATGCCTGCTTTCTCTATACGTTGCCTTTTTTCTCGAAGTTAACATAAAAATGATTTTCCAGCAGCACTTTAGGCTACCAGGACTTGTTGCCCAATTCCCTTTCTAAGACTCGCGCTGAGACCCACCCCCGAGCCCACGTCGTTTCCTAATGGTGCTGTCACAGGCCCTGGAGTGCCTCTCACAGGATAGCTACTGAGCCTGCAGCCTCCTGCCGTTCAGCATTAATTTAATCTTTTTTAAGGTTACCTCTGAGCAACGCAATGCATCTCCCTGCATTCACGCACATGCCGTTTGAATTACCTTCAGAGTGGATTGTTTGCTGTTGTACATGGAAGCGGTTTGACACTGTGATAAAAAAAGCGCTACGGTGTTCCCAGTCTGTGGAGAAGAAACGTTTCTTTTAATGATAAACATAGAGGATTATTTTGCTGACGCTTCTTAGAGGAGGCTTGCGATGTCTCTGATGTTGCCTTCTTGCCCTAGGCCCTGGGGACGCTCTGGTAGTTCTCCAGTGAGCTCATTCAGGTGTGGCTGTGAAATCTGGAGCTTTACGTTTGTGTTGGCTGCACTGATGCCACGTGCTTCAGAGCTGTCCCGACCACGCTTCAGAAGGAGAGGCGTTCAGGTTTTCTTGTTCCCTCACATATTGTGCACGCTTTTGGTGTTCAGTCATCTAGAAAAAGTGTTCTCGTTCTGCTGCACACTTAGATGCATGAATGATACAAGTAACAGACGGAAAGCCTGACCTGGGTAAAAATGAAGCTTTCAGTGTGAGATTTTGGATCTCTTGAGGTTGTGTTTTCATTGCTTCAAAAGGATGAATGTTGTCCTCGTGAGTCTTTACCATCACACTGTTCCATGTTTTCCACTTTAAATCTCCTGCTTTCAAACCAGAGTGAAAGAGAAGACACAATTTTGTGTTTGTAAAGCATAAAATGGGATTTGTATTATTAGCATAGTACCCAGAGCAAGCCTCACATCAAGTGGACTTTTCACCTCCTGCAGCTCAAACCTCGGCTGTTATGCACTGAGCAGATCTCCCATCCCATTCTCCCTGGGAATTATCATCTGTGCAAGTGCTGCGTGTTTGAGGCGGCTGGAGCTGAGAGTCAGAAAAATGTGAAGAGCTATTTGCTTATCAGAGCCAAGAACAAGATATATTTTTTGGAGTATATTGCAGTTCCAGGATTCACTGAAAATATCAGGGAAAGACACCTCTGCTAGGTTCCTGCAGACTAGAAATTCAAAGTTCGCATATTCCCTAGCACAACATCAAAATTCCCACTGCACCGTCAACTGCTTAGGGTTGTCATGCTTTTTGGTGGCATTCTCAGATATTTTCAGCACTGGTTTGCTTAGCAGAGGTCCAAAAGAATTCAAAATAATTAACTAAGATTACTGACAAACTGGGAAAGAGTCATTGCTGTGGATATCGTTTTGGACATTAAAGAATTCTGTAGAAAAATGTCACTTTCTTGCCAATTTGGTACATTTGTCATGTTTTGTTGAAAATAACTGAAAAGTATTTCCTGGCTCCGTACCACCGTCGAGATGTGTGAAATAAACAGCTCTACCCTTATCTTAGCCAAGCTAAAATATTTTCAGTTTCCCCAGAATTCCCCGGACGGGGATCAGCTCCTCTGATGATAAAGAGGTTCAGGATTTTGGTGGAAACAAACAATTCTTTGTCCCCGTACCTTCCCCCCCCCCCCTTTTTTTTTAGGGGAGACAATGTGAACCCCTCTGCATGTATTCCTGTAATTGATCATGTCTGCAGAGCCCGTGCGTGTCCCTTTGGCCTGGTCTCAGGAGTGTTTCACCCTCCTCCATCACTCTTCTGTGACAGTGGGTGGACCTTCCTCGACATGTTTTACATTATTTTTTCTTATTTTTCACCAAATAAGAAACTCTGCAAATACTCTGGATGATAATGCATGCACGAAGAAGAGTGGATGGGATTAAGTCCATGTTTGTACAGATGGGGGAGTTTAGAAAAGACAAAAGGCACTGATTAATGTTTACAGTTTGTAAAATATTCAGCTTTTCTTGATAGAAATCCTGATGGAGCTTGACTGAAGCAGCCGGGACTTCAAAAAGTGAGGTTAAGTATTTTGGCCCTTTTGCTGGCTCCATGTTGGCCACGAGGACTTTGAGAGCAGAGACTGTTAACAGGTCTCTGCTGCTAACCCAGGTGCCATTACAGAATGCCATATGTGGGAATTTCCCCCTATTTAATTCCGTTTGAAATGGAACAAGGGTGGCTCGATGGCTGCTTTGAAATAAGCCACGTCTTAACCAAAAGTTGGAGTTCAGGCTGGAAGAACAAAAAGCTTCTGACTTTTCCAGTTTGTGCCAATTCCTGCTGCTTTGCCGTAGCTGATCCTGTGGCATCTCCTTTGGTTAAACCTGATGAGTAGGACGGAAACCTTGCTCCTGGTAGCAGCCAGGCAGCTGGGGGTGGCAAGCCACCCTGGAACAGGAGCAGCGTCCACATGGAAGGGCAAAGCAGCTCAAAGACACAACAGGGTCCAGTGAGCACACAGGCAGTGCTCAGCCCTCGCTGGGCAGGGATGTGCAAGCACCCGTCTGGAAGTTGTCTCATGGTGCTTGTCCTCCTGGGCTCCGCACAATGCCTGTCCAGATATTTCCTTTACATTGTAGAATTGATCAGAAGAAACCTGGTTCAGAAGCTGGGTACCTGCTTGATCCTGCCTGATCGCCTGCTTGCAGAGCAAGCAGGCGATCAGGCCCAGTCAGCATGGGTTTATGAAGGGCAGGTCCTGCTTGACGAACCTGATCTCCTTCTATGACAAAGTGACGCGCTGGGTGGATGAGGGAAAGGCCGTGGATGTGGTCTACCTTGACTTCAGCAAGGCTTTTGACACCATTTCCCACAGCATTCTCCTCAAGAAACTGGCTGCTCTTGGCTTGGACTGGCGCACGCTTCATTGGGTTAGAAACTGGCTGGATAGCCGGGCCCAAAGAGCCGTGGTAAATGGAGTCAAATCCGGTTGGAGGCCAGTCACTAGTGGCGTTCCCCAGGGCTCGGTGCTGGGGCCGGTCCTCTTTAATATCTTCATCAATGAACTGGATGAGGGCATTGAGTGCACCTTCAGTAAGTTTGCAGATGACACCAAGTTAGGTGCGTGTGTTGATCTGCTTGAGGGTAGAAAAGCTCTGCAGGAGGATCTGGATAGGCTGCACCGATGGGCTGAGGTCAACTACATGAAGTTCAACAAGGCCAAGTGCCGGGTCCTGCACCTGGGGCACAATAACCCCAAGCAGAGCTACAGGCTGGGAGATGAGTGGTTGGAGAGCTGCCAGGCAGAGAAGGACCTGGGAGTGATGGTGGACAGTCGGCTGAATATGAGCCAGCAGTGTGCTCAGGTGGCCAAGAAGGCCAACGGCATCCTGGCTTGTATCAGAAACAGTGTGGCCAGCAGGGCTAGGGAGGTGATCGTCCCCCTGTACTCGGCTCTGGTGAGGCTGCACCTCGAGTATTGTGTTCAGTTTTGGGCCCCTCGCTACAAGAAGGACATCGAGGTGCTTGAGCGAGTCCAGAGAAGGGCGACGAAGCTGGTGAGGGGCCTGGAGAACAAGTCCTACGAGGAGCGACTGAGGGAGCTGGGCTTGTTCAGCCTGGAGAAAAGGAGGCTCAGGGGTGACCTTATTGCCCTGTACAGGTACCTCAAGGGAGGCTGTAGCGAGGTGGGGGTTGGTCTGTTCTCCCACGTGCCTGGTGACAGGACGAGGGGGAATGGGCTAAAGTTGCGCCAGGGGATTTTTAGGTTAGACGTTAGGAAGAACTTCTTTACTGAAAGGGTTGTTAGACATTGGAACAGGCTGCCCAGGGAGGTGGTGGAGTCACCATCCCTGGTGGTCTTTAAAAGACGTTTAGATGTAGAGCTTAGGGATATGGTTTAGTGGGGACTGTTAGGGTTAGGTTAGAGGTTGGACTCGATGATCTTGAGGTCTCTTCCAACCTAGAAATTCTGTGATTCTGTGATACCTTTGGCTGAAGGTTCAGCCGCTCGTGTTCACCTAAGCTGGCTGAGCTGTGGTCACGCAGGGATGAGCTAACTTCAGGAATTTCAGGACCTAACGCGCTGTTGAACTAGGAAGTACCGCATCTTTGGTTGTAATTCGTTTGGGTTCTTGCGATAATTTATCCATTCTTTTAAGAATTAATTCTTTTAAGAATTCATTTAAGAATTAAGGCTGAATGGAAGTCCATGACAGTGAGGGTTTGGTGCAGCTCAGCCGCTGCGTACAGAACCCCTCTTGATGCCAGTGGTCGGCCAGCTAATGCCACAGGAAGGCGGAATGATTTGCTGCTGATTGGAACGTGTTACCGTACTCAAATCGACTCTTCGTACCTAATCAGCTGAAGTTAATTAGGTGACAGGGAAGCTCGAGCTGGCTCAAACCTGGCCAACCATAACTTATTACATGATCAGGATTCAGTTTATGTTCAAGCCTGTTTGATACATGTGCTGCACCACAGAGCCGTTGGGGAATGTCTGAGCCTCGCATGACTTTATTTTATTTTTTAGCAGTCTAAGGAAATATGAGATTGAACAAATTTGTCACATAATTTGTTGAGCGCCAGCAGCTATGATAGCATTTCTTTCTGCAGGGCAAGAAGTGTTTGCAGGGAGCTGGGTATGCCCGACCAGGAGGAATTTCCAGGTCACAGAGCCAGTGGAAGGGTCGCGTGGGTTTGTGTTTGCAGAGCCAGGGAGTCACTCGGAGAACTGCACTCGCTGTGATTCAGAGGCATTCCAGGCAAGGATAATTTAATATAGACAATGTTAATAACATTGCTGAATGGAGGAAGTCAGCCTAAAATGTTTTTCATAGCTCTGTGGCAACATTCATTTTTGCATGTCAACACTACTAAAAACGTTTACAGGAAAAGTGTCAACACTGGCCGTTGTAATGGCTTAAATGTCACAGTTCCCGAGGAGCTGCTCTTTGGCCAGCAAGGAATATTCACGATGTCTGGCAATGTGTTATTTTTAAATGGGCGAAGAATTTAGGAGATCTAAAAGTGTCTTCCTGTGGGATGGCAGCATGTGGCTGCACGTACATGTGTCCATGGGGGCTCCAGCAGACCCACGGGGGGACGGCAGATAGGCATTTGTGGATGAGGTGGGGTGCTGTCACACCGATGCTTTGCACCGATGTCACTTGTGCTAATCGCTTCCAAAAATGTGCAGCATCCTTTGGGAAGGTTGCATTTTTTTTTTCCTGCAAAGTAACTGACAGATTTTTGGGTTGGGTATTTTTGTTGAATTCAAAATATTGATGAGAAGCATGTGGACTGTTACAATGGGCAAATGTTAGGATGGTCCACGGGATGCTAGGAAGCTGCTCTTGCTTGGACCGATCTGCTAATGGGACTCGTGACTCCAGTCCACCTTCCTTTGGAAACCACTGCAGAAATAGCCTTAAACTGTTACTTTCCTCCTGGATTCAGCTTCTCGCAGTGCTTCAAAATTTTCTGTGGAATGCTATTCATTGCAGCCTAAACCACAAGTTTTAATTTGGAATTTTACTACAGCCAAATAATACTTCTAAAATGTCTCAAAGTGGCAGGCCCCGTTCTTCCCCCCGGCTCAACCCTGCGAGCACATTGTTTCAAAACATTCCAGAAAGTTAAATGAGGCTTTGGAGCTCGCCTCTGGAAAATCCAATAAGCTATTCTTACTTCTTGCTTAATGAAAAAGGTAAAATATAATGCGAGGTTCCATATTACAGGAAACGGTAACGTTACGGTTTTCTCTGTAACATTCACAGTGGCTGTTCCTCATTTAGCTCCGTCCGTTGATGAGGAATTTTTCTTTTAGGAAACACGCAGGGCAGTTTTTGCGCTCGGTTGCAGCTTCCCCGGTCGTGGGCTGTTTGAGGGGGGGGGCGCGGTGACAGCAGGCGCCCGTCCAACAGCGGGCACCTCGGGGGAAATGTTCCAATTTGCCATAAAGCAGAAATAGGGTGGAGGGTGGCTCGTTATAGGGCTGGGTACCAGTGATTCTGGGGGTCCCAGGTCGGGGCTCGCAGCACCCTTGCTTTTTCTCCCGGAGGAGCTGGGTTTGGCCAGCCTGCCCGGGGGTGTCCGTCCGTCCATCCATCCGTCCTGGCGGCAGCTCCGTGCCCAGCCGGGTGGGCGCCCACGTCCCCTGCCCCGGGGCTGCCGCCGCTGCCTCGCTCCGCGGGGGGGCGCCGGGGCCGGGGGAGGCGCCTGCGGGGCTCGCCCCGTACCTGCGGGGCGGGGGCAGCACCGCGCACCCCGCGCACAGCGCACCCCGGGCGCGCTCGCTTCGGTGTCTTCTCCTTTTTTATTTTTATTGTTATTTTATCCTCCTCCTGCCGCTTGACGCTCTTTCGCCTTTATCTTGCTGCGGGACTGAGTGGAGGTTTTTTTCTCTTTTTCCTTCCTTTTTTTTTTTTTTTTTTTTCTTTCCTCCTGTTTCGCTCCTCACAGCTTCTCGCCATGGGGCAGGAGCGGAGGCACGTCTGGATGCTCCTCTGGTGCTTTGGCTTTCTTTGTGGCATCCACGGTGCTGCCGGCAATCACTACCGCTACCTGTGGAGGAACTGCTACCGCTGCTACCTGGGGCGTGCGGGGTACGGCGTTGCCCCCCCGGAGATGAGGCCGGGTACGTAGTGGGCTCGAGGGGTGCGGGGGCAGCCAGCAGCCAGGTGGGGGTCTGGGCTGGCAGCTGCTGAAGGCACAACGCGGTGACCTCGCCGTACATCTGACCACGGTTGTGTAGCCGGCTCGGATTCGTAGAGCCGTACTCTGCCTCTGGCAGATTTATTCTTCTGAAAAGTCATTTCTGGCAGAGAGGGAAAGAAACGAGAGTTTCTTCCCACCAGTTGCTGTACAGCTATGTGGCTTGGGTTAACATGTTGGAAAGACAGCTACTGTGAGGTGTTCATTTTAAAACAAATGTATGTGCTCTGATGGGTTATGATGATCCGTTTTTAACTCAGCTCCAAAGGCTGGCCCCCTGGTCCAGGGCAAGAAACGAAACACGGCACTGCTTATCATGAGCAGATCTGGCTTTCTCTCCAAGAGACTGAGTTTTTCTGGATTGTATGAGCACTTTGTGGTGGAGTCTGGTAAAGGACAGAGCTCTGTGTTATCCCGTGTCATTTTCTGCATGCGGGGAATCCTCTGGCAGAGGGGCTGCAGTCGGGAGCTAGGGGCAAGCCATGGGCTACAGCTGGGGATGTGCTCAGGACAACCGTGGCTCCCAGCTCACCTCGGCACGCAGCTCCACAGCTACGGGCATCTGTTAGCAGCAGCATCCCAGCAAAGGCGCCTCAAACCCACTGCTATGGCCAGTGCCTGGCCAGCTCGAGCTTCCACCCAGCAGGTGGAGGGGACGGAGCCATTCTGCTGCATCTCACCTGTCACTTGTGGCTCTCCTGGGGCTGGTAGAGCAGCCTCTAACATTTCCCTCTGGCAGAAACTCACAAGCGTTAGCAGACCATGCAGTGTAGGGTCAGGTGCTGCAATGACACAACCAGGATGTTTTGTGGAATATTTATGTGTGCTGGCTTCTGTGTGATGGTAGCTGGGGATGTCAAGTGAGGTGTGACTTCTGCAAGCATGCAAACACCTGCCTCTCCATCCTTGTATGTTCAGCTGTTTTAGCAGTGGATAATGACTGAGGTTGCCTGAAGATGTAGGAAATAATGGACAATATGTGAAGGCTGCAGTCCACTAAAGACTTTGGATGTTTGTGAGTTATGGAGCAATCAAGGAATGCATTATCTCATCATGAGATAATCCTAATAAATAAATGCCCCAAGCTGTCGATTTTAAAATGATATCAGCATGTGTGCGAGATGTGGCAGACCTTTGGAAGCAGGGTGAGTTACTGTTTTGTTATTCATAGACCAGCTGATTATCTCAAACTCCAACTGCGTTTGATGTCTCCATCCAACTACATTAGCTCATACAATTTCTCCAAGACAAGCTCATGAGATCAAGCTTTGTCTGGAACATAAACTTCCAGCCTTCACTTCCCTGATCCTGATCCTAATCCTAATTCTCCTCACCCTACTGATCTGGGCTCCACAGGGCTGCAGCTCCATGCACACTTGTGCGTCTGTCCCGGCTTTTGTGGAGGATGTCTTCCAGTCTGGCAAGGCTGCAGTATTTTTCTCGTGGTCAGGAGGAATGTCATCTAAAGAAGGCAACTGGAAGAGCAAAAGGCCTTGGCCCAGGCCTTTTGGCTGTTCTTCCCAGGGTTAAGTTCTCTGAACCTGGGAAAAAAACCAACAACATCTACTGCAAAGTGTGTGATCTCTAAGCTCCCTTTTTTTGTTGTTTCTTTGTTTTTAAATCATCTTCAGAAAAAGATGAGTGTCCAGATATTTGCAAGACAAAAATCTGGCATATAATCTAAATAAGCCTTTCTTCGAAGAAGGTATGTCTAATATCCCTGCATAGTTTACAAAGAAGTAGGGGCAGATTACAAAACAAACCCAACCCATCCCATCGTCTTCGGTCCCACCTAGCTAAGAACAACAGCAGCACAAAACAAGGAAAAACTTCCTTCTCTCTTTCCCTCTCTGAAAAGTGTATTTTTGGCATGTTGCAGCACGAAACACCTTTCCTCTGAATGGTGCCTGACAAAGCCACCAGGTGGAGGGGAGAGGACTGCCGCAGGTAATTGTCTTGGTTGCCTGCTCCGGCAGGGCGAGCCTTTCCCTGCCAGCCACGGACACGCACCCTGCGCTCCACGGGGTTTTTTGGCTTCTGATCTCCCAGGGCCACCAGTGCTGCTGTCTTCAGCCGGCACTAAGCCCAGCTGCCCTCCAAGGCATGGAACCCAGGCACAGGGCAGGTCGTCACTGAGCGGAGCTGGTGGCTCTGCGTGCAGCAAAGTCCTCGGGGGTGTGTGGCGAGGCCTCTGACAGGTTGCATTAGACATTTTGGTCGTGTGATTTTTGAAGCAGCAGGCGCTGGTTTACCTGGACAGCGGCCCCATTGCCAGTCCTGGCAGTGCGTGCCTGTACACAGAAGTGGTTTTACAGTCAGACAGCTGCAAAAGCAAAGCAAGCACAAGGAGCTGCTGTGGGTGCATTGCATTGTACGGTGTTGGACTAACGGCGAACGAAGAGGTGTTTCATGTAACAGTGGTGTGCATACCACTGGGGCCTTGAGTACTTTCAAATCCATTCTGTGTACAAACAGTGCTCTGTTTGCTTCTTGTGTTTGTGTCGGGTGACTAATTGCGGTGCTGTGGATTATGTCCTCATGCAGCTAACCTTTAAAGGAGAGACCGTTGTTCTCTGCCAGGGACTTGCATTAAATTGTCACAGTGGAGCAGACCTGGAACCTTGATGTTTTCTCCATGACCCTCTAATGCATGTCAGGAAGCAGTATATGGCACAGCTGGGTGCTTCTGTCTGGCTGCAGGGTTTCCATCAGCTGCGGGCTCCTTACGGGCACCCTGTGTGTTCAGCAGCCGGGCAGTTGCCAGCTCTGTGTTGGCCACCGTGCTCGTAGCTTCACACACAGCACGGCACCTGCACCGACGTGCCTGTGCGCAGGTTGGTTTCTATTCAAAATGACATCCTACATGGAGAAGTGGGATGAAGTAAAGCTGTGAAGGAAGGTTTGAGAGGATGAGTGCAGCAGCAAGTCAAGAGGCTGCTGCCTGCTTGTCGTTACGTGCGCCTCCGCTGCGCTCCGAGCACTGCGTGGTTATTGGTGCCGTCGGGAGAGTGAAACAAGGGCAAGGCTCACCAGCGGGAGTGGGGCGACGCTCCCAGCTGCGGCGCCTGCAGGCAAAGAAAGGTCAGCTGAGGACAAAGCCAGCAGCTGAGGCGAAATACCTCCTGGTCCTGTTTCCACATCCTCAGATGATTGGGAATGCATCGGGCTGTTATCAGTGCATCTGCTCCCGAAGTGCCCTTGGAAACTTGCTGCTGCTGGGGATGGCAGAGGTGTGTGCAGAGAGAGCCACGAGCTCCTCCCGCCTGCCTAGGCGAGGCTGCTGTGGAAGGGAAGCAAGCCTGGCGTAATGCCCTGGAGCTGTGCGAGCCTTGAGGGCTTTCCCTAGGCTGCCTTACAACAAGACGCCAGCTGAGGCTGTGGGGGCATTTTGGCCATCCAAAGTGGATGAAGAAACGGGCTCTGGTGTCTGCAGGTTATTCATGGGGACTGTGCAATACAAGTTTGTGCTGGATTCATGCAGTACAAGGAAGAGGTGAAGGAGTGCAGGTTTTTTTTTGCTCTGACACATCCTGGCATGGGGCTGTGCTCCCAGCCCCTTGGCCATGCCGCACTGCAGGGCACCCCAGCACCCTGCTTGGGTCATCTCCTTCCAGCCTCACCATTCCCTAAAACTGCTGAAATAGCTTTAACGAACTGGTACTGAAAGGTAAAGGAACTGAATCCCACACATGCACATCTCGATGCATTTTAATTAACCTTTTCCCTGCAGCCTTGCTCAGTAATCCAGGCTAATTGCCACAGGGGTTAAAGCCTGTTAGCCAGATTGAGCGAACCCTTGCAGCCTATCTGCTGTCTGTGCTTACAGCTGGGATTCCTCTCCTCCTCCTCAGCCTCTCAGAGGAGATAAATTGCAGCTGCACAAAACTTTCAGTAATTTGTAGGGCTGCTGTTGCCACTTTCCTTCCTCTGACGGAGTTCTTGTTTGAGATAAATCTCAGTATTTCTTCACGAAGGGCCCGCGCATGGTCAGAGCGCACGTCATCACAGCCTCCTCCTCACATGCTCTGCTTGTTTTGGTCTTGCATTTTTTTGATCTTGCATTTTTTTCTTCTTGCCTGCCCTCAGTTAGACTGTGGTATGACCCTTGTTGGCCAGTGTGGCTGCTGCTTGAGGTGGGAAGGATCATTTTTGGTAGGAGAGGGTGGCGAGAGGATCCGCTGCTGCTCTAGTGAGCCTCGTTCCTGTGCGGTTGACAGTGTGAGCTCCTGTTTCCTACCCCATGTGCCAAGCCCCGCTCCAGGTTCTTGCTCAGTTTGGTTTTTGGGTCTGCCTCAGTGGATTTTGGCAGTGCTCAGTGCTCTGCAGCCTGATCAGTGCCCGTGTGGAGGAGAAGCCTGCGTGCTTCTCATTTTCCTTCCTTGGCATGCTAATTTCAACCAGATTTTGTCAGCTCTCCAATAGGAAAATCACCTCGGCATGTCACAGACCGCATCATGCGGAGCCTCGCATTTGTTTGCCAGTCCTCGCTGCCAGGACGTGCTCCGAGGCAGCGCTCGGTGGCTCGCTGCAGCTCTCCCAGCTCCTCCCGCTGCGCCCTCCTACCTGCACGCGTCTGGTTCAGCAAAGCACACCGTGGTGCTGCTCCTAAAGACACAAGCCTGATATTTAGGGGATAGCATCGCTGCCCTCCCGACAGGGGTGTGAGGGGCTGGAGGTTTCTGGCCTCACGACCACGTGGTATACCTTCAAAAATCTTGGAGCAGAAGGAGATGAGACTCCAGCAGGGAAAGTGAGACATGCCTGGTTACGCGAGGTGGTGGTGCTGCTGCCATGGGATGGAGGCAGAGCGAGGGCAGGGCTGGGGCAAGGGGCAGGGGCAGCACGGGCACGGTGCCGTGTGAGCACAGGGTGTGAAAAGCTCAAGAGGAGAGCAGACATTCAGAGAGGAGACGTCTAATTGCTGAGCACGAGTAATGGGGTGAAAGTAAGAAGTGTATTCAACACATCAGTAACTTGTTCTGACAGTAAAACTCTGTGGTTTCAGATTAAGTTGAAGGGCAGTGGTAGAACAGTCCTTTAAATTCAGTCCTTTAAATAATTTTATTACTCCATATAAAAACTTCCCTACCCCCAGTTTTCCCGTTCTTGAGTAAATTTAGAACAGAAAATGTTGGTCCCCAACAAAATGAGTGCTTAATATTTCCTGCAGGATAGAAATTGCAGTGTTGCTTTTACTCAAGATATGCTTTTGTGATTTCTGGGAATAATAATAGTTCATAATAACTTGCAATAACTGTTTATGTCTACCCATTCTTCAAACAGTCTCCATTTCCTCAGGTTTCTTCTGTTTCCCTTGTCCTCCTTTTCTGTTCGGGGCTTCGTAGGTGTGCTAAGCAGTGCGGAGCCTTCACTTGAAATATGTTCAGAGGAGAAAACCGGCTGTGCTGTTCCTGCGTAGCTCCCAAACACGCAGTCAAGCAGCCACCACCTTTCCCTCCTGGCCTCCCTTCCCACCCCGGTACATTTGCTGCAATCTTAATTTCATTTGGCAAATAACCTGATGGTAATTAAGGTAAAATTTTAGCAATAGCTCTGGTTGAGGTTGCAATTCTCCTTTTCCTGTGGTTTTGGATGCCCCAGGTGTCCCCAGAGCTGCTGCCCGTGGGGAGGAAGGAGCGAGGAGCCCCGAAACGCAGCCGCGGGGCCGGGGCGAGGTCTGAGCAGGTTTTTGCACCTCTTGCCTGCAAAGACACAGCTAGAGGCAACGCCCTGCCGTGATTCACTGGGGAAATGTTTCTTTATCTCATTAGTAACTCTCATTGACAAATATGTGCTCGTCCTTTGCTCGGCACGGAGCTGTACGACTGCTCTTGCTCAACCTGCTGCGCTGTGCCAGAGGCGGCCATGCCTGCTGTGTGCACAGGTCGGCTGTCCGTCTGTCTGTCCAGGAGCTCTGGGGCACTGCAGGAACCAGCATCCCTCACCCGCTTTAATTCCTGCACCTGGGACACCTACCAGCCGTGCACACAGAAATCCTGCTCCTGCACTAATGGTGTTAACCTTTTCATCACGTACTGCTCGAAAAGCTCCGGGGAGCTCAGTGTGGCGGGGAGGCTCTGACGAGTAAAGAGGTGGGTTTGGTAGGGGTGAGTGGTACCACAGCAGGCAGAACCGAGCGTGCAAAGAGCAGCCAGGTGCTGTCAGGGCTGGGAGCTTTGCACTTGCAGGATGACATCTTCAGTACGGAAAGAGCGGATTTTGACTATGGCAAATTCAAACTGAAATCCTCTTCGGCAGCACAATCTCGAAGTGCTGCATCCTCAAGCAAGAGTCTCAGTTCTGGTTTAGCTTCAGTAATGGCTTTTTGTGTTGTTTAAAATTCACTAAATAAACTTAAGCAATACATGTCCTTACCCTGAACATCCACTGTGAGTTGCAGACCTGTGAGTTGCTAATTTCAATCCATTTGTCAGTTGTCATCCCAGTCCCTTTACTTAGTTTCTGAACTCTGTGCATTTCTATGAAATTGTTTAGAAATGTCACCTGTGGACCAAAGAGGCTGGATTGAAAGAGCTTTTTGCTTGATACTTGATACTTTTACTTGATCCGGAGATTCGTCTGTGCAGAAATGTTAACAGACCCAAAGCTACTCAAGTTTTCTCTCCATGAAAAAAGGAATTGGTGACTGGCTTTTCTGCTGCTCTTGTGAATGTGATCTGGTTCCTCCATCTGTCTGGAGATCTTTGATCCCCTCTGGTTTGAGAAGCAGTGCACATGTCTATGTGTACACACGCACACCCAAATGGCAGGAATTAAGGAGCTGCACGGCTACAACCACATACATTGCTATTATTTCTAATTATAGCCATATGGAGGAATCTTACATCTCAGGAACTTGAGATTGCCTCTGACAAGCTTTTGATATTCATCTTAGCACTGTGCAGCTTGGAGCTCCACAGACTTCTAAATTTCTTCTCAGCTTTGGAAATTATTCCTAGTATTTGAGGGCAATTTAAGGTCTGTGAAACAGGAATTAATATGTCTTTCTCTAACAAGCTGCTGTCCACCTCCTTGGTTTTGGAGCTGTGGTAATAAAATATAATAGGATTTTTTTTTATCAAGAACTTGTGGGCTTGTTCCCATTTCAGCTCTTGAAAGATTGCTCAGCATTTGGCAGAAGGTTTTTCTGGCACAGGGGCTGTCTTTTGTTCAAGGGCATATAGTTTTAACAATAGAAATAGACATGCAAAGTTTTATTGGCCAAGTGGATTTCTTGTAGGAGCCGTGCCTCGGTTTTCTGGTCACGGAGCTGCTCAGAGCTGGGGAGGAGGGTGAGGAGCTGTGGTTGGGATCCTCACCTTTGCATTCTAATGCAAATGATTTGTGGTCAAACTGGACTTCATTGTGTTCTTGAGTATCATATAATCATGAATAAATCCTTGCTAATCGTAGACTTGATGCAGGTATTAACTTGCTTTCTCGTCTCTAAAGCTGCAGAGCAATACAGAGCATAGCTCCTTGCCACACAGCCCAGGTTCTGCTGCATTTCAGCAGCAGGCATATATGAGAGTTCCAGGCATATATGGCGTGAAATGCATTAAACGCTTTGGGAAGCTCTGAGATGAGAAACATGATAGTAAAACACGTAAGTTCAGTCTTTCATCCTGAAATATGTCAACTCATTTCACGTGTCGTGTAAACACCATCTCTTCAGTTCTCCATTCAGCCATGAAAATATGAAGGAGGAAAGGGAGCATTAATGCAGAACATACAGACATTGCATTTCACCCTGTTAACAGTTTATGCTTTCAGAATTACACATATAACCCCACGTACCAGTTTCTTGTCTGTGACTGTATTTGCAGCTGGCAAATTTGCTGCCTACATGCTTGATGTCGGGTGTCCGGGCAGGAATTGCCTGGGTGAACTTCAGCACTGCTGGGGGAGGCAGGATGCTCTCACCTTCAGCATGTTGCTGAGCTCCGGAGAAGGCAGTTTTTACGCTGGAAGTGGATGAGATTGACTCAGCGGAATCCCCACGTCTGCTGCTGAGGCACTGAGCTGTTAAACTTCGCTGCTTCGTGTTGTTGCCCCTGGCTTCAGCTCTTAACGTTAGGTGTTTGCTCCTACCACTAATGGCAGTATTTAAGTAACAAATGGACTTAGCCCAGCCTATCTTCAACAGAGGAAGAGCAAGGACATGAATATATGAATAAATTCATAGTCCTAGAGGGAATGCCTCTTGGAAAGTGTTGCAGCAGTTGGCTTGGTCAGTCTCTACCCTGGTGAGGGGGTGATGTGCCTCCATCTGGGAACTGGGACTGCTGCAAGTTGAGCAAGAGGAAGGATGGTTTAGGCTGATTGACAATAAGATGCATTTTTTTCTGATTGCATGCTTGTCCTTGAAATTTCTTAAATAGCTTGGCTGATTTAACAATTGAAATCACAGTCTTGTTCCTTTTGCATTCATTCCTCAAATCTGAAGTCGCTCAACAGACGACAAATAATTCTGCCTTCAGATAATGTCATACCCATTTCTCTGATTTTTTTTTCCTTTTCCCTTTTCTTCTGCAGATGTTGATGAGTGCCAGGTTCACAATGGGGGCTGCCAGCACAGATGTGTGAATACTCTTGGATCTTATTACTGTGAGTGCAAGCCAGGCTTTCGCCTGCACACAGATGGCAGGACCTGCATTGGTAAGCCAAAGTTTTTTCAGCTTCTCGGAGATGTCTAATTCTTTGTATCTCTCTTCATACCTGTAAATTTTTTGTAAATGGTTTATGTTGGCTTATGCGCCTGCATCTGTCCTCTGAGCAGGAAATTTGATATGACAGTGATGGGTTACCAGTTCCTTTATTTCTCAGGATCCCAGCAGTTTTCTTTGATATGTCTCTCTGGCTGGGTCCATAATGTTTCCTGTTCCTCAGAATGGCCACGTGCAATTTAGGTTTCCTGCAGTTCCTTAGTCTGTTCTGGTTCAAGAGAAATAACTCACAGTGCTTTGGTGCTTCTGCTTTTAGTACAGGGTGCATCAGATATGGTATTTCAAAACTCATCCATAAAATAGATGCTCTTAAAGGCAAAGGTTCGAGTCAGTCTTCATTATTACCTCAGCCAGCTTTCCTTGCCTGCATGGCAGGCACTGGGTGCAACAAACAGCTAAAAACAAGAGTGGCTACGTGTGGAACTGTGGCCACAAAAATCCCCAAACCCGCTCCCCTGAGGTGTGAGTCAGCAGCCCACATGGACAGTGCATGTCCAGGCCTTGTAACCTGGATGCCAGGTCGGGCCTGTGGCTGATTTCTGGGCTGATATCTTGAATTACTGTTGCCTTCTTGCCCCAGAGCAGTGTTTCAGAGACACTGGGGTGGAGCTTGGAGTCTGCCTTCCAGCATCTGCTGCTGTTTTTATTAAACCACTTCTCTCTTACAGTTTTGACACGTTTTTCCATTTTTGGGGGGATATATTCATACAAGTGGAAAGAATTCCTGGGCGATGGTATTTCAAAGACCATTTGTTGGATTTTCTCAGAATGCAGTCACGTTCTGAAGTTTGCTGAAAACAACTGTGAGGATGTGTGCTCCAGTTGGGAATGGTGATGTGAGCAGAAAAAACATCTAGGGAATGAGCACCACCCATTCCAGGACAGCAAGGACATGACTGCCAGCATCTGCACTCGCTCTGTGGCCACACTTGACAGTCTCAGGCCGATGGACGCTTATGGTGCAAGGCACTGAGTGCTGTGCATGTCAATGGAAGAACCCAAAAGAAAAGGGTTGCAAATAAATAAATAATATTTTTTTTTAAAAAACAGTTATTCCCAGGGCTCTAGCACTGAACACATGAGCTTGTGTTCATGGCTGTGTGTTGAAACTGTTTGCGTGTAAGCATGTGGTCTGTCATCTAAACATCGCCTTTATAGCACGTAGTTCTCCTGGTGGCATACGGGGATCCTGTCACCTCTGCCTCACTGCCTCACACGAGACAAACTGGAAAGAAATTGCATGACCACTGGGAGGCTTTGCTGTTCCCAGCAGGCTCAGCCCCAGAAGGTGAAACAATTTCCAAAGAAAGTGTAAAAGGGAACACTGGAGGGAGGAGTCTCGTGTTTAAAATAAATGTCTGTTCTTTGTGCTTCGGGTTTACCTGCTCATGTGGCTGTGATGCCAGAGCCTGCCCGCTGTGGTCCGGGTGTCAGGGCATCCCCACGCCGTGTTGCTGGCTCTGAGTGCTGCAAACCTGCTTTGCATTAAACTTCTGAGCCAGCATTTGCCATAATGCGCACAGCGTGCTCGGCGCTGGAATTCACCCGCCAGAATTACGGGGTCTCCCTTGGTGAAACCCGATCTGCTCTGGGAGCACCAGGGGCAGGACCCCGGGGAGTGCTGCTGGCAGGATCCCTGCCCCGTGCCCTGCACTGCAGGGGGTGCGGAGCGGGTGCCAGCTCCAGCTGCACCGCTGCCCACCGCGGCTTCTAAAACAACAGAGCAGCCCCCACAATCTGGCCTCCTTGCCTCGGGACTGGTGGCTTTTGTTCTTTGCGCTTTTGTGACAGAAATATACATGTATGTGTGCGCGGATATATATATCCTGCTGTCAGTATGGCCATTAAGGCAGTTGTGCAGAGGGATGGAAGTAAACATCTTTTTCTTGTAAAAGCTCAGAAAAGAGCACACGATCTGTGGTTGCTCCTCTGCCAAATACTCGGCATAGTGCTGGAGTGCCCGCGACGCCCCGTAGCTGTAAGGCTGGCTCCATCCCTACTGCCGGTGGGCAGGTTTCTGCTGCCGGGCTGGGCTGTGCGCTGCAGACAGCGGTGGTCTCACGCCAGTGCTGCAGCTGGCTGGGGGCTGTTTTACACCACCCTGACCCCTCCCTTGGGTTGTGGCTGAGCGCAGCTCTGGAGCTGCACTAGGGTTGCTCGCTGTGTGGCTCTGCAGTCTGACAAAAGATGTGTTTTGCTTCAGGTTGAGATTGCCTTGAATTTGCAGGCAAGAATCGGTGCAGCCAAAAATTGCAATTTGAATATTTCCACTAAATAAAATCAAACAGATGGGAATAAGAGCACCAGTGAGCCTCCCTGCTCTGTCCCCTCGCTCTGCTGAGCTGCTGCATCCCACGGGCAGCACAGGAGAGGATTCTGCAGAGAGCATTTTGGTGGCACACAGGGATCGCTGCTGCGAGTTTTCTGGTTAAAGTCTATAAAACCACAGCTGAAATTCTTTAAATGCTTTCCGATCCCCACGCAAGTCACAAAGCTTTGGTTAACTCACAGTACTGCCCAATGCCATGAAGCTCCCCCAGAGCTGAGAAGCTCGGCTCATGGGCCCGGTGCAGGTCACAAGCCCTCTTCCATTAACCCCAGTGTGCGAGGGAAGCACCAAGCCTCTTTTATTCCTACAGAGGTCAAAGAGTTGAAAACCAGGTAAAAATCTTTTGTTGCTTTCTCTTGATGGCTTTGCACCCTTGGTAGATGTTCACACCTGTGTGCTCAGTGTTGCAAGAGGTTACAGCTAGGCACATGCAGGGATAAATCAGCACAAAAATTCAGAAGTTGCTTAGGCACCTTTAAAAGCAAGTCACTGTGAAGTGTACTGCGGTTCTGTATAAATAGCTGCTTGGCTCAGAAAGCCTCGCAGTGATTCCTGTGGTGCAGGAGGAGAACAAAGGCTTGCAGCCACGGCCGGGATGGAGCCAGGGTGTCAGGAGCTGAGCAGGGGCTGTGACCCTGCTGTGCTGCTCTTGGGGTCTGGCTGCCCCTGGAACCGTGTGGGTCACTGTGTGCTTGTGGGTGCTGCAGACAGCTTGCAGCCCCTGCGTACGTCCTGCTCCCCATCTCACGGGGACTCCAGCCACGGGCAGTGCTTTGGGTAGCCTGCAGCTTGGTTGTGCGAGATTTGTTTGTTGTGTCTTTGTCATCCTATTCTAGCAAGTCTGATGACTTTAATGCAAAAGAGGGAGGGAAAAAGAAGCAGACATTTCTGTTGAAAGTGAAATAGAGCAAAAAGAGTCATTGGACGTCCTGAAATTACCTCTTTCTTTATCAGAACCACATGGGCGGGAGGCAGGGAGCTGACATCTTCAGGTCCTTCTCCATGGCTTCAGTGGGGGGATGAGCTCCAGTCCAAAGCAAAGAACTTAATGTGAGCCAATTGCTTTTGTTGGCCTGCAGAAGAGCGAAATGGTCTGTATTAACACACATGTTTCTGGAAATTGTCTGAGGTTAGAATAAATCAGTTTGGGATTACATGGTGTAGCCCTCTTTATATTAAGAGTGCTGCAAGTGAAGAAATCTCAAGTATAGCAGGGATTTATAGTGAACAGAAGGACAATGCCATCAAGGGTTGCGCAGGCTTGAACTGTGTGCACAGAAGGGTAATTTTTTATAATTCTTAGAGGTTTTTAACCTGCATGTTTTATACAACTTGCACATTTTAGAGACCTTGAGCTCCTTGTCCAGAGGTGTTACGCAGCCCTTCCTTGGAGTCAGTGGCTTTGTGTAAAGCTGCAAAAGGCAAATGCCATGCTTAATTGGAGTGATGTCTGTTTGCAGTTATTTTTTCAGCTATTAGCTCACCACTTCTGATGGCGGGTTACTTGGATGTGGAGGAAAGGTGATACTGGAGGGATGGGAATGTGGAGGAGCCCGAGTCGTGTGTCAGCACTGCCTCACAAACAGTGAAGTGCCTGGATGCCTTCAGAGCTGCTGGATTCGCCTCTTCCTAGGTTCTGGGGGAGCCTGGGGAACCCTTTTTGTGCACTTTTTGTTCCCTTTTTGTCTGTTTGGGCCCAGGAGGGCCAGGCTCAGGTTTAACATCTTTCAGCAATGCTGCATCCCTGCAGACAGAGGGGACAGCAGCAGCGATCCTCTTGCAGACGATGAAATATCATCTGTGGAAAATCTGTCTGAACTCTAATTACAAAAAGCTGCATGATGTACAAGATGACACTGGATTTGGCAGCATTGTCACAGAGAAGTTAAGCTAGGAAAAGCATCTGGGAATGGAAATATTTTTAGAGTGGTTCTGTAAACAGAGAAAAAAAAGCCGTAATTAAAACAAGGCCAGCAGCGAGGTCTGCAGGCTGTTCCTCTGCCAGAAGCCAACTAAGGAGACACAGCTAAAGGCCCTCGCTTTGATGAAACGACACCCAAGACAATGTTAACATTTCTTTTGTTTTTTTCCTAATTGTTCCTGTTCTAAACTCAAATCCGTTCCTATCTCAGCAAAGCTCTGGAGCTGCAGGAGCACCCCTGCCAGCCCGCGCCTTGCCGTGGCTGCGTGCTGAGCGCGGCGGGACGCCGGGGCTCTGCTCCCTTCGTTGTGCATGTGCCACGAGCGCTGTACAGCCTGTGAGCACTGCACAGGCCGTGATGCCAGCGGCTCCTTCCCCATCCATACATCTCTTGGCAGGGGAGGACTTCTGGTTCCCATTAGTCGTCGTGGTCTGGAATGTACCCGCGGTGGCTGAGGCACACGGAGCACGAGGGCTCTTACTCATTGTGTGCAGTTGCAGAATCGTGAGGCTCAGATGGGGTTATTAGGCTTCAAGAGTAAATTTACTAACAAATAACTTACACTGAAAGAAATGCAGAGGGACACAAAATGCTCTGCAAGACCCCTGTGTTCTCACCACTTCACCTCTGATGTCTCTCTGTGGGTTGCAGATGGTGTTGGTCGAGCCCCATGGTTGGTGCTTCTGGGGACCTTGGGCAAGGAGGGCTTGGGGGGACAGGAGTGGGGGTCACTTTAATTCTTGTTCTTGTCCTGCCCAAGTTGCTGGTGATGGCCAAGCATTGCCATCTCATGCATGGAGAGAGCTTCATGTTGTGCAAGGGGCGTTTTGCACTTTATGCCACTACGAGGATCCACCTACACAGCTACCCTGTGGTTCTGTGTGGGCATCGTGCCTCAGCAGGTGGTAAAGGCAGCCCAGGGAAAGGCTGATTTCTTGTGTGTACAAGTTGCCTTTTTGGAAAACGTGCTGTATTGAACCGTACAGGACTTCTGTCATCATCCTCTGCCTGCTTAAATTGTGTAATGAAGAAGGATCTGAACTCTGGGTTTTTCCACTCTAAAAACTTGTCTTTCAGAGGTATGCAAGGAGAGCAGTTATTGAGATTGCACATTCATAGAATAACTGCATACTGGGAGGTTATTTTAGATGTGAGATGTGTTGGCCTGTTATAGATTGGCCAAGTATTTTTCCCATAAGAAGGAATGTTTTGGCAGGCTTTAGCATTGTTTTACTTTTTTTATTTTTTATTTTTTAAAAAAAGCACTCCAAGAACAACACATTATTTATGTGTGTTTCTGAATATGCATTATTACACACTTTAATATATCAGAATATCTTCAATGACCACCCATCTCTGCTAAAGCTGAAGCACTCTAAGTCTGACCCATAACTTTCCAGTAACGTCAAGTACTTCTGTTGTTTCCTTCCAAGGGGATTAAAGGAAACAATGTCAGCAAAGCTAACACAAACCAATAGTTCTCACTCCAGCCGTACACAGTGTATGGCAATACTCTGACCCTATTAAGTCATTTTTATTCTCCAAAATGTTGTTTAGTTAATTAGAGGCATACAAGGGGAAGTTCACTTTTTGAAATCAGAGAGCTCTCAGCTCTGAGTCAAGGCATATTTTTTGCAGGGGAAGCGTTTGCAGGAAAAAAAAAAAAAAACTATACAGTTTTGCCTTTTTTCCCCCTCTTGTACACCCTGCCAAATATTTGGTTTTCAGTAATATACAGGAGAGGCTTAATGAAATTATTTTTAGTACTTTATCTATAGAATATATTATTTAAATTCTGTAGTTGGCTAAAAAGCTCAGGTGAAACTGAAGGATAAATGCAAGGCACTGAGCAAGCTGAAAAATTTGTTTTCCTGCTATTTAAATTCAAGTCCAGAGAGGATTTTTGATAGCAGAGGGAAAAGGCTGCAAGTATTTGACCAACAAGTAATAAAAGCAGGAGACTGACATCTCATTTAATCTCTTGGCTGCTTTTTTCCCCTGTGAACATGTTCTTTTGGCCCTCGTCCCATATGTTCATGAGCTCTTCTGCAGGAGCCAGTCCTTGCAATGAAAGTTGCTGGCAGACGCACACTGCCCACTCTGAGCCATGCAAGAACTGCCACTACCTGAAGTGCTGGTTTGTAGAGATGTGGCTTTCGTTAGAGGGGTTTTTAGCTTCCTTACAGCAGTTCTCAGTCAGCACATTAGTTCCTTCTGCAGTGTGAAGAACAGGTCAGAACTGCGGGGGAGCACCATTTGTGCCCCTCTGGTTAAGGGAAACAGGTCTGCATCTCTGTCCCAGGCTGTGCAGGGCACCCACGCAGCACGAGATGACTGTCATCAATTTGGAAGCGTGTCATTACCCCAGAATGCCTTATCTAGCAGAGTTTGTGAATGTCAGCCCAGGAAGTCCTTCCCTGTGCTGCTCCCTAGCTCAGGTTTCTCCCGCACGTCACCAGCTCGATGCTCCTGGATCACTGCAGGCAAACTCTGCCCATGTACTGGTTGCAAGGTGCAGACATCTCCAGCCAAACATCGTGCCTTTGGTGCTCGTCCTGCAGAGCAGTCCTGGGTTATAAAAGCAGAGCAAGGGAAATGCTATTTTAAAGCTAGTTAATCAAAGTAAGCTCGTAAAAAATAAAAATAATAATAATGAAAAAAAGCAGTCCACATCTTTGCTCATAAGATCTGTTTTCTGCTGTAACCTAGGCAAAACCTTCTGTTTTCTGGTTGTCTGAAATCCTTTGGAGAGTGCTCAGGAGAGCGCCTTGCGCAAGGCCACACAGAAATGCTGTGGCACGGCCAGGAGCAGCAGGCAGGAGTCCCAATTCCCAGTCCCGCCTGCACTTACTGGGAAATCACATTTCCTGCCAGCACATCTCTGAGCCTTGGCTCAGGAGGTGGCTCAGCATCAGTCTCCTGTGATGTGGGCGACCACTCAGCTTGACTTTCCTGCAGAGGTCCTGTAGCCAAAGCACCGAGCTGGGCAGCGTTACACCAGATCAAAGCACGAATGTGCAGGACGCACCTGAAAACATTTTTCCTTGAATGCTCCCAGAACTGGTGGTGCCTGCTTGGCCTTTCCCTGGGTAATTGGTGTCTTTTGCATGGCTTGAAGCCAGAAACTTAATTTTCTATGTGATTTTGTTACAAGAAAATCTGAATAAGCCTGAGTGCAGCTCTCTAAGCAGTAATTAAGTAGAACTAGCTGTGGCATCACACCTGTGCTGTCTGAGCAAACCTGTGAGGATTTTAGCAGTAATATAGTAATGTTCACATTTAGCACACTTAACAAGTTTGCCGTGAACTTTATTTAGCAGAGTTTGGACATGCCCCAGTTTTAAATTCTCATTTGTGGTGCTCTTCATAAATGTGTGAGCTTTGCCTTACCCTCTGAAAAGAGCCTCACTGGGCGACATCGCATTTCCCAACGAACTTCTTGTCCTTTTCCCCCACAGTGGTGAACACGTGTGCCCTGAACAACGGTGGCTGCGAGCACGACTGCGTGCAGGTGACGCTGACCCAGCACCAGTGCCGGTGCCGCCGCAATTACCAGCTGAGGGAGGACGGCAAGCGCTGCGCCCGTGAGTCCCCGGGGCACCCCAGGCACCCCTTTCATGGGCTGTTCTGCAGGGTGGGGGCATGGACAGCATGGGCGTGATACATAAAATGGTATCAGGGCACATAATGCTGAGAAGGTGGAGGACAGCAGCGTGTTGCAGTGGGATGAGATCTTCTCCCCTTTTCACCTACTAAATTCACGGCCACACAGCCCCACAGCCACCACAGCAGTTCTGCCCTCACCAGTAGCACATTGCTGCATTTGATCTTTTCCAGTCCTCAGTTTGCTGGAAGAGCGTCTGGCCATAAATCTGCAGAAGCAGCCACCTGTCAGCCATAGCCAAACCTTGTGGGCTTTTACGCTGTTCCACCAGCAGCAGGAGACTCTTAGGAGCTGGAGGCCCACTGAGATTGCAGTCAGACTAACTTCTAAGCTGCTCTGAGCAGCAAACGCTAGCAGATTTTATGTCATAGTGGAGAACAGTCTTCCATGGGCTTCACGCTTTTTCGCTATCCATAACTGCTTGATGCTTTGTTTTCCCCATAAGTGTAATGCCAATAATAGATAGGACTGGTCTGAAATAGGCCTGCCTCTTCTCTTGGACCTCTAGTGAGGAACCCGTGCGCTGACAGGAACGGGGGCTGCATGCACCAGTGCCACAACCACCGCGGGGCCGCGCGCTGCGAGTGCCACCCCGGCTACAGCCTGGCGCCCGACGGCAAGGCCTGCGAAGGTAAGCACCCCACAGCAGAGTTTCTGTGGAGAAAAACAACTTTCTCACTGTTTAAAGTAGTGCTCAGCCTTAGCAAATGCCAGCTCATGAATTTAATGGAGTGAAGCTTGAATCTCCCAGAGGGGCAGCATGAAGAGGTTTGGTTGGGGTCTGCCCAGGAGCCCTGCTCAAGGATCGGGACCGACACCTGAGTTTCACGTGATAGGATTTCCCTGGAAGCCTCTCAGTAGCTCTAGACTCTTAACAGCATTAGTCTGGGCCCCAGTGATGGATTTAGGGTGCAAGAAATTGCTGGAAAAAACTCAAAGACAGTAAACATGTGTTACTTTGAAGGAACATTTCCCACACAACCTGCTTTTCCTAATTGCTCGTCCCTTGCAGATGTGAATGAGTGCCTGGCAGGCCTGGCCATGTGTGCTCACCAGTGCCTCAACACCCGCGGCTCCTTCAAATGTACCTGCAGCCCGGGCTACGAGCTGGGGGCGGACGGCAAGCAATGCTACCGTGAGTACTGCCTGCAGCCCCCTCATCAGGCGGGGAGGGAGGCAGGGTCACTTCTGTAGGTTAGAAAAGAGAAGAAAGAGGTGAAACTGCAGCTGACACCATTTGTGCACCATTTTATGTGAGCTGGTAGAACTGAGTCACAGCGACCTTCATCAGCAGATTTGGGGCCGTTCCCTTCTTCCACCAAGAAAAGAACTTATAATATTTAAAGGTACCATGAAGCTAATTTCACTAGTTTAGGCAATTTATCTGGGGCCATTTGGCTCCAAAAAGGCTTACTCCTGCTCTTGGGGACCTCATTGGATGAGTTTGGTCAGCTGCAGATGTGTAACTGAAGAAGGAATTGAGCTAATGATGTGATCACATCTGCTACCATCAGGAAAGGAAATAAACAGATTTGTGTAAGAATGAGCCAGATTGTGCATATGTCTCTGCTCAGCTAATACACATCAGCAGGGTCTGAAGTGAAGCTATCAGCATGTAGCACTAGCAGCCCGCACAGATGAAAGCCTCCGTGGCTGTCCCAGTGCAGGCAGCCAGTGTCACTGGAAGCTGCGATGCTCCACCTGTGCGGTGGCTGCAGCTCTCACCTGCCAAGGCACCTTGCTTTTGGGGAGTGGGAAGGTAGGGCTTTGCAGACCAGAAATAGGTCTTAGAAGGCATTGAGTATTGGATTAGAAAGTCAGATCTGTGCCTAATAAATCTTAGCTACCTCTTCACCTAGCATCAAGTGTCCCAGCAGGGACAATTACCCTTTCTGCCCAGAGCCAACTGGCCCACAGGTGACCAAAAGCCTAATAGTTACTGCTGCTCAGGTCTGGGCTTTCCAGGTAGGTGATGCTAGCCATGGAGGGTCACTTTGGGCAGCAGAAAAAGAAGCCCCACTCATGTTCTGACATGGCTGATCCAAAAAGGAAAGGACAGTTGTGACTGCCATAGGCCTTGGCAATACCTCTCCTTTAGCTGCAGCATTATGTAGCTCTTGTATGAGCAATGTTCCCCCGCCCCCACATTTTTAGTATCTCCTGTGCAAAGGCCTGGCTTTGGTATTTAGTATGCATCAGTAAGAAAGGGGAAAACAGAAGGAATAAATTCATGTTGTGAAATCTGAAAGATAAACTTTCCACCATGGAACAACTTTTGTTTTTGACATGCACAGACCCACTGGGGAACATTAAGCTCCCCTTCTTTCATCCTTCTTGGGTCTGAGTGCACCAAAAATGCTCTTTTAGGCAGAAGCTTTTTCTGAGTTTAAAGACTGAATCAAAGTTCCATGGTATGAGTTCCTTTTAGTTTAGGAAGGCTTCATTAACCAGACTACAGAGTTTACATAAGCTTTGCCAAGCTGAGATACGTGGCTGCTGTTGATGTTTGTGCCTGCCATTTCTGACATGTCCCTAGCTAGCTTCTCTAGCTGCAGGCATCTGGAGGTTTCTGCAGTTGCTGTATTCTGCTGCTCCTATTCCTAGCTGGCATTACTACAGCACTGTACTTGTGAAGGCTGAGCCAACTTTTGGTTGGCAGCACATCCTAGAGCTTGACAGGAATGGAAGCAACTTTGTCTGCAGTCTGCTTCATCTCAGGGCCTGTCCGGAGCCTGTGCCACAAGTCAGGCCCACAGAGGTTGCATGGGGCGTTGCCTGGGATCTGTCCGTTTATTTTTGTTATTTGGGCTTCCCGGCCCACTGGTGGCCTCTGTGCAGAGCTATTTTCATCCTTTCCCTGCTGCAACTTGTTGGCCTCAGCAGGGCTGTGAGCACAAAAAGGCACATGCAAGGGGCTCGAGAAGAAGTGAAGCTCCATGTAGGTGCCTGCTGGAAGGCATCACCCGATGTACACCAAACACTGCAGGATCCTAACCAATGTACATTTCTTCCAGGGATAGAAATGGAGATTGTGAACAGCTGTGAAGCCAGCAATGGTGGCTGTTCCCATGCATGCCACCACACCAGCTCTGGCCCTGTCTGTACCTGTAACTTTGGCTATCAGCTTGAGGAAGACCAGAAGACATGCACTGGTAAGGCAAGGGAAACATTGCATTTTGTTCTTACAAATATGTTTCAAGTAATGAGGAACCCCACAGATTAGATGCTATATGTATATACAAAACAAGTAGGTTAACAAGGTTAGAAACAGACGTCAAATAAAAGGAGATGAGATGCTGCTCAGCTTGAAGAGGTTCACTAAGACCTCCTGGGACGGTGTCTGTTGACCTCAGGGCTAATCAACTTTTCCTGCTAGAACAGACCTAGGAAGGTGTTGGCAGATGCAGATGCTCACATCTCAGATACCTGTAAGCCTACATCTAGAAGGGGTGATGTATGAAGTGGGTTCTCTGGCCTGTTACCTCAAAGCGAGCAGTGTAATTTCCGAGTGAGCGATGTGAATGCGGCACTAGCTGCCACTTATACAGCTTGGGTTAGAAACCCACCTTGAGCTCTAAGTGCCAAGAAGTGGATGCATACACCTGACATTGTATTACTCTGAGCATTCCCTTGTGGGGAAACAACCCAGTCCAAAACTCACTTCAGTGCTCACCAGCCAGACCTCTCCTGCACCGGTGTCAGACTGGGGCACATTCCTGTGCAGCTGGGAGGAACCACGCAGCTCCCAGCTTTCTGTATGTCATGTTTGTAACAGGACAAATCAGAAAACAAATGCCAATTCTGTTGAGGCTGGAACCACCACCCTGGTGAGCACAGAACCACCTCAGGCTGCCAGCCATGGTAGCTCTGGGCCTCAGTAGCCCCCTTGGCCCGGGAGCACATGACAAAGGGGGCTGTTAGCACGGAGCTCACTGATTTCAAGAGGAAAGCACGAATCCTAGCTCAGCATGTGACAGATCAGCAAAAATCCACCAGAACTAGTCACGGAGCGATTTTAACAATTACTGTCAGCACTGTGGAGCTGGGTATGTTAACACCCAGCACCCTTTGTTTTTTATTTAGATATCAATGAGTGTGACAGCGATTCTCACTGCTGTCACCAGGATTGCTACAACTACCCTGGAGGCTACGAGTGTGCCTGCCATGCTGGGTATCGGCTCAGCACCGATGGCTGTGGCTGTGAAGGTAAGCAGCAGCGTGGGGCCCTGCGATCACGGGGACAGTGATGCACTCCTCAGCACTGCCACACGGTGAGGTGCACCCACAGCAGGGGATCTGGCTTCCTTCTCTGTCCTGTCAGCCTCCTCACCTCAGTAGGTGTGAAGGCAGCTCAGCTATTTAACCCCCACACCAGGCCAGCACAGCTGTAGTGTAGCCATGAGGCTTTTTGAACCCACTTTGAATTCAAAATGGGATCTCTCAGAGTGAGTTGCCCCCAGTCTGGCTGCAACAGTGATTCACAAATTACAGTCCGCTCAATATTGGAGCCAACGCTAGTCATAATTTTCACCACGGGGGAGAGAGAGGTGAGAACAAGCATCTGTCTAAAACCCAGCTAACCCAGTGACAAATGCAATCTTGTCATAAAGAGAACAAGAGGTTCTCCTAGCTGGTCGTGAGCAGCCAGGCATTTCTTCCAGTTTCTCACAGCTCATCCCAGTCATCCTGTCAGCTCCGATGAGCAGCCTGCTCAGCAGTATGGATTTGGGGCTTTTATGTCCTCCTAATGAGGTTTTTTTTTCATTAGGAAAGCTCTCCAATAACACTCCACAGGTGAAAACCAAGGTTACCCACCTGCTTCTACACAACTAGCTAGAGAAGTGAGCTAAAGCTTAGTGCTCGATACTTGGAAGCCCAGGGCTCTCTGGTCACTTGGTAGCCTCCCTTAACGTTTGGGGTCAGCTGGCTTCATGCAGCCTGCTCACTGCTCTGCAAACACCCTGCAACCCCCTTGTTTTTTAGACGTGGACGAGTGCTCCTCACACAACGGTGGGTGCGAGCACACATGCCAGAACCAGCTCGGGTCTTTCCAGTGCAGCTGCCGGATCGGATACAAACTGGATGAAGACAGAAGGGGCTGCATCTGTAAGTACTGTGTGTTGGGCTGCCAGCACCCTGTCCCCATCCCCTCCGGCACGGGACCCACACATGCAGGCACCCACTGCTCTCACAGCACTTGTGAGCAGCAGCAGGAAGTTTCCCCAGCAGCACTGTGCCTGTTTCAGCAGTACCACACACAGCTTTTCAAAGAAGCCTACGGATTTTAGCACAGCTACATTTATTGTAGCCTGCAGTCCTGACCCCACACTAACTGAAGGACCTAACCCTTTCCAGTCACCCACCTCTACAGTTTTTCCTTATAATAAACAGGGGATTTTCTTTAAGTGGTGGCCTCCTTATTACAGCCCCAAGCACACTGCCATCCAGCGTGCTCAGCAGGGCACCCAGCACCCATCCTCTTCTCTAAATGACCCCCAGGCTTTGCCCAGCTCCCTGTTCCTGGCAGAACTTGTGATGCCTGCATCCAGAGGAGCAGCACCACATGCCTCCCCACCCCAGCAGAGTGCCTGCCCTACCCTGCTGTGCCCTGCTCACTTTTATAGCTGTGCCAGCCCTGCTCCTAGTACCTGCGCTTACTGTGATTGCATGACTTTTAACCCTTGTCACCCTGCAAAGGAAGGGAGTTGGTATCTGTAGCTGACACATAATAATTCCTAAAGAAGAACCAAGCTGAAATGCATTGTCTAGTTTTATTAGATGGACAGTCTTGTTAGATTTTCTAGAGAAAGGTTAACTTATCTGAAAACGCAAAACGCTGAGTGGCTCTGGCCAGAAAACCTGCAGGGCAAAGGCGATGGTGCAGCGATGGTCCCAGTTACCCGGGCAGCCTGAGCTGCCCATCCAGGCTAGGAGCAAAGTTTCTCTCGTAGCTGGCTGTGCCGTGTTCTATCCAAAACAAGGAAACAAGCTGCAAAAGTCTGAGTGGAAGAAAGGAACAGATTGCTATTTTAGAGGTGTTGATGTAGAGATCAGCAGAGCATAGCATGCCAAATTGGATGCACCAACCCCATACAGATGTTTCTGGTTCCCCTGTCTTATCACACAGGTTCTGCCCCGTTATCCACCCCTCAGATGAGCTCTTTCCTCTTTCCACCCCCTGATTTTGTAATCTCCATGACTGCTTCCCTAGCCATAGATGACCCGGTGGAAGCCCTGGATGCTCAGCACCCCATTATCCGCCCGATCCCTCATGTCGCAATCCTGCAGGATGAATTCACCCAGCTCTTTAACGACGATTATGAAGAAGAGGAGGAAGAGATGGAAGCAAGAGGAGAGCACACCCTTTCAGAAAAATTTGGTGGGCATTTCACAGCAGGGGTATACTTTTCATTGTAAGCCTCCAGAATTAACCACACATGCTGGGCACACCGGCAGCATACATCAGGTACCCTTTCTGTGCACACAGACCCCATGCACAGCACAGATGCTGTTAGCTTTGCTGGGGGCTGTAACATCGAGGTTTCTCTCCCCAAGCTCCCCGAGTTGCTGGAGCAGCCCTGGGGATGGTGTCTCACCACGGCTCCTCCTGTTGCAGTCTGCCTGGAGAACACCTTCGGCCCCGACTGCAGCCTGACGTGTGAGGACTGCCAGAACGGGGGCACATGCAATGCCGAGGGGACTGGCTGCGACTGCCCGGCTGGCTGGAGCGGGCTGCTCTGCAACCAGAGTGAGTGACACTGCAGTGGGGCAGGATGGCTGCCCTGCCAGCCCTGCCTGACAAAATCCAGGCAAAAAAAAGGAGAATGCACCAACCTCCACTTGGTCGAATGTAGCACTGGAGCCCTTTGCTTCTCCTGCTTTTATTTGCTATGTTTATCTTGGCAAAGCCTGACGTTCAGGCACCAGCCAAAACGCCCAGTTTCTCACTTCTCATTCCCAAATAGACCCTAAGGCATTTTAGTCTGTGGGTCAAACCTGCAAATATACATACTAGCTGTTAAATCTGAGTTAGTGTCCAGCTGCATGTAAACCTAACGCCAGTGTGTTAGGCTTTGCATTCAAAATATGCAAAAAAATATTTACAGTATTGATAAGAACCCTTTTAGAGCCTCTTCCCATAAACTTCTGCCATAAGTAGAAGACTTCTTGTGCTTGAGAAAGAATTAACCTGCTTTTCTAGTGGCCCAGATAAAGTCTGCTGGTAGGTTGTCTGCAACCAAAGTAAAGAACTGAAGTTATGAAAATCCGAAGTCTTCAGTTCATTTGCTCTTGTGCCCCAAGAAGGCAAAACGCTTGCTTCCAAAAACAGCTGAGCCTGATCCCCACCTGCAACCCCGTAGCCCCTTGCTGCTCTGCTGCAGTGGTGCTGGAGCAGCACCGCATCCCGCTGACATTTGCCGTCTGTCCCCAGCCTGCCCGGCCGGCACCTTTGGGAGGAGCTGCAGCCAGGCCTGCCGCTGCCAGAACGGGGGCACCTGCGAGCCCATCTCAGGCGCCTGCCGCTGCCCGCCTGGCGTGGCTGGGCCCCACTGTGAGGACGGTAAGAGCCCGGGCAGAGGGGGGGACAGCGGGGCTCTCTTCTCTCCATATGCCAGTAGGGCTTTTGCTGAGATTTGGTGAGCGGGTGCTCAGCCATCCCTGATGCCATCAGATGTTCCTGCTGGGCTTCTCTGGGGCCTCGGGAGGTTTTCCACAGAGCCTTGTGTCAGTCCCTTTGGAGCCGCTGGCTGAAGGCATCGTTGGATCATCCCAGTGCCTGAGGGACCCCGATGCATCCCTGCTCCCTCTAGCTCAGTGTTTCTCTCTCCCAAAGCATTAAAATCTAAAAAACACAGAAGCAGTGAGACAATAAGGGATTCAGACAAAGTGGCTGCAGACAAACAGTTTGGAGCATATGGAAACCATTACTGAAGGAGGAGACTGAGGCAGACTGTTAATGAATGCTGGAGGTACCTGGACCTCTTCTTTCTATAGGAAGGAGGTGATCAAGGGGTACAGGGAAAGAACAGGCAGGTAAGATTAACACAAGCATCGAAGAAGTGATGTGATGTCCCAGGGTGGAACTTGCTGCTCTTCAGCCTGATGCTGCAGCTGCAGGGGAAGGCTTCGGCTGCCTGGCCAGACGCTGGCTGTAGTTTTCTGCTGACACGGAGCGTCTGCCATCTGCTTCTAATATTAGGATTTTCAGCATGAAAGAGAAAGAGCAATCCTTGTATTCCCTTAGTAATGCAAACACCACTGTTGCTTATCGATAGGAACAGCCTCATGATTTACTTGGTCACGTACAGCAGAACCAGCTCCCCGGACCCCTGCAGCCAGGTTCCCAGCACGGCGCTGCTGTTCCCAGCTGGGCTCAGCACCCACGGGTGCCCCAGGGACACCGCAGGTGGCTGCAGAAGGGCAGGCGAGTAAGACAGGCTGTACTGCCACAGGGACGGGCTCGATTTGGAGCTGATACAGACAATCTGATCACTCTTTTTACCTATTGCACAGGGACACAAGCACATTCATGATCAGAAAGCAATTCCACCCTCACTGCAACCTTTGCCTAAGTTCATTGCTGATGGCACACGGCTCTGGTTTTGCTATATGTTTTTCCCGTGCTCTGATGGACATAAAATGACAGACTCACATTTCCTCATCCTCCCGGAAAATCTCTATTTGTTACCAGGGTGCCCTAAAGGATTTTTTGGGAAACAATGCAGGAAGAAATGCAACTGTGCCAACCGCGGTCGTTGCCATCGGATTTATGGCGCCTGTCTGTGCGATCCTGGCTTGTACGGACGGTACTGCCATTTAGGTATGTGTGTCCACACCTTCGTAACAAGATGAATATTATTCTCAGATTGCAGCCCTTTTAGGTTCCGTCCCTGGGAAGGGTCAGTGCTGGGTGGTGGCAATGGTTCTGTCCCCTCTGTGTTATCTGGCCTCCCGGGTCACTTGCTTTCCTCCTCCCTACCCAGCTTGCCCCAAGTGGGCCTTCGGCCCCGGCTGCTCCGAGGAGTGCCAGTGCGTGCAGCAGAACACGCAGGACTGCGACAAGAGGGATGGCTCCTGCCGATGCAAGCCTGGCTACCACGGCACACGGTGCGAGAAGGGTGAGTTGTCCAAGAGTGCTCACTGTCATCTCTCTCCTTCCTCCCGCAGCCTCTTTTCCCCTAACTGAATTCCTTGGGGAAAAGCTCAGCTTGCTTACCATCCTCCTAAGACCTTTTTGCCTCTTGCTGCTTTGATTAGGAGCAAAAGTTGTTATCAGAGGGAAGTGATCCTGGCAGTAAAAGCAGGTGCTGGAGCTGTGCCCAGCTGCTGGCTCAGCAGGGTGCTGTGCAGTGCTGTCGCCTCTCCCAGCCTCTAACACCAGGCCTTTTCTTTTCACTCTCCTTGTTAACAGAATGTGACCCTGGCTATTATGGAGATGGCTGCAGGAAGAAATGCAGCTGCTCCCCAGAAGTGCCCTGTGACCACGTCACCGGAGAGTGCAGGAAGGAGTGTCCCCAGGGCTACCATGGGGACAACTGTGACCAAGGTAAGGCCATGTGAACAGCAGGGCCCTGCAAGGGAAGCATAAGCTTTTTGTGTGTGTGATGATGCTTGGAGGAGATCAGAGGTGCTGCTGCTGGACTAGTGATGCTCTCCTGGCTTCGGGTGGTCGCTGCTGTGCCGTGACACACACACTGCTGCAGGGACCCAGTGCTTAGCTCCTGTTTACTTCTTCCTTCCTTCTTTGAAGGTTTTCTGACTTCGAGAAGCTCAGCTGGAGGGGTTTTGTCTCTCACACCGCCTGTGTCCCAAGCTCCTGCTTCTTGCTGGAGCACTCCGAGGTTCCCCAGCCTGCACACTCTCGAGGAGCTGTGTACACCCAGTGTTCCTCCCACACACAAACCGTTCCTTTGCAAAACAACATGAAAGGACTTTCACATTTCCTCCTGGACTTTCAGACCTCCTAGCCCAGATCTAGTGAGTGGAAATTTGAAATGGCTTCAGATGACTCAAGAGCTGCCACTCGCAGGTCTTTATGAAAACCCTGTGATCTCTGAAGAGCAGGGAAACAGGAATTCTCAGGCATAATGATCCTTATTCAGAAAAGAACAAGGTCTCACTTTATCCTGCCACTTGGGCATCTCTGCTTTTGCAAATGAAGGTGATAGTTATCTAGCTGTCTTTTTTCCTTCCTTTGATGTCTTTTTGCTTTCAGGCAATCAGTCCCCAGGAGAATGGTATCATATTTTCCGTTCTGTTCACTATCCCGTATTGAAGTTCTATTTGATCTGCAAGTGTGAAAGAAAATTTTATTCTTCATTCATATTAGTATTTAAACTTCTGCCTCCATATGAACCCTCCAGAGCAGCTCTCTGCTCATCACATAAAGGCCAGTTGGCAGTGTGATAACTGAACTATACAGCTCTGGGCGTGCAGTAAAGCACGGAGGGAGCAGATTTCTAAGATCCTGAGAGATAGGTGGGCTGTCAGAGAGCTCGATTTTCTTCCTGCGAAGGTGTTTGAGTGTACCTAAAGGCAATGAGTCATTGATGTGAAAGTTGAGGTGATGATTACAAAGCACGAACAGAGTTCCTGGAAAATAATGGCTTGTGCCAGCCTTGGAGCTGAGCAGCCACTGAAAACCGTGCTCCCATCTTGTGAGGTTCCTTCCTTCTCAATCACACTTCAGCTGGTGGGATCCAACCAAAAATGTGCAAAGCTGGACGTTTGTAGCATCTGACATGCTGCACTCAGATGCCTCATTGCATCCAGGAGCTGGCGTTCGGCATCTGCATTTTGATCCGAGTATCCCAGGAGTTTCTGCACTGACTTACATTTGCCCAAACATTCCATCCACACCCAACTCAGAAATTATAACTATTACCCTAATTAAGTTACTAGCATGTGATTATCTTGCACAACACCATAGCTGATAGAACATAGCTGTTCTGTTGGTCAGACCAAAAGCTGCAGATTGTCACCAGCAGTTCCGAGGAAACAAAACAAGTTTTACTTCTGGTAACATCAATCTTGGTTCTCTGTTCTTTGTTCAAAGCAAACGACAGTGAATTGTTTCTTTTGCTAAGCCACATGCCTGCAGTCTGCTCTCCCTCCCTAATGTCCTCATACTGAGGAATGGGGTAGCTTGGCTTCTGGTTTAAGGAAAGAAGTGGCAGAAATGAAGCACTCTGCAGCTGAGTGTGCAATGTGGAGGGATGAGGACCAGGAGCCTCCCTGCGCAAGCTGCCTGGCCCTGAAGAAGGCAGGATTGGTCTTGGTCCTCCTTCTGGGCTCATTGGCCTTGCTGCAGAGCCTGGCATGCAACACAGACAGGCACAGTGATGGTGCTGCAGGTGAATCCTGCACCAATTAATGCCACCCCTTCCATAGACAGGCTTTCCCTCTGCAGAGCATGGCTGGAGGAAAGAGGGGAGATGCTGGCAGCCCTGCAGCAACCCAGGAAGCCCCCAGTCCAGGTCCTCCACGTGGCGGGATGCTTGGTGCCCGTGCAGCCACAGCTTGCCAGGGCTCGGCGCGTCCGGCCAGCGATATTTTTAAAAAGAATAAGAAAGGAGCTAGAGCCTGTAGGGGGGAGTCACAGGAAATAACACAAATATTTGTATAGAAATAGTAGGCTTTTGGCTGTTGTTCGGATCTGGAAATGATTACAGGGTGAAGACAAACATCTGCCATCAATTAGCACAGAGCAGGAATAACAAAAACTCCACTGTGTCACTTGAAATCTACAAGCTAGTGTGCTTTTTCCTCCATTAATTAAGAATGCTGGTGCATTTGTATCTGCCAGAACCTTTTGAAACATTGGCTTCAGAAAGCAAAAAGGACTGCAAGTATGGAGTGCTCCTGGGGGCTCAGCTAGGTTTTCAGCATCTCTGGGCCTGAGACCCTCAGCCTGTGTGTGTTTAACTGCTATCACTGTATCACTGGGCACAGAAAGCAAACACAGTTTTCTCCTGCCAGCAGCATCACTCTAGCACTGGGAGCAGCAAGAAGGAAAAGTGCTTTCTCCTCCCCTGGGTGAGGATGCTGCTTCTTTATTGCTTTTCACCAGTGTCCCTCGACTCTGAGAGCCTCGGTTAGGGGCTTCAGAGCAGATCTCTCACATCACCCAGGGCTTCTGACCGCTGTCTGCCTGTGAATGTTCCCTCCACAACCACATCTCAGTAACCCACGGTTCTCCTGCTGCTGTTTCCAATGCAGAGTGTCCGGAAGGCAGGTTCGGAGCTGGCTGCCTGCTGCCATGTTCCTGCAACGGGGCACCCTGCAACCGTGCCACCGGGGAGTGCATGTGCTCGGCGGGCTGGACGGGACACGACTGTGCCCAAGGTGAGGAGAGACAAGGTGCTGAGCCCAGGGCTCAGGTGTAGGGCTGTTGTTTTTCTTCTGGTAAAATTTGTTTTAAAAACATCTAATGTGATTAGGACCAGCTCCATGGAAATTTAGAAAAAATGCAGCTTTTGATGGTAAGTCTTAAACAATAGCCTCAGCTAGCTTAGCTCTGTTGTTAGAACTGAAGGCAGCACAAGCAAGGAAGCAAACAAAGTACAATAAAAAGGATGAAGGTATTTTCAGTTGTTGCAGTCCTTAACATATGCAAGGAATCTTTATTTACAGTTGTGGATTTTTTAATTGCCTTCACCAAATTATCCTTCAACTGCTGGAAAACGAGAGAATTTTAAATTAAAAACTTTTACGCTCTTATATAGCATTGCAGCAGCTGGAAGTTATTAGTCCTGTATGGATGTCCTGCTCATAATAGTTCAACTGAGCAACAAAAGCACGTGTGCACGGTGCTTACCATGTAGTCTGAGCTGAGTCCAGGCCCCGCAGCACTTGACAAGGCGTCCTGCCCTGCCTTTATCAGTTCTAGCAGTCTGTGTCCCCTGCGCAGCTGAAGGCGGCTCCTGGCAGCGTGGAGCAGCATGCTCCAGCAGTGTGACAACGGCTCTGAGGGCGCTTGGCCAGAAACACCATTTCCTAGCAAGGAGCAGTTGTGGCTCCCCAGCAGTAGATGCAAATCCAAAACTGACATGAGAACCCTGGCGTGAGGTCAGACCAGCACTTAGGACTCCCGTGTTGTTTATAAAACAAACGGGACAGTGTTGTCCTTACTCCTAGCCATGTGCTCCCAAACCAAAGCACGGGCGTTGCATAAAGCCTGGGCATGAACAAGACAGGGAACCCACCGCCGTGCACAAGAAGCCAGCCCCGCTGCTGTAGGTTCTAGCCCCCCCTCCCCCTCGGTTAGCAGCACCTCTCCTGGCATGCCTTTGGGGTGCTGGGACCACACCGTGGTCCTGCCGTGCTGCTGGGTGGAGGAAGCCAGCATGACTTCTGCTGGCAGCTCTCACCCTGCCCGCGCTGCTCGGTGCAGGTGGTGAGCTGCCCATGCTCCCTCTGCCTCTGCTCCAGCCTGCCCTGAAGGCCACTGGGGCCTCGGTTGCCAGGAGCTGTGTCCCGAATGTGCCAACAACGGCAGCTGTGACCCCGCCACGGGAGCGTGTGTGTGTCCTCCGGGCTTCACTGGCAGCCGCTGCCAGGACGGTGAGTGCTGGGGTCGTGGTGCTGAGTGCTGGGGTCACGGTGCTGAGTGCTGGGGTCACAGTGCTGAGTGCTGGGGTGGTGGCAGCGAGTGCCGTGCCCCAGGCTCACAGCAGGTTTGCGGTTTGTGTCTCTGCCTTGGCAGTGTGTCCGCCCGGCTGGTACGGCCCGGCCTGCCAGCTGAGCTGCAGCTGCGGGAACGAGGGACATTGCCATCCTGTGACGGGGACGTGCAGCTGCGCACCCGGCTGGACGGGCCACGACTGCCAGAGAGGTACGGTGCCCTTTGCTCACTGCTCCTTGCCTGTAGGGGACACCAAGGGTCAATCACGGCAATCCCACACTCGTGCAGCATCACTCCCTCGGTCCCCACAGCGTCTGCAGCAGACCCACAGCTCCGTTAGCCCTTTATTAGCCCTTCTGCCTTCTGTTTTAAGCAACGGGATAAAACCCTGAGGGGGAAGAAGAGCTGTTCCCGTGGGAAAATGTGCAGCACCGAGGGGCTGCACGAGGGGTGGCACTGAGGCCGTGTTCCCTCCTGTTGCAGCCTGTGACGGGGGTCGCTGGGGCCCCGGCTGTGCCAACGCCTGCAACTGCAGCAGCAGCGACGGGAGCTGCGACGCGGTGACGGGGCGCTGCGCCTGCGATGCTGGATACACCGGTGTCCGCTGCGAGAAGCGTGAGTACAGCCAGCGAGCTGCCCAGGCCGGGGCATAGGGCATGGGTTTGGGTTTTGGGGTTTTGGGGAGATGTTGGGTGGGTGCTGCTGGAGGCGCTTGGGTGCAGAAAGGCAATCCCCGCAGCTCACCGTGGTGCTGTGCTGGTGGGTGGCTGGATGCTGTGGGCACACGGCTGTGAGGAGCCCCCTGATTTTAGAAAAGCAGTGGCCAGATCCTGTCATCCCAGCCTGAGCTCACTGCTTAGCACAGCTCCCAGCAGGGCCAGGCTCCTCAATGCCTTTTGCTTCTGCCTCCTAGGGTGCCCAGAAGGATGGTTCGGGGCCAGCTGCCGACACCGGTGTCAGTGCGAGCACGGGGCTGCATGCGACCATGTCAGTGGGGCGTGCACATGCAGCTCGGGCTGGCTGGGGACCTTCTGCGAGCACCGTACGTACCTACCCCAGGGGCTGCGAGCTGCTGGAGGCTCCCACAGCCCCCAGTCCCCTTGCTGTGATCCTCCTGGAACCCCCTCACGGCACAGGGGAGACAGCAGGGTGGTGACAGGGAAGGCCGCATGCCCACAAGTTTTTGCTTTTAGTTCTGAAGGGAAAAGGTCTGAGGAGGAAAAAAAGAAAAAAAAAAAAAAAAAAAGACTGACCAAACATAGACAAGGAGGGCATGCACAGCTGCCTGTGTGTATGCACCGGGTCTTGGTGCGCTACGCCTCACCAGGAGCTCTCCTGGTGCTGGACTTCTGCATGGAGACCTTCTGAGACTATTCTCTTGTGTTTTCCACAGCCTGCCCAGATGGATTTTATGGCATCGAGTGTCGGGAAGCCTGCGAATGCCTGAACGGAGCCAGCTGTGACCATGTCACGGGGCAGTGCCGCTGCCCTCCTGGCTGGACCGGTCCCCGCTGCGGTCACAGTAAGTGTCCCCATGGCCCACATGGAGCTCTGGCCTTCCCCTGTGCTGCTAGAGCACAAAGAGCAGAGGGTCAGATCTTTGTCTCTGTGTGGAAGTTAATTCTGTGTGGCACAGAAGTATTTTGACCAAAAAGCATAAATGCAGTGATGCAGTTCTTGAACATTAGGGTCAACGTGTCCATCAGTAGGAAACAGCTTTGCTCCTCACCAGTGTCAGAGAGGAGTCTGGAGCTGTGCAGAACGCAGTGTGTGTGGCCTCGCATGGCCTCGCCGGCTGCCTCAGCTACAAATACGTGTGTGCGTGTGTGTGCTTGTGCACACACGTTTCCTATGTGCATGTGTTTAGTTGAAACTGCTGACAAAAGTACACAACCAAAGATAAACACCCTGGAAAAAATTCTCACTGCACAGAAAATTCTGCATTTTTTTTTCATGGAGTGTTGGCACTGATGACCCAAACGTGAGAGGGAAAAACAAAAATAAAAGTGGGAAAAAAAAGTGGACACATTTTTTGCAGGATGCATGCAGCTTTGCTGCTGCTCTGGCATCAGGCGTGAAGAATTAATGCAGTCATTTGTGCTCAGGGCATTAAGGACTGCATTTAAATCTTTCTGCAAGGGAGGAAGGAGATTGTCAGCAGACATAGCAGCCCCCCGCTGCCCTGCTGGCTTCCCTCTCAGAGGCATGTTCTAGTTCGTGTCCTTTCGATTGTATGTTTGTGCTAAGAATAGCCCTGGTGGGTGCCCCCCACCATCCCGTGCCCTACATAACTTCGCATTATCCCAGGCCCTGAGGGAGGCACTGTGATGCTGGCTGAGCTTTGTCACTCCTGCAGCTGTTTTCACGTGTGCCGGGATGGGCGATGTCCTTGTGCCGCATCCGCTAGGTTTCAGGGAGGGGTTGCCAAAAATCTCAGAAGGGGCTCTGTTCTTACACACCATAGCCAAGCTTTGCAGACTAAAACAATTCAAGGGTGCTTTGGGCCTGGTTTACCTGGTGTTTACCTGAAGAAGATCCTCGGGGGGCTCTTTTGGCAGATGTCCCCTGTTTGAGGGGCTGAGCACGTCCTGAACATAACAAGGGTTCAGGCACCTGACAGAACGGTTCGATAGCAGATAACTGTGGTAATGTTAAGGATAACACAGTGCTTGTGTGTGTCTGGCTCTTTGAATGTCAGCCACGCACAAGTTATTTCTTCGTGTAACACCATAAATCCCAGCCACACAAGCAGCCCGAAGCAGCCACTGCCCGCTTTGGTCAGTCGGTCTCTGGTTCTTCCCTCAGACAAGTGGGACCACAGTAGGATCCGTGATGCTGTAATTCATACCGGTATTAACTCTTGTGCCTACTTCTGATCCCCTGCAGCATGCCAGGCGGACAGGTACGGCGAGGACTGCAGCCAGCCCTGCAGCTGCTCCAACAATGCCACCTGCGACCACGTCAGCGGCCGGTGCCTGTGTGCGGCCGGGTGGACGGGGCCCACGTGCCAGCAAGGTAACGCTGCTGGGGCCACGTCCCCACCCTGCCCGCACGTGATAAAGTGCCATTTCTCTGTGGGGGCTGGAGCTTTCAATGGAGTAGCGGCTACAAAAAGCAGAGACAGGTGACAGCAAGGCGAGACTGCAAGCAAGACCCTAGAAAGTGCAACCCTCACTGATGCTTTCACAAGACAGAGACAAGAGGTTGCCTTCACCCAGGGTGCTGGACATCACCCTGTCAGCAATACCTTCAGGCAGGGCTCAGTGAAATTGTGCGTGAGAGCAGTTACTCTTGTGTTTAAATGTTTTTTTTTGCTGGCAAGTACCAGCACTATCAAGGTCTGGAAGGTGAGGTTCTGCTGCTCAGCACCACCTGAGCACCTCTCATGGCTGCTGAGCTCACCCAGCAGTTTGTAGGTCCTGTATTTGCCTCCACCCCAGATGAGACGGCTCTGCGAGATCAGGCAGCCCACTGAAGTATTTAAATTCAGTGTTTTTTACACCAGCTTCGTCTCTAACAAACTCCCCAGAAACAGGAGCACAGATCCTAAAACTTGCCTTCTTCCTCCCCTTACCTGCTCCAGAGCAGGGCCGGCAGTGCTGCAGCACGTCCCCCTTTGGGACCTCCCAGCTCGCACTCATTGCAGCAGGGCAGGCAACAACAAAAGCCCAGGCTGCGAGCCTGTCGCGGGACGAGGAGCACAGCTCCCCTCACCACCACGGCACTGGAAGCATGGGGTTTGGAGGCCAAGCCCTGGCCCTGCAGCATGGGCTGTTTTTTCCAGCGGTGCCCAGTCTGGTTTAATTACAGCTCTTACCTCTAGCCACAGGCTTCCTCCTGCCTTCAATTACTCAGCCAGGCACTGGTTTGGGGGAAGAAGGGCATGTTTGGGGTTTGGCTTCAGATTTAGGGGTTTTTCAGTCCCATTTCCACCTAGGCCCCTGTGTTCAATGCCTCCTACCTGAGCAGGTTAAAACACCAAATGGCTTCACACGGGGAGCTAGGCAGACTTGGTGCTAGCTAGAAATGGGCTGCTAGCTCCATTCCTGGCTCATTGCAAGCAGCAGCGGCTTCATTTCATGCCCACCTACCACTCAGAAAGTTGGGGTTTGCCTTTGGCATGCAGACAGGGCTGTTTTCTGACTTGGGTTTTGTCTCGGTTTCCCCTCAGCGTGCCCACAAGGGTTCTATGGAACACGCTGTCGTGAGCGCTGCCTGTGCCAGAACGGGGGAACATGCGACCCCGCCACGGGACACTGCGCCTGCCCCGCGGGCTGGACCGGGCTGGCCTGTGAGCTGGGTAAGGACACAACCAGCAGCATCAAGGGACGGGTCCTGCCACCAGCCGGTCCCACTGGGACTGGCATTGAAGGGACAATGTGCACAGCATGACGGTTCTGCCCTGTGCTCTCTCCCAGCCTGCGCCGAGGGGCGGCACGGGGCCGGCTGCAGACAGTGCTGCGCCTGCCAGCACGGGGGGCTCTGTGACCACCGTGGGCACTGCCTCTGCCCCGCCGGCTGGACCGGTACCGCCTGCGAGAGCCGTGAGTGGGGGCTGCAGGGGGGAGCGCCGGGGGCTGCGGTGAGGGGGCTGGCACCTGGGGTGCTGCGAGGGGCAAACCTGAGGGCTGGGGCTCTGCACTCCCCAGAGGGCTTATGGCGGGGTGTCGGAGTTTTGGGGTGGTTGTTGGGGTTTTGGGGTGGTTGTTGGGGTTTTGG
>CM021751.1:1280026-1593559 GCA_011075105.1 Heteronetta atricapilla
GTTTTGGGGTGGTTGTTGGGGTTTTGGGGTGGTTGTTGGGGTTTTGGGGTGCGTGTTGGTGTTTGAGGTGGGTGCTATAACTAGTGAGGGTGCCATGGTTTGGGGTGGACACCGAGTTCACCTTCAGTCATACTTTTAGACTTCATTTCAAATGCAAATGAATAAAAAAGTCCATTCCCAATTATACGATTAAAAAAAAAAAGTTCAAATCCCCTCTTAGGCTTCCTAATGAGCCACATTTCAAAATGCATGACCGTGCAAATGCCTGCCTGCTGCATGCTTGCAGCCCTGCTCTCACCACAGCCACCTATGCAAACTCAGCCCTTGCAGGAACAAGCAGCCAGTTTTGACAGTTGTACGGGGAATTACTGATTTTTTTTTAATTATTATTAATCATTCATGAAGCAGAAGTGAAAACTGAGTTTGCAGATTTTTGCACCTGTAGTGCTGACTTCTGGAAGACGCTGGTACTGCAGATACGCTGTTCTGCAGTGCTTTAGGCACCGGGTCCTCCTGTGAGGACAGAAGCAGCAGCAAAACCAAACGATCGCAGCTGCGATTGACATTGTATGGCTGGCACCCAACTGTCCTTAAACAGTGCTAGCCATAACACTTCCCAAACATTTGGTGTGGTTAAAAAGAGACTTTCACACTGATTTAGGCATAAGAGTGCACAAAAAGCAGTTTGCTTGGCTCAAGATTTCCCTTCCTTGGGTGCATCCTGCTGGATGATGCCCCTCACTGTCCCCTGGTGCCTGACTTGTCTCTCCTGTGTTTGCATCCCTAAGCTTGTCCGGAGGGGCTGTTCGGGGCCCGCTGCGAGGAGCGCTGTGACTGTGGGGACAAGGTGCCGTGCCACCACATCACGGGTGCTTGTGAGTGTCCCCGCGGCTGGAGGGGCCGGCGCTGCGAGAAAGGTGAGAGCGGCATCACCCCACGCACCCAGGGCTCCCACAGCAACCCCAGCTCCTGGCACGGAGAGGAGCTTCTTCCCCGTCAGCACACAGCATCCTAACTCCTTTATTCAGGAGGAAATGGTCTCGGGCACTGCGTCACACTAAACCTTTAATAAAATTTTGCTCTGGGGCCTCTGAGCTGATGCGTCTAGGCATTAACTCGCGATCCAGTTGTGAGCCTGGCATCCCCCTGTGTCCCCACAGCCTGCCTGCCTGGGTCCTTCGGGAAGAGCTGTGCCGGCCGCTGCGCCTGCCCCCTGGGAGCACCCTGCGACCACGTCAGCGGCCGCTGTGTCTGCCCGCCGGGATTCACGGGAGCCGGATGCGAGAAACGTAGGAAGGGAGTGAACGTCTGACGGGCTTGGGGAGCATGACGGGTTGTGCAATTGATAATTAAAATAATCTAAAACAAGAAAAAAAAACGAAAAACAAACCAAAAAAATGAAAAAACAAAACACCACCAGTGAGCTTTGCCAAAGAGCAACTCCCATTTTGGCAGCTGGGCGCGTGCCCACAGAATTTTGCAAAGTACAGGGAGCCAAGCGGGAAATCAGAGCCATGTATTTGTCAAGAGGATTAGTGATAAATCAGTATTAAAATGGGCTCCTGTGGGTACAAGCAAGTCTGGAAGAGACGGAAGGAAGCATGTGAGCACATTCCTCGCTGGGGGACGGGGGTGGATTTGCGATGTCTTTGTGTGGTGGGATGGAGGTTTGCAGGAATACGACCAGGGTAGGTAGGGCTGGCATTGCAAAAGGTTCCTGGAATCTGGGAGCTGTTTGCATGCTAAGCACCACTCCTGTTGCTTTCCGTGTGGCAGAAAACCTCCACTGCCATGGGAGGCTGTTTAAAATCTGGCTTTAAAAACAGAAAAAAGAAGAGCCAAGCCTCTTGGGGCAGGTGGGGCGCTAACTATGCCTGTGTTGCCTTACTGTCCTCTCTCACACAGCCTGCCCGCCCGGCACCTTCGGGGAGAGCTGCGGCCAGCGCTGCCAGTGTGCGGGAGCCACCCAGGACTGCCACCCTGTCACCGGCGCCTGCGTCTGCGCCCCGGGCTACTATGGGCCGGCCTGCCAGCTGGGTGAGGCCACCACATCCTGCCCTGTGCTTCGTGGGGACCCTGCGGGGCTGGCCACGGTTGCCCCAGGGCTGCTCAGAGGTGCTTTGCTGGGTCAGCATTGTGCCCTGCAGGCACCTCGGAGCGTCGCCGTGCCCGGCACAACCCCTTGCAGTGCATTTCTTGTAGCGCCTGTGCTTTGCTCTCGCCCTGCCAGGCACCGGTGCAAATGTTTCTGTTGTTGTGCAGAGTGTCCTGCAGGCTGGTACGGGCCCAGCTGCGAGCGGCCATGCGAGTGCCAGAACGGGGCTCGGTGTGAGCGCACCGCGGGGACGTGCCACTGCCCACCGGGCTATGTCGGTGCCGACTGCAGCATTGGTGAGTGCCCGGGGGGAATGGGAGACCCCAGGGGCTGCCTCAGCAGGGGGTGAATGGTGGTACAGTGACGAACTCCTGCACTGGCCCACCTGCAGGAGAAAAACTCCTCGTCTCACCCTGCACGGCCAGCAGTGCTCCAGTACAGAGGCTGCTTCGTGTGTGTGGTGCTGTAGGAACACAGCTGATCTCATTTGTTGTCTGTCTTAGCCATGGAAACATTTTTTTTTACTCTGTTTTATGCTGAAATTCTTCAATGTGAAAGGCATGGTACATCAGGTTTTGCATCGTGCCAGCCGTGCATTGCCACCTCTCTCCTTCTCCAGCAGAAGGAAATGTAAAAGCTCTTTCCCTGCCCGGCCAGTCCCCCTGTGCATGAACCCCAGGGCCTGAAAACCCTCCTGCCTGCCCTGGCTGCCCCACTGCTCAGCTCGTGCACCACGGCCAAGTCTTGCCCTTTTGGCCTACAAACATGGCCCATGGGTTTGATGAAGGCAGTTACAGGTCTTCCTCCTGCCAGCCTGTCCCGCCGGCCGCTACGGCAAAGACTGCGTGCATGCGTGTGTCTGTGGGGAAGGTGCCACCTGCCACCACATCACCGGAGACTGCCTTTGCCCGCCAGGAAGAGTCGGTCCCACTTGTGAGCAAGGTAAACGCGAGCTGATGGGGGAAATGTCCCAAGCAGGAACTGATTTCCCTGCCCCGACACCTCTGCCTCCCTCTGGGTGCTGCTGCCCGTGTGCCCACCGCTGTCCCTTGGTCCCACAGGCTGCCAGGAGCAGGGCTACGGGGTGGGCTGCCAGCAGACCTGCTCCTGCCAAAACAGGGGGCTGTGCAATGCCACCGATGGGTCCTGCTCCTGCGGGCTCGGATGGACCGGGAAATCCTGTGAATTAGGTAACCCTAATGCTCTGCAAGCATTGTCCTGTGCCAGCTGGGAACTGCTGAGCTGGCTCAGCACCTCGCGCTGGCTCGGTGTGCCTGCTGGCCCCTCTGAGCCGCCCCGGTGCCCCCTGCAGCATGCCCGCCGGGAAGGTACGGTGCTGACTGCCAGCTGCACTGCGCCTGCCAGCACAATGCCACCTGCGACCCCACGACAGGCGCCTGCCGCTGCCCCCCGGGACACTACGGGCCCCTCTGCGAGCATGGTGAGCTGCGGCAGGGGGATCTGATTCAGCTCCGCCAAGGTGGTTTCTGAGGGTGGTCTGCAGAGCAGGACTGTGGGGTGAAGGTGGGGGGGAACTTGCCCTGCCTTTCCTTTCCTCCGTGTTCACAGCAAGCCCTCCTGGAGTGCTTCCAAGGAACCCCACTTCTGCTCTTTGGGTGTGAAGCCGTGGGCTGCAGGGTGCTGCTCAGCTGGGAACGCTCAGCACCGTGCAGCCTGCGTGCCGGCCACCTGACCAAGTTGATGCATCTCAAAGAGAAAAGCTCACTGCTTCCATCCAAAGGCTTTGCTGCAGAGGCCATCTACAGCCGAGCCCATGTCTGTGCTCACTAACGAGCTCTCGCCCCGCTCCCCCCAGGTTGTCCCCCAGGTTTCCACGGGGCCGGCTGCCAGCAGCGCTGCGACTGCGAGCACGGCGCTGCCTGCGACCCCGCCACCGGCCGCTGCCGCTGCCCCGCGGGTGTGCGTGGCCAGCGCTGCCAGGCAGGTACCGACTGCCCACCATGCCCCCCACACGGGCAGCAGCCCCCGGCGCAGGCGGGCAGCACGTCCCTGCCCCCTCTCCTCTCCCCAAATAGGCTGCGAGGAAGGAACGTATGGGGAGGGATGCCAGCAGCTCTGTGACTGCACAGGGAATGCGACCTGCGACCCGGCCACGGGGCGCTGCCTCTGTCCCCCAGGGAAAACTGGCCCAAAGTGCGGCTCAGGTGAGGTTATCTGCAGCTTGGGAAGGTGAGAAGGGGAAAATGCATTGGGACATTGCCAGCAGACAGAAGGACAGGCCTAAGATGGATGCAAGCACCCTCTTGTTGGAGCTGAAGTCTCATGGAAGAGCCCTTTCTATTTGGTGTGCATCCTCTTGGAAAGTAAGAAGGCATCTGAACAAAGGTATTCACTCCTTCAGCCTCTGTTATAGCCAGATTTGAACACAAACATGCCCCAGCCTACAGTCCCCTTGCATTAACTAACTAATGTCAAAAGGCTGAGGATCAAGTGCAGCAGGAGCACCCCACTGGGCTTGGGAAGTGCTGTTGTCCCTAATCAGCAGAGCCTGGGAGCAGGCTGGGAGGAGGCTGAGGCAAAAAGCTCGCCGCCTCGCCTTTCACGCCACCACCACGGCAAGCCCTGTGTGTGGCTTGGTGGGGAATGTCAGGGCCATCTGGGTCAACACCCCAGGCTGAGCCTGCTGCAGCCTGAGTGCCTCTGTCCCCACAGAGTGCCCAGCAAACAAGTACGGCCCTGACTGCGCGCTTGGCTGCACCTGCACCGCCCGCAGCTCCCAGTGCAGCGCTCGGAACGGGCAGTGCCGCTGCCTCCACGGGTACATGGGCCCAACCTGCCGGCAAGGTGAGCCCCGGGCTCAGCACCACCCTGCTGTAGTGCTGAGTGCTGACGGCGGGGGGATCCCAGCACACACACACAGCCGCTGTGGGGATGCTGGGGTCCCTGTGCTCATGCCTGCTGACCCCATGCCTGCAGCCAGTGGTGCAGACCGCGAGGGCTGAGCTCGTGCCCCTGCTTCCCTTCCAGGTGTGCCAGCCCAGGTGCCCACCAGGCCCCCGCTGCCCCCAGGAGAGCTGCAGGGGACAGAGAACTAGGTCCGGCCACCACCAGCAGTGCCCTCAGTGCGGGACACCCTGGAGAAGCACAGGACACATGACTGAACTTGTTTACAAGCCACATGCATTAATTATTACCACCGTGCCAGACTACACTGCTGCTCCTGAAGCTGGCTGAGCGAGGCTGGTGTGCTGAGCACCACCAAGGCACCGCTTGGGCTGGACACAGGACCCTGAGTGCTGGTGCCCCTCGTGCTGGACCCCAGGAGCGTTTGCTTCTGCACGGAGGCTGGTGGACTTCCACAGATCATGGGAAATTGCTGGCCTTCACCTTTTGGTTTGGGGTGCTGGTTTGGGGGGGGGGAGGCAGAGGAGCTGGGAGGGGCTGACATTATAGCCAAAAGTAGGTATTTATGCAAGAATATTTATGGGAAGCTGCACAACAGTGTTGTCAAAACTGGCAGGTGAACATTCCCAGCTCTGCGGCGTTCATACCCAGTGTGGCACCATGTCACTTGGGAGTTCCTGACTCCGCAGCCATCCTGTACTGTAAGCTCCCATTTGCCATGGGAGAAGGTGCTGGGCTCAGCAGCCAAGAGCCAGTCTCATACCAGGGCTCTGCCAGCCCTCCTGAGCGTGCCACATCACCTGCTCCAGGAAAAAAAGCGCTCACAGAGCTCCTGTGTGGTCTGGTGAATGCACATCCCTCGTTAGGTCTCCTCCCTGGTCCTGGCCCCTGCGACATTCCCCTATTGCAATGGAAGCCCAGAGCCTGAGAAGAGGCTGGAGGAGCCACACAGCCGTGGTCAGCCCTGGGCCAGCAGTGAGCACGAGCACTCTGCAAGGCTTAGACTGCCACTTGCAGCAACAGGGACAGTCACTGCTGGGGGATCAGCCCTGTAACGCAGACCATCAGCTGCCTAACCCTGCCTAATCGTCCACGTATTTGCACAAAGCCCCTGGGCAGACACGGCCCAGGACCCGGCGCTGTCAGGAGGCACCGGTCTGTGAGGGGCAGTGGGATGCCCCCAGCCCTGCCTTTAAATTATTCCCCAGGGGCCAACTGAAAATAATAAAAGAACTGTTTCTCTTCTGGAGGGAATTTATTTTAATCTGTACATAACTTGTAATTTTTTGCTAATTCTTTTCTTATTTTATTTCTTCCTTAACAGTATTTTTGCATTAGATATCACTATTGTGAAGAAATCATGTTAATATAAGTATGTAGTGAAGGACCAAACTGGTGTAATTAAGGTTGTATGTTGTATGATCGATAACCAGGGAGTAGGAAGAGTTTGTTAACGTGCCAAACGACCCCGATTAATCCTGCTATCCTTGCTGCCCATTCTGCAGGCAATCATACGTTTTGTTACCCTTGCGGTTAGGTGCCAGTTGCATCTGACTCCGGCTCCTACTTATTTCCTTGGTGGACTGGGAAGCAAAAGCAGCCTCCGCCGAGCCAGCCCCGCACCGCTGGAGGGACGGGGAAGCGCTCGGCCCCACCAGGCAAGTCGTCCCCAGGCGGCCATGGGTGCCCTTGCCTGGCCCCATGCCCTGCCATTCCACACAGGAAGCACAGAAACTTCTTCAAATCATTTTTTTTTAAACTGTTTTTATTTCTTACTACCAAAACTTTCTGTTCTCACCTAGCTTGTGTCTCTCTCTTACATTTTGTCTCCTCTAATTTAGCACTGGTTAAAAATTTTAATTACTCCGCAGTTCGGAGAAAAAAACAGAAAGCCTCCCTGACTTTCTATTTATTTGGTCTCTCATTCAATTAAGCTGGAATGCTGATGCAACCTGATGTGGATTTTTTGTAGGATGTTTCCTGAAACACACCCACCTCATAGCAAGGAGGGGCCAGAAGGGAAACTTTCTCTTTATTGATCATAGCAGGACAAAGGCAAGTCCTGCAGCTGGGGCAAGGAGAGCACCCAACTCCTTCAGGTCCAAGGACTTACTGCTGCTCCCGTGTCCCTTGGCACCGTGACCAGAACAGAAAGGTCAGCGCAGTGCCGACACCGAGCTCAAACCCAACCCGGCGCTGAGCACCCCAGGGCCAGCACCAGCCTGTGGCGCTGCCTCCAGGGCATCACCTGTTAGAAGTGTGACAGGTGACAGCTGTGATCAAAAGCACCACGAGTACATGTAGGGGAAAACAGAGAAAGAGGATTTTTAAAAAAAAGAAAGTTGAGGAATAAACCTAACACAGAGATTTAAGTCCTTAAAAGGTCTTGACTGAGGGATGCTCTCCCAGCCCTTCTCCTCCCATGGTGCCGAGTCGCAGCCACTGGGCCATGGTCCAGAGCCCAGAGGCAGCACCGTGCGCCTCGTCGCACAGCCCGGGGCTCAGCCTTGGCCCTTTCCAGCTGAGCTGGTACCTCAGCTGCTTCTCGGGGCCTGTTCCAGGCTGTTCATGTCAGAGGGGCAGCCGGGAGCACTGGCTGCCAGGTCCCACGTTAACAACTGCTGTTGCTGTGGCTCCAGCGGCAGACGAGGCCTGACCATGAAACCTGTCACCTGTGAGCACCCGATGCAAGCACAGTTTGAGAGGGAAGGCTCTCCCGTCCTTTCTTGCTGTGGGCTGAACCCATCGAGGTTTGAAGCCCCTGGTCAGGGCCGAGGCACGTCTCCCTGGCGCCGCTCCTACACGTCGGTCTCTATCCGCAGCCGCTCCATCCGCCGCACGTTGCACTCCACTGCTGTGCGGTTTGTGATGGCTCGAGCACACGACTGGGGAAACCAGCCCCTCTCGCCGTCCCGCAGCCTCTCACCCCAGCACCAGCCTAGGAGAAGGAGTGCTGACACCATGGGGGAGGGTGGTGGCCACTGGGGATGTGCATGCAGGGTGGCAGCCGCAGGGTGACCCTGCCAGGGGGGGTGCCCACAGTGGGGCTCTGCCCCTGGCTGCTCCAAGCCACGCTGCTCGCACATCCCAGGGCTCCCTGGCTGCCCAACCCTGGCAGCAGCAGCTCCGTCAGTGCCCCACTGTCATCTGCTGGGCCACAGCTCCAGCCAAGGGCACAGACCTCAGCCCCTGCTATGGCTTCTTGGAAGCTTCCAAAAATTGCTCAGCCTCTAGCTCGCTGAGGCTCCTCCACCTCCAGCTGCTCATCGGCACTTACCGTCCTCTCCGCCCAGCACCAGCACCACGTCCGCCTGCTGCAGAGAGATCTCGTCCGCCTGCTTAGCCACGTAGGCGCGGGTTATCTCCACCTGGCTCAGGTCTGCAGGGGGGGATGTGAAAAGGGAGCAGGTGAGAAGGGATGGCCACACCACACCGGCCATCGCAAGCCCTGCTTCCTGCCCTGCCCTCCATGCGTGTGGGATGCTGAACCGCTAAGCCCACGCCCCCCCCACCCAACCCCCCGCAGGCTTCCCACCCTGCCTCCTAGGAAATGTATCTGTGCTCTGAGTGAGACCGCTAATATCTCAAGGGGAGCAACTCCTAACAAGCAAGGCAGGGTACCCTGAGCTCTCCTCTCCCTCAGTGTGTGTCCCCAGCTCCATCTTTAGCAGGAGCAGGTACAAACAGGGCAGAAATGTGGGATTTGCACAGCCATACCTCCTCGTGGCGTGGTGTCGGGCTGCTCCCTCTCCCTGTGCATCAGCGCTGCCATCCACCGTGCCCGGTCACTCCTGGAAAGGGGAAGCCAGGCTGTCCAGGAACGCCACGGGCAGCAGCCCGGCTGCTGGAAGTTGCTGAGAACTCCCCAGCAGCACAAGGACTTCCACAGGCAGCCGGCCCAAATGCGAGCAGTCAGCATAAAGACACTTGGCAAAAGCACAGAAGCAGCTGCACCACTGCCTTGGCATGGGGAATGCGTTATATGGGGAGTGTTAGGGAAGCTAAGGGGGAGAAGGAAGCACAGCAAGGGGGAGAAGGAAGCACAGATCCTGTTCTGGGAGGACAAGCAGGAGGGGAAGGGTGCCATGCAGAAGCCCCCAGGGTGACACCCAGGGTTCATCCCCCCGTGCAGGAGCATGAAATCACACTCACAGCGTGTCTGCCGCCAGCAGGACCTCCTCCCGCCTGCCCTCGCTGTCCCGTTCCAGCACCACGCGCAGCAGGTGCCCCCCAGCCACGCCGCGTGCGCTGCCCCCGCTCCCCGCCTTGCCGGGCGGGGGGGAAGGTGGCTCCGCCGCCTCCACCTTCTCCACCGAGACCTGGTCCAGCGTGGCGTAGTTCATGACGGTGTAGCTCTCCTCGCTGCAGCAACGGCAGGACAGGCACCTCAGAGCTGGGTGAAGGAGCTTCCTCCTCGTGCAGGCCCAGGGGACCGCGCGCAGCAGGCATCACCCACAGCCCTGGTGCCCATCACGGTGCTGATGGGCACCTTGGGTTTAACATGCTCTGTGCAACTGTGGGCCATTCCCAACCAGAATTTGGTTGCTGCCCTAACAAGGAACACCTCCAGAATGATCACAACAGGGGAACCTTGAGGTTTCCTTAGGCTGCGCGGGAAAGCGAGGCTTGAATCCACCCAGCCCCTTTCCAACGAAAGGCGGGGTGCCCCCAAGCCTCACCTTTTCTTCTTGGTTATGATCAAGACATCATTGAAGAGGAAGAGGTAGCAAACCCTGCCAGAGCCCTTGCGGAAGATTCCTGCCTCCTCGGAGAAGAGCAGGTAGAGCTCACCCCGCTTCAGCAGCCAGCGGGAGGCAGAGATCAGTGGAAAAGGCTGAAATGGACAAAAAAAAAATAATGAATGACTGATGTCTCATGGCGGGAAACACCAAGTTAAAAAGCTGTATTTGAGCTCACAGGAGACTCCAGAGTCATAAAATATCTGAGTTGGAAGGGACCCCCAAGGATCATCGGGTCCAATCCCTGGATCCCCAAAAGATCAACCAAAATAAAAAATACAAATACAAATAGAGATGAATGTGGATGGAACCCGCCCCCACTGCCACCAGTCCTCACCTTCTTCTTTCCGAACTCCAGCTGTTTCTGCAGGGTGTACATCTGCTCTGTCCTCTCCATGGCACGAGCTCCCTCATTGCAGTTCTTCACCAGCTGGAAAAAAACACAGGAGAAGGGGAGGATGGAGGAGGCACATCCTGCCTCTGTGTCAGCTTGAGTACGGCTGGCAAAGCTCCCGCTGCTGCTGGCTGCCTCTGACAGGAGACCAGAAGCAGGTCTCCAGGATTTCCTGCGCAGGACATTGCCAGGAGAGGCAGCAGGTTCCCTCTGCCGGGAGAAGGACCACAGAGAAACTGAGCACCGAGCTTCGCTGAGGGTCAGGACCAAGAGGAAGAACCCATCATCCGAGGAGGGGAAATAAAGAGGAGGCCGATGATGGAGCAGACAGGGAGCACGAGGAGGTGAAAACCAGAAGGGAAGGCAGACGGAGCCACACTGCCAGCACAAGGACCACGGCTGCCACCGTGCCTGCTGCGCCTCTGCCCTGCTTGGCTCCCTGCTCTTCGCCTGCATCTCCAGAAATGAGGCAAGTCAGAGTGGCAGCCCAGTGACACCACCACGGGGCTTCCAAAACAGGGAGAGCACCCCTGGAGAAGATGACAGTGAAGGGAAGGACAAAATATCACCAAAGAGGAATGGAGAAAATATAAGAAGAAGGAAAAACCCACAATCACGTGAAAAAGATGGGCAAGGGAGAAGATGTGTGCATCCAACAGCTCTTTGGAGCAGAGAAATCTCAAGTGGCCCCGTGTAAGAAGGAAAAACAGAGGCCAGCCCCGCAGGTGGGGACTGGGGTGGTGACATGGAGTGCCGGGAGGGAGGGAAGGTGGTGGTGGCCGTCCTCACCTTGCTGATGGCTTTCAGAGCTCTGGTGGCAGCCCCGTACGCTGCAGTACATGCTTTTGTTTTTTGACACACAGTCTAGAACGTCAAGACAAGATGCTTTAGTGACACTGCAAGACAGAGCGGCTGCGCATTAACTGCCTCCCTGGGATTTACGGAGGCGATGCCTGCTCAGAGCGGCCGTCGGCCTGGCAGGGGGACAGGACAAGACATGCGTTCAAAGCACGGTTTCACAGTGCTGGTGGCTGCGAATCTGGCTTCTGGCAGGGCTCTAACAACAGCCACGTATGTGACCATCACCTCGTTCACCAGGCATCCACCCGGCCCTGCTCCTGCAGCCCACAGCTACCAGCAGTCCCTCCGGTACATCGCTGCTTGGCTCAGCGAGCCAACGAAGGGAACAGCGCGAGGCGCCCAGCGGAGCCACCTCTGGCTTACTTACATCTAACAGCAGGGGAAGCCGCGTTACTCTCTGCATAGGGAGAATGAGAAATGAGATCATTGGCAGCCCTCCACATTCTGGTTTCCTTTCAATTTGTTTCAAGGCCTCTTTAAATAAGGGGTTTGTGGTTCTGGAATGGGACGAGAAACCTCCATTAACGTTGCTCTTTGGTTATCAAGATTTTCCAGAGGATTTCCACACGTGAGGAACGCGGTGCAGCTCCAGCACCAGCCCGTTGTGCTCAGCGTGCACAGAAAATGGATCGATCCGTGGGCAGGTGATGGAAAAGAGACTGGAGATGCTGAGTCTGCCAGAAGCTGGGAAGAGCAGTCAGAACTGGCCGGCACCACTGGCACAGCCTGGAGATGAGCAGCCTCCCCGGGCAGCCCAACGCAACCCACGCTGCCCTCGGCAGGACCCGCTCGCAGCACGGCCTGGCTGCAGCACGGGGCAGCACTGCCCTCACCTGGCCCCCATCCCTCACCCTTCTTACTGCGCATCCCACATCACGTCCCACATCATGCAGTAGGTCGAGGCTCAGTGCTCGGCAGGACAGAGCCCTGCGCAGCTTGGAGCCCTGCGAGCAGCTCCCGAGGAGCCCGAGCGCACAGCACGACTCACAGCAGCCTCTGCAGTGTCCTCTGCTGGTACACCTCGTTGGAGCAGTAACTGACGTAGGGGTTGAAGTGCTTCGAGGCGTGCTCTTCCACAATGTCACTGATGTCAGGCATGACGAGGTTCTCCTGGTGTCGTTTCTCCAAGTCTTCAAAGAAGCTAGGGGCAGAAAGCCAACAGCCTCACTGCGTGTCTCACCAGGGCAGGACCGAGGCGATTTTTAGTTCACTGGCACGGGGGTGGCTCATCTTTCCAACCAGGTGCCTTGCTCCCATGGTATGGCCCAGCTGGAGGCCCTCCCCGGTGCCTTGCCCCTTTTCCTCTAGCACCCCATTGCACCTTTACTCCCAGGGGTCACGCCTCAGCTCAGGACTTTGCTTTGTCTTCCAGCAGCCCTTTACCAGCCACAACAGGCACCTCTGGGGCTGGGACCGCAGTTGGCATCTCTGCAAAGTGCCTCTGCGAGAGCAGAGAACAGTTCTGGGGCAGCCAAAGCTTTGAGTTCATGAGTTACAGAAGGAGATTGTCCGGGGGAGCTAACAGACCAGAGCGACACACAAGCTGCCAAGCTCGGTGTGCTTTGCCATGAACAGGCTCTGCTGGGACCATCCCCGCATGCCAAGTGTCCCAGAGCAGAAAAATTCCTTGAATTAGTCTCTCTGGAGCGACATTCCTATGCTGGGAATTTTTCCCAAATTGCCATAGCTGAGAAGCTGTTTGCACACCAGCTGCTTGAGCTTCCCCACAGCCGCCCAGCCTCGTCCTGCAGAAGGGTCTCCCTGTGCTGCAGCCCCCCCGAGGTCCCCCTGCACCCAGCCCAGCTGTGGGGACCAGGATCAGGAACAGGAGCCCCCCACGTCCCTACGCTGGGTCTCACGGTGCCGGTGCGCTGCCCTCGCGTGGTGTTCCCACAGCACCCGCTGCAGCTCCCACCCCCGGGAGCAAAGGGCGAGCGTCTGCTGGCTCCCAGAGGAGGCAGTTCCAGGTCCTGCATCCTGTCTGTCCATCCGGCCAGCTGGGAAGTCCCCAGCTGGGAAGTTCAGCAAACAAACACCCTGGGCACGCTGATGGAGCAACAGGAGCACCCCTGCTTCAGTGCCCAACTGCAGCCACGTGACTGCACCTCGCTACCAAACCTCTGGGTGAGCAGAAAATGGGCAGCAGGGCAGAACGGAGCCCTTCACCCTGGGCACGCAGCACCAGGATGATGCTGCAGAGGCTGTGCTGTGGCATGAGGAAGGACGGCAGCAGCTGGACTGCCTCAGCACCACCAGGGTGCTGCTTTTAACATGACAAACCAGTGGAGCTCCGCACTGCACAGCTTAACCGGCGCGGTCCCAGCGCCCATGGACTTGCCTGGTGCTGATGGCGAGGATGTCGCTGATGTTGGAGAAGAGGTGGTGGTGATCCGTCTGCGTCATGGTCTCCTTCAGCTCTTCCGACTTCATGAAGTGGCACACCAGGATGCTCAGGCTGTGCATGTAGGAGTACTCGGATGTGATGATCTCAAACATCGCCTGAAAGCAGCGGGGCAGTGAGGAGGCAGCAAGGCAGGCTGCGGCACCACCGGCAGCACGAGGGGTGAGTTCAAACTTGCTGCACCTCATTTACATTAATAATGACTTTATAGTATTTAGTAATGACTTCACATTATTTACATTAATAATGTCTGGAAAGTTTTTCCAAGCATTCCCCGATACCATCTCATGCACTGCTTGGCCTACGCCAACAGCATCGGCATGCTTTAGGACAGCCCCAAAACCATGTCGCACCATGAAGATGCTTTCCCTCGTGGTGCCCATTCCCCGTCAGCACCTGGAGCCTCCATGGCGAGCCCCCAGCACCACCTGTCCAAGCGAGACACCCGCGTGCCCCCATGGGCTGCTCTCACCTCCTGCCGCTTGCGCTCCTCAGGGGTTATGGTGTCCAGGATGCCTGCCTCCAGCACCTGTGGGCAGCAGCATGGGGTCAGCTCCAGCTCCCCCCAGCCCCAAACCCACCACAGCAGCAGCTCCTGCGGTTGGCAGCAGGCAGCAGGGGAGCTTTGCAGGCAGGGATTGCTCTCTGCTGAAAACACAAGTGGCCAGCACTGCCTTCCCCAAGCCTGCTGGGGCGCCTCAATGAGCACAACCGCAGCAGCTTGGCTGGCATCTGCCCAGACCTGCCAGGAGCCCGGCGTGTCCCAACCAGCACAGGGCCACCCAAAAGCATCCCATAGCTGGGGTAACACGGCTCACTATTTGTTTGGCAGCTTGGACAGCTTTTAAAATACACTCTGCTCAATTTTTTTTAATAAGCAGGTCACCTTCTTGTGCAATAAGAGCTTTCAGGAATGGATAAGCAGAAAAATCATCTTTCACAACATGGAGACTGCTCGAGGTGCAGCCTGGCCTTCCCAGATGAGGGTTCCCAGTCCCAGCAGAAGGCCTGGGGAAATGCGGAGGCAGGAGGCGAGCTCACACAACTGCTCCGGGGTGTGAGGACAGCGGCTAGGTGAGGCAGTGCTGCTCCCCAGGGCTGCCATTGCCACTTATCCATTTCCCCCAGGGAACGCAGGACGTGGCCAGGAGCTGTGCTCCCGCTCCTACCTCCGGCAGCTGGCTCCAGGTGACCTGCGCGGGGCGATAGCTCTGCACCACGATCACGGCATCGGGCGGGGACGGCTCCTCGGGGATGGGCTCCTCCAGCAAATCCTCGTCCGACTCGTGGCTGACTGAGTTCAGCCCTCGCTCGCGGATTTCCTGGTACAGCCGGGGCTCTGCAGCAGGGAGGACCAGGGGTGAGAGCAGCCTCCTCTGGCTGCGCCCTGCCGGCCTCGCCTCCCACCACCTCCCCACCCCAGTACCCCACGGCAGCCGGGCCCAGCACCTCCCTGCTGAGGACTTTGCACAGCACCAGCTAACCAGCAGCTCTGGCTGCCGCCAGCCTCTGCAGTGTTTGCCCTGAGCAAACAGAGCTGGGAGCGTTCCCGTGGCGAGCGCGGCTGCACCCTCCCAGGGAGCGGGGACACGGCGCTGCTCCTGCAGGTGGGAAGTGCAGGGAAAGCGTCTGCCCTGGACCAGCACCAGACGTGGCTAAGGGGCTGCCAGGAATTCCCTGCGCTTTCTGCATGGGCTGGAAAAAGGCAAAGCAGAGCAGTTTGGGAGGAGGAGAAGCAGCACTCACGGTCCTTGAACGAGCCGCCCCGCTTCTGCACCCGCTTCCGCCCGAAGGTTCTCTGCAGGATGAAGAAGAGGAAGAGGAGAGCTTGCCACCACCGCAAGGAAATCTTGCTGCCACGGCAGGACCACACAACCACAACACTTGCCACAAAGCACATGCCAGGGTCAGACACCCTCCAGCTGTATTCAAGGCCCTGGGAAGCATTCGGCTCCCTCGAGATGGGGAGCAGCCCCCCGGGCAGGCAGTTTGCAAACACCACCCCGTTGTCTCAGACCGATTGTTGTCTACACTGTTGTTTGCCGTACTGAAGTGACTCAGCTTTCACCTCGCATTATCAGGGTCACAATCTGAACAACTCTTTGGTTACTCCGCTGCCTTTCCCATCCGTCTGTCTCGCACCTGGACTTTGCCTGCTCGGCGTCTCGGCCCTCCCAGCCCTACTTCACCCACGTCTGGGTGCAGGCCTGGGGCCCCCACCCAGCCGCCCTGCCCTGCAGGCCCACGGGAGCCCCGCAGGAGCCGCGATCCTCACGGAAGCTGTGTCAGCTGCTCGCAGGCTCCCTGGGGACCCAAAGCACCCGTGGGTGACAGGCCGGCTGCCTGGGCTCAGCACCCTGGTCTCAGCATGTCCTGCCAGCTCCATGCTCATGTAGCTCTGCAGCAGGCAGGACGTGCAGGAGGAAAGCTCTGTGCAGCCCCTGGAAGCAGCTCAAGGCCCCGGGGCCCAAAATAAATGGGGTGGCAGCGGGCACAATCCCACCTTGTTCCTGCCAGGGCTGCGGGCCGGGGGGGCAACCCCCTCCTCCAGCACCGGCTTCAGCGAGGGGACGGCGGCCGCTGGCTCCGGCTCCGTGCCCAAGCCCTTCATGGCGGCGCGGTACGACATGTTCCTCAGGTTGCGCTTCAGCATCCCCCGGCCGTCCTCCTCATCCTCCTCCTCCTCCAGAGAGATGCTGGGGATGGATGCCCGCTTCTGGTCTGGCCACGCGGGCTCCTGGGCAGAGCCAGCCGCCCCTGTGCTTGGGTGCCGCGAGGGGTTCTTGGTCTTGGTGGAGACGGCCAGGCTGCGGGGGATGAGCTGCTGGGTGCCCACCTTCAGCGCGGCCGGGCTGTCCGTGCTGAGGACGATGCGGCGTGGCTCGGCCAAGGGGAAGGGGCCCGCTGCCGGCAGCGGCGCCGAGTCGGGGCTGCGCGTGCCGGACAGGGAGGTGGAGGTGGGGGGCCCCTGCCGCAGCGGGTGGCATCGGTACTCCAGGAGCAAGGGCTTGTCCTCCACATTGCTGCTGGGGGGGCTCCAAGACATGGCGGCAGCACAGGGAGCCAGAGAGCTGTACAAGAGAGAAGGACAGAGGACTGAGTGCCTTCTCCCAGCAAGGCTGAGGTCATGGGCACACAACTGGGGCCATCACACGGCATCGCGTGGGGACATGGGGACAGCACAGGGCCCGGGCTGGGAGAGAAGGATGGAGCCCGGGGGCTGCTATCCCTGCTCTGACCAGAGGCATCGCCTCACCCCTCAGGTGCTGAGCAGGTGTGGGTGGGAGCCTGGCAGACCCTGAAAAACCAGAGACAGATGGAGCTGATGGGTGCATGTCCTCTGCTCCCCGCATCACATGGAGGCAGGGTCACTGTGGGTGCACCCACCCATCCCTCACTGCCCTCTCTGTGCTCTGTGCCCACCCAGACCCCTGCAGGGCCCAGGCACGCAGCCCACCCTTTCCCCACCACCTTCCAGCCCAGATTTGGCCTCCTGCACCCCCCCTGCCCACCCAGCACCACCTTCCCCAGCACCCAGCGCTCCCCGTGCAGGGTGAACGGGACCCAGCTCCTTCCCCGTCCCGCAGCGTGGAGCATTTCATCCCCCCCGCCTGCCCCAGTACGGAGCTTAACGAAAACCCACGGCTGAGTCTCTCTGACCCGAGATCGCCCTGCCCGGCCCCGCCACCCCAGGGGACACGGACAGCCCCGGCCCCGCTCCAAGCCCCGAGCCCCCCCCGATAAACGCCCCCTGGACCCAGGCTCCTCGCCCCGCTCCCAGGGGACGGGGACCCCCGGCACCGTGTGGGTGGGGGGCAGCGGCTGTGGATACTGGGGGCAGCCCCACGGTGCCGAGCCCCGCAGCCCCTCCTGTGTCCGTCCCGCACCCCGAGCACCCCAAAAGCACCCAAAAGCCCCCCGGAAGGCGGCCCGGCCGGCAGGAGGCCCGGCCTCCAGCTACTCACCGACACCGCCTCAGCCCCGCCAGCCGCGGAGGAGGAGGAGAAAAAGGAGGAGGAGGAGGAAGAGGAGGAGGAGCAGGAGCTCCGCGGCGCCAGGAGCCGCCGGGGGCCCGGCCCAACCCGGCCCGGGGTTGGAGGAGCGGAGCGGAGGCGGGGGCGAGGCTGGAGGCTGGAGGCTGGAGGCCGCTCCTCCCCGAGGGCGCCAGCCTCCCTCACTCGGTCCCGATCCCGATCCCGATCCCGGTGCCGGTCCGATCCGGAGCGTGGTGCTGAGCATGGCCCCGCTCCGCTCCCCCCTCTCTCGGCGGGGCTGCGCAAGGAGCTGACGGCGGCTGCCCCGCGATGTCCGACGGCTTTTTGACGCCCCACCGAGGAGCGTCGCTCCCAGCCCCAACCCGCGCTCTCGGGGCATCCCGCTCCAGAAAGCCTCCCAGGGAGCCCGGGGAGCACCCGGCAGCGTTAGGCGCGCTCCTGGCACGTTGATGGGCGACCAAAGGCTGCTCTTCCAACCGTCCGCGGCGTCTGAGCAGCCACAGGCAGCTCAAGTGGGCCAGGGACCTTTTCTCACTCAGGGCACACGAGGCTCAGCCTCGCCGCTGGGTCTCCAGTGGCTGGAAGAAGCCACAGGCTGTCCCTGTGTGGGAGTAAAGCATCCGTCCCGAGCACTTCGTGGCCCCAGCGCGGCGTTTTGCCATTTGGGGTATGGAGGGCCCAAGGGCCAGGCTGGGGGCAGCCGCCCCGCGGCCCAGTTGCCTGCTGAGCCGGGCTCTGTTCCGGGTGTTTGCTGGGAGCAAATTTTTCCCTGACCTTCTCTTGTGTCCCCCGTTCTGATTTTTTTCCCCATTAAAAATGGAGCCTTTTTCTCCCTGGTTTATGGTGAATCTCAAGTGCTTTCTGGATGACAAAGTCCACTTGTCAGCAATATTCTTTTAAAAGACTCCGCTCTCCCCTCGCCAGACAATTGCTCTATTATCTGAGCTTTCTTATCCGAGAGATTTTTTTCTTTCCCTTTGGGGTTAATAAGGAGAAAGGTTGCCAGCCGTCACAGAGATGCCGAGGGCTCCTACTCAAGAGTTCAGCTGCGACTGAAACCCTCGCATGGCAAACTCCAGGGAAGTGCTATTATGCGGGATGTGGGATCCCATCATTTGATCACGATGAATGACTTTTTGAAGCAGAGACCATTCATGGGTTTTGTAATGGCGTTGTTAGCTCAAAGACCCTGCTTTCAAGTCATTTTTGCTCCCGGTGCCCCCGCTGAAACATCTGACCGCTGTCACTAGATGGTCGCTAACTCGCTGCTCTCAGCTGTGAAAGGAAAGAGCCCTTGCCACTTCCAAACAGCTCCTGAGCCTTTGTGCGACCCGGCCCCGGCCCCGTTCTCGCTCTTCCTCCTGGGAACTTTTCCCCGAGGAGGGCAGCAGGGAGGGATGAACTCTTCCCCTACACGTCCCTAACAACACCGCGTTCCCTTCAGGGCGTGCTCTCCGTACGACACCCGTGCAACTTACAGCAAAGCTTACACACGCCTTACACCACCCCACTGCTGCGTGCTGTGCCTCTGCCACTCCTCCCAGAAAAAAAAGCTCGCAGGACCACTGCTTATAAAAGCACACAGGTTTATTGCATATCAATCTCATGTATAAATTCATTGTAGCATTGGAAAGATTACATTTGGTATACATTCCTATTCTACAGCATTAACCTCAAAATCAGCTTTTTCTATTCATTATTTTAAAGGAATTTCTCTACACAAGTACATTTGTCTTTTATCACAAGCATCAAAATGAAATTTGTAAAATCGCTTTTTTATTTATTTTCTACACTTCATATCTTTTATTTCATTATGCTCCCAACAAAGCGATTTCATATTAATTAATAACTGCCAACACTTTTTTTTTCTTCCTTGGCAGTTCAAGGCTTCTAGCCTCGGACGCAAAATCTAATCACATATACAATAAGTGCATCTACGGAATTTTTTTCTTTTTAATAAAAATTTCACAAACAGACACAATAATGACTGCTAAACACAAGTCATGCACAGTTTACTTATAAACATAACAGAAGCAATATACAATCAAGAATGATATGGAACAAGCACCATCCTCTTTCTCAATGTTTTTTAAACATTATATGAAAACCAGACATTTACAATTGATTTAAAAAAACACTATACAGTTCTAAAGAAAAACAAAACAAAACAAAACAAAACCCAAATCATATCTGTATTGTAACAATGGGAAAAGGAATGACATGGGATGCACAGATTTATGATTCTTGCAAGCACAATATATATATGTTTTAAATTACATCTTCTGCAGGCTGGAAATGACATCAGGGCAAAACATCTCTTGCTTTGAAGAGAGCAACGAGAATGCAAAAGACATTGAGAATTACTGTCAGAATTACTTTGTTCACATGTGAATTGCACATTTGGAAATCAAAGCTGCCTTTTTTTTCTTTTTCATTCTTTTTCCGAAGTGGTAACAAGAATTAATGACGGAAGAAAAAAATAATAATCTTGGAATCATTCAATAACATTTTAATCACAGTATCACTCAACACTACAGAGAAAAAGGTTCATGGCTTTGTGAGCACACCACTGACCGTCACCCAGGAGCAGAGGGTTTTGCCCTGATGTTACCAGCACCGTGCCGCGCTCCCCGCCGGGTCTGAGGCAGGCGGCGAAGCGCAGGCTCCTCCACCACGGTGCTCCCCCTTCCCCGCCACACACACACACACATAATACAGCACGTAAAAATTGAATGTAAGTCAGTAGGTTGAAACTGGCTGAGGGGAGGGGGCTCACAATCCAGTGCTTTGATGCTTAGAGTCTAAACATGTTCACGTCGTTGTGCAAGTGCTTTCGAAATGCTTCGTAGGAAGTGAGAAGCCGTTTTCAAGAACATCTACCGAGAGCCTAAGTGCTGCTGAGGGAGAACCCGAACGCTTCCACTACTTCGTTTTAAGCAAGACAGAAACCAAGCTCTGCGTTTTGTCCTGGGATGCAGTTTAGCAGACCCAGCTCGGGTTTTGCTGTTGAACCCTGCCTGGGTTGGGTTTGCTGCTGACGCCGAGCCGTGCCCCTTGAGCCCCGCACTTCTGCTCCTCTCTGCTGTGACCACGGACGGGCAGCACACAGCCAGCACCGCCGGCTGCCCCGCGGGACATCCCCGGGCACCCAACGGCAGCGCAGGCAGCTCCTGCTGGGTGTGCACAGCTCCCCCGGGTGCACCGGCACCCTCGGCACCGCCGCTGCTCTGCCAGCTTTGTGCCCCAGCCCCAGCCGTTCCCATCAGTGCTCAAAACCCCGCAGCCGAGTGCGTGCCTCAGGCCTGCGTCCTCCTCTAAAGCGGGCTTGTAGGGGGGGGACACGGCCCCGTGGTGCTCAGAAGCCCTGCGGGACCCTCGCAGTCGCCCTTTGCTGCAGCCTCCTTGGGCCGCACCTGGGGACAGGAAGCATCCCGCAGCCTGCCCCTGTCCCCTCGCTGCCGTGGCAGCACGGCTATGAGATGTGGCAGAACATTTAATAAATAGATCCTACGCAAATATTCTCACTTTGCCTCACACCTCGCACGGCGCCCTCGCTTTCACACGAACGCCAGGCCGTTCTGAAATCGCTGCAACTACGCGCCCTGCTGCACCACGCGCATCGGGGGATCCTCAGCACTCCGGGCTAGTGGCATTGGGTGGCCTTAGGCACTACAGCTCCGAGTCCCCTGCAGCCAGGGGGACCCGGACCTTGCCCACTGCCTGTGCCAGCAAGCCAGCTCTGTCCTGACGGCAGAGCCTGCCTTGCCACACGCACATCTTGGGAAACATCCTTCCAAGCTAAGTGACCGCTTTTGTCCAAAATAGCAAAGCAAAACCTAAACATCTGCTACGAGCTGCAACACGTTTTAAGTGCAATTGAATGAGAGCTACAAGATAAATAGAAATTCAGTGAGGCTTTCTCTTTATTTAACTGCGGAAAAATTAAAACTTGTCATCAGTGCTAAATTAGAGGAGTCAGGAGATCCTAAAGCAAACAGAGGCACTAGCTCAAGAAAACAGGAAGAAAACCAAATTTGGAAAATGTAAAAAGAAAAAAAAATCATTTAATGATTTAAAAAGCTCTATTTTTCATGTCCTTGATCCCTGGCTGGTGTGTGCCCCCAGCCCCTGGCCAGCAGCACATCGCACAGGGCGGTGGGCTCGCGGCAGCGCCGCGGGGAGCTGCCCCCAGGGAGCCGCTGAGCTGCTCCTCCGGAGACACAACGTGACACAACAGAGGGCTGAGCTGCTGAAGGGAAGACCAATAAAAAAAAACAAAACACACACAAACCCCACAGTGACATTTGCATTGCTCAGTACTTGGCCCCCGTTTCTGAGACCAGCTCGCTGCTGCTCCGGGAGCTCCCCATGCTGAGGAGCACGATGCCGACCTCTTCGAAGCTGCCTTTGGTGTCGCGCAGAGCCCTGGGGCAGGGCGAGCAATGTCCCAGCACCAAGGCAGCCGCAGCCGCGCTCCCTGCTCAGAGGGGCCTCGGCTCACTCCGGGCACGCAGGAGGCCAGCAGCAGCACCGAGGCGTTCGGGCTTCCCCATGGCAGGGACGGATCGGTGCCACCGCTCGGTGTCTCCTGGCGCCTGGGTGAAGCGGGGCCGAGCCGTCCTGTGGCCGAGCGCTTCCCCATCCCTCTGCCGGTGCGGGGCTGGCTCGGCGGAGGCTGCTTTTGCTTCCCAGCCCACCAAGGAAATAAATAGGAACCGGAGTCGGATGCAACTGGCACCTAACCGCAAGGGTAACAAAACGTATGATTGTCTGCAGAATGGGCAGCAAGGATAGCAGGATTAATCGGGGTCGTTTGGCACGTTAACAAACTCTTCCTACTCCCTGGTTATCGATCATACAACATACAACCTTAATTACACCAGTTTGGTCCTTCACTACATACTTATATTAACATGATTTCTTCACAATAGTGATATCTAATGCAAAAATACTGTTAAGGAAGAAATAAAATAAGAAAAGAATTAGCAAAAAATTACAAGTTATGTACAGATTAAAATAAATTCCCTCCAGAAGAGAAACAGTTCTTTTATTATTTTCAGTTGGCCCCTGGGGAATAATTTAAAGGCCGAGCGCCTGGGCAGGGCGGTGCTGCAGCAGCAGCGAGCGGGCAGCAGGGGCTGGGGGCGTCCCAGCGCCGCTCGCAGACCGGTGCCTCCTGACAGTGCCGGGTCCTGGGCCGTGTCTGCCCGGGAGCTTTGTGCAAATACATGAAGCAGTTCGGCTTCTGCTGCCTGGTGGATTCAGAGCCTTGGACACTTTCACAGGGTGATGTGGAAAACCAAATGGGAAGGGTAAATTTTCTTGGAAAATACACCGACGCCGCTAGTTTACCTTTTGTTCCTCCTATACCAAAGATACCCTAGAGATGCTTTCCTCCTCAGGTGGTCTGAGGCTCCCGGCTACCCAAAACCAGCCCCAGGTATGCTCTGGGCTGCAAAGAGTGAGTTACAAAGGGTCCCTAACAAAACCTCCACTTTATCTGAGTAGCTGTTTCCTTCGTTTCCACGTGCTGGAATGGGGCTCCCGTCTTGTGCTTCTCCATCCTGGACTGGCACAGGAGCTCCTGTCTGGTTTCTTTCCAAGTCGGCAGAGCCTGAGCACGTCAAGTACTTACAGGCAGATATACTGACCACCAGGTGCTGCTGCTCTGAAACCAGCCATCAACCCAGTCCTGCAGGCAGTTACTACCAGTTATGATACCTGCTAGAAGCACGCTGGCACTAAAATATGCCAGACCCAACGGGAAAGGCTCCCCCTGGCCTCTCTGGCTTTGCACTGCCAGGCTGCCAGAGCACCCCAGGCTCCAGCCGGCATTCAATCGGTAGTAGCAGCAATCCAAGCCTCGGAAATTTCTCATTTTTATCATGTTGCAAATAGCAAATTCTCAGGACACACATCCTAAATTTTATCTGTATAGCCAATGTTGTTCTTGGAACAGGTCTAATCACTTCCCAGACCATTCAGCAATTCAGCTTTACCTGCAAAATCACTGCTGCAACACCAGGTTGTAATTACAACGCCCAACAGCACCACCGTCACAGCATTTCTGGAGGCTGCTTTGTATCGGTAAAAAAAACAAGATTTCGAAGCAATCTGAAATCACTCATAAAATATCTGCGAGCAATTTTAGAGTCAGAAAGACAATTCTGTTCTTATATGTGCTCAAATAGTGGGTTGAACCCCTGACACTGCTGAAGCAAGGGAACTTTAACCTTCCTATTAAAATTACAGGCCAACTGGCAGTGTGCTACTCATAAACAGCCATCCAGCAAATCAAAACAATGGCAGGAGTCAGAAATTTCTGCCACAATTCCCAGACACCACCGACACTGAGAAGACACCACTCCGAAGCAAACCCTGGGAGGTGAAGCAGAAGCTGTGAGCGCCCCGCCGCAGGCCGGACCTGCCCGCCCCGCACACCTCCCCGCACACACCTGCACCTCTCGGGCACGGATTTACCCGTGGTGCTCACACCTGGGGAGATCCAAGCAGCCCTGCCATGAGGCACGGGGCCAGAGCACGGGGCCGTAATGCCACCGCCCACTCGCTGGAGATTTTCTGAGCACGGATTTTGTTCCGAGCGCAGGCAGCAGCTCGGGCTTGCAGGCACTACCACAGATGGGAAGCGGTCTTGCCACGCAGGCACAGGCAGAAGGGCTTTCAGGGCACAGCTGATGACTGTGAACCACGTATTTGCATGATACATCAACAACCCAGCCTCAGCAATGCTCCAGGCTGAAGATTTCTCAACCGGGACACCGCATGTAGCGTAGCATGACCGCACGCAGCATGGCCTTGCACTCGAGAAGCTTTGGGCTGTGCCAGTACATTTGGTTGGGAACAAAGGACAGGACATGTTTCTGTGGGAGTGCACAAGTTCAGATTCTTTTTGAGGTCAATTAAATTTACCCTTCCCTGGTGTAACTCCCGTGACTCTGTCAGAATTGCACCAGGGATAGGTCAGATCTGGCTCTGTTTCCTTGCTATCCCATTATTTGGCTGAGTTGAAAGGATTAAGCTACCGAACGGTTTCAAGATGTAATTTATATGTGGGCTTCTCTGGCGCAGTGATACCACCTTGTAATGTTAGAGGGACCAATATTTGATTGCACTGTTGCAATTCATGTCTTGCTTATGCTATTCCTACAGACTGAAATCCCGGGGCTGCATCAGTTATCCAGTTTCAGAGAGGTTCGTTCTGATAAATTACAAATGAAAACTCTGGATGGGTAAAAATGCAGGACTTGTAGGTCAGATGCGGCAGGTTTCTTTCTCAGCCAAAAGTCCAGGCGACTCCTGAGGCCTTCTCATCCATCTTCTGCTTGCTGGGATTTTTGCTAGGATAATTGCAGCACCACCGCCTCCTCGCTGGGACTCTGGCCAGTGCCTTGTTGACCTCTCAGAGGTGGTTGATGGGGTTAAAGGTCCCCGACTCTGAAGCTGCTCCTGCCATGTCCAACCAAGCACCCAGGGAGTTCTGGGAGGACGTGTGGAGGGGAGCGTTCTCAGACAGGGACAGCATCATTGCATAAGCCTGCAGGAGAAGAGAGTAACGCAGGGGACGTGTGAATATGCACGCAGGATAGGCCGCAATAACCTGTGCGAAGCACAGCACCACCTCACCAAAACCTAAGATCGCCAGCACCCTTTGGCCTGGGCTAAACATCTGGCCAGTGTGTCTAGATCTACACCCACATGCAGGGGTGACACCCGTCACTCCAGCTACTTGGCGCTGCCAGAGCCCACAGGAGGGCTGGGCAGGCCATGCCGTCCTTCCCTGGCTTTTGCAGACCCAACCCGCTCTGCGCCAGGCTCTGCACCTGGTTACGCACCCACACTCCTGCTCTAGCCTCTGCCGCTGGGGGACAGCGGCTGCATGCAGGCCAAATGCTTCGTTTTGCTTCTAGAAATGTACACCCAGAGACAGGCAGCAGCTAACAGAGGCTGGCACCGCTCACACCGCTGCAGCCCGAGGGGCAGCTGTGGTCAGCGGCCAGGCCCCCTGTGCCCCCTGCTTGGCACGAGCCCACTGCAGCTCGTGGAAATCTGCACATAAGTATTGAGGAACACAGGCATGGAAAGCTCGTTGGTGTTAGCAGTGTGCTCATATGTTCTTGTTGGGTCATTGCTGCAGTGAAGTGGTAAGTGTCTGCTGAAAAAACTGCATGGAGACTTGTGTTTGCTACCTAACCATCTGCTTGCTTCTCTAAACCAGATGCTCTCCCTCTTCCAAGACTCGTACACCTTTGGCACAAATGTGAAGCCTTGGGTAGGTGATAACCTTGTGTACTGGAGGTAAAAGCCTGTGTAACTGCCACCTGTGACATGAAACAGCAGAGGACACAGTTTCCCCCATCCCGCAGTGGCTGGTGCGATGGATGTTCCCACATGTGAGTGCAGTGGCGGCTGTGCAGCCCTCTCCTTCACGCTGAGGCTGCACCCACCCCCGCACAAACCTTTGCAGGGCAACAGCCAAAGACCACACCTTATCTGGGACACTGGTACAACACTCGGTGCAGTAGGAGGGTCCTAGTATGCAATGCAACTCTGATGGTGACAATACTAACCGCTCATCCAACTTCAGCCTATTAAAGGCTGAGAGTCAGACCTACTTGTCAAGTCAACACACCATCTGCTGGAGGTACGTGCTGAAAGAGGTTCAGCTTGGTAGTGTTAAGGACACGCATGCTTCTCAAACTGTGTAAAAGACAGACAGCTCCCAAGGAGTGCTGTGCTGCTCACACAAACTGTTTTAGGACTGCATTCCCTGGTTCAAATTATTTAAATTACTTCTGGTCATTGAGAGTAAGCAGGCTTGCACCTCATTCAGTATGAACCTTGTTCAAAAAACACAGACCCCTGCCAAGCATCAGACAGACCTAACAAGGTAGGACGAATTTGAAAGGAGCAAGCTTTCCCAGGTAGTTAGTACATTTGCCATATTAGTAACAGTACACATATAAGAGTCAGGCAAGTGGCTTGTGCTTTACTTAGTTCCCCCTGGAAAAAGGCCATGTCCTGTCTTCAAGCAGTCCCTTCCCCCAGCTTTAGTCCTAGCACCTACTGTGGAGGACAAAACTTCACCAATTCCAGCTGATGATAAATCAAAAATCTCATTCTGCTTGGCAGCTGCATTAAGCTATTGCTTTGCTGGACACTGAGGATAGATTTCAAGACACATTCTGCTGCTTGACAGTTAGAAAAGGATTCCAGTGCAACAGCTGAGCTTATCCCCCGTATTAAATATCATCAAGCCTCCACTAACATGCTTGACACTTGTCAGGATTGACATTATTCACACCCTTTACTTTACACCACGTTCCATAGCTAGGTGCAAAGTGGTACTCTGAAAGCTGAAGCCCAAATTCCCTACACAGTCAACGACGACAGTTGGGCAGTAATTCCGAGCACCTTTCTTAGAGCCTTACAGTTTGAAGTGTTGAGTGTGAGCTCTCCTGTCCAGCACAGTGAAGCATAAATACATAATAGTCAGAAAAAGACATTTATACAGACAGATAAAAACAGACAGATGCCGCTATCTTTCTCTATAGGCATGTTCTCACAACACAGGCTTAATGATAAATTGATCTGGCGACCTAGACCTGACGCCCACTCCATTTCTTCTCAATTTCTGTATAGTTGCAACAAGACACAGTTCCCACACGATTCACTTATTACAATCAGAATTCCTGCTCGCTGGATGGGGAAGAAAATAAACCTTAGCTAAAGGAGGCCAGCTGCTTGCTAATCCTATAGTACATGCTGGCGGCAAGCTAGATAAAATGTTCTGTCATATACCCACCTGGTTTTTAGCCTGCCTGTACAGAGTCTGTTTTATTGTCTCAGAGTCTAAGGTGGAATTAAACACATCTTTAACTTCAAATGCTTCCTCGGCTGCTTTGCGAAGATCCAGCCCCTTCCCAAAATTCGGCATCTGCTCCAAATCTAACAAGCCGGCTTCGTCCTCCTCAATACACCTGTACCAATGACCAGGGGAAGGGGTTGACCTGTTGTTAGCTCGTCTCACCGTTCACAGACTAGCCAATGTGAGTGGTGCTAACCCAGTGCCTGCATGCACATCCCATGGGGGTCTCACAAGCCACATGCGTGAGCGGACAGACAGACGAACACAGAAATGACACAAAGTGCAAGGAGTAAAGAAAAAGTGGAGAGCATGACTATGCATGTACAAGCATTAGTGCTATAAATATGTGTGGTTCAGCCTGACTACAGTTCACTGTGTGGAGGTGTCCAATTGCTGCCCACTCCTCGACATGTCTGACACTGCTACCAATGTCCACAGAACACTGCTGCATGCTGAGCTGCAATGAAAATAGCGATGCACTGAGACTAAATAAGAGGCTGCTCTTTGCATCACAGGACTTCTGTTACGAATATCAAACTGAGGCAGAAAAGGTGATGCTAAGCCTACACCACGGCTAACAAACATATTTTGAAGGTGTATAGATATGGCTTGATCTCAGGAAAAAAAATAAAAATCACTTTTTCCCAGAGCTCTGGTGACTTCACTTGAAGCCAACATTTTGTCACAAATAAAATGGGGAGCACAGTACAAATTGGGTTGTATACATACGCCTCTCCCTTTGCCCTGACCAGGGTTTTAGAGACAGACATTATCCACTGAACTGTGGTATGCTGAAAAAGTGTTTTCTGTTAATACTCCTCAAGTCTTGGCTATACATCTTATCAGAGATTCTCCTTGCAGTCCACTTGTTTCATATCCCCCACCATGGTGAAAATGGAATCTTTCAAGTGAATGCTTAAATCAAACTGGAGGTATGATGTATGGCTTGAAAAATAAAACAGTAGCACTCACAATCTACCACTGACACAGGGTCAGAAGTCTGGCCCCCATTTGACTTCTCAAAGGGAACGGCCCACCTCACCTTCGGGTGTGGTCAAAGCTCATGGTGAGAGATGTGGGCTCTTCATCTTCTTCATCCTCGTATGCTCCTCGGGGCTCTGCGGTGGGTGATACTGTTTCATCCTGTGACTTCCCTGTCAGGCTGTCATCGTCTTCCTCTTCCAGTTCTTCATCTTCATCATCCACATCTTCTGTTTTCTCATTTGATAAGCCATGACACTGGGAATTGCCATCAATATCCTGGATTTCTGGCCTGAAATGGTCAAGGGGGAAAGAAAAAAAAAAAAAGATACCAAATGAGTAAGTCATGCCTTTTCACTGTAATGTAAGACTTCATTAATTTTATAGCCATGTGTGCATGCAAACATACAGAGATGTGTCTTTGTACATACACATATCATTTACACTGCAAGGAAAAGGAAAACTGACATGTTTTAGGCAGTTAAAAATGAGCCTTCACAACTTCTTAACAGCCAATGAGTATGTCAAGTACATACGAACCCAAATGCTTTTCAAACTAGAATTTTGTCTAGTCTGGATTTAAACAATACTTTTTCATCTCTCATATTGTAACATCTGTGGGACACAGGGCTTTCCTCCTCTCTGCTTCTGTTTCTAACAACCTCCCTTTTAGCAACCAGAAGGAGGGAGCTTCCTCACAGCATAATCCAACAGCCAGACTAAATTATCTCTCGCATTACTTTGCTTATTCATACCCAGAGCAGACTCCAAGCGATTAGGAGTTTTAAATTACACTGCGAGAAAGAGAGTGTGATCAACAGTGCTATGGGCTGAGAACCCAACAGGATGCCACCAAGTGACGTAAGGTAAGCGTAGCAACTTTACCAGAAATTTTATGCCAGCACGTTCCAGACTTCTTACTGTTTCCTGCATGGACTGTATCATTCTGTGGATTTCTCATACTTACATTTTGGGCTTAAACCTTAATATTAAACCTTAAACCAGAAAAGCAGGTGCCTCTGATCTGTGACAGAACAGGCCAACTGATTTTATGGCAGAAGGTCAATGGATCACTAATGACATTTTTATCTAGCAATGAAATTGCATTTTATGACAACTGTTGCACTGCAGCTAACTGCAGCTATCTGCCTGCCTGCCTTCTGTTAGCACAACTCCATTACTTGCCCCCACCAGTTGCAGCTACATCTCTGAATATTAGCATCTCTCATGTAAGCCCTCCTAACTTAAATCACTTTCTGAAAAGACTTAACACCAGGATTACAGCTTAAAGGTGATTGTATTTTCCTTCCAAACTGCTACATTTCTACATTTCTCTCTTTTGAGTGTTTCAAATCACGTACTGCAGGACAGAGGCTGACTGGTCTTTTAACCATGTTAACAATACATGTCACTAGGTAATTTTATTTGCTTGTCTACCTTTTATCTGATAAAGTTGATGCTTGATTCATTTCACTATTTGCAATAAAATTTCTGATTTCAGAGAAATATGAATCCTCTTTTTCATCTAAAAGTGCATGGTTGTCTGACTCCGAGTTTGGGGAAGAGGCACTGGTCCCAAGGTGGTTTGTAATGACTCCAGAGTGCTGGCTCACTGAGTGAGAGAAACAAGAAAAGAGAACAGGAGAAACAATCAGATACTGTCAAAGCTATTATTAAGAGGAAAAATCAAGGAGGAACATTATGCAACAATCCCCTCACTATACATTGAGAACGTAATATTTAAGAGAAATATCATGGACTGAAGCTGCCAACAGAGGCTCGTGTTTTCCAGACTTGAACTACAGAGAGAAACATGGATGGTATTTAGCATTTACAGATGGTATATACAAATTAGGAACCACTACCCATTGTATAGCAGTTTGCCTTTATATTTACCATAAAGCTTTTCCCTTGGCTGAGAGATCACTTAGCTGGCTTCAGCACAGGAATTTCTTCCTTCAGTTTTTCTCTCATGACAAAGTCTGTTTATCATCTTGAATTTCACATATATCTACACATACACTTCAGGTTGAAAACCCCTGGTAGAGCTTGGTGTGTCTGCAACAACTTTGTACCAAAAGATCTCATGATGGGAGGTTACGCTCCCTGGACAGTGTCCCCTGGAGGTTAGTATCCAGACTGCTCTTCCATGACTGGAAAAGGGCACACGGGCCTGATGAGAGCGTGGCAGAGCTGAGTGCTCTGCATGCGTGCCTGTGTTACTGTGATGCACTGCAGCCATACGTATCACTGGCTGCGTGAGGAGGTGCCATTTGGTTTTTACTACCTAATGATGCTCAACACAAAGAAACAGTGCTTTCCATAAAGGCCTCCCAGGTGACCACAGAGATGAGACCATGGTATCTTCTCCCTCTGGCACCCCAGCAGACCCACCCATCAATGCCATTTGCTACCTGGAACATTCTCGTGTTCGTGTTTCTTAAGATGTCGGTCCAAGTTGGTCTGCTGCCCGAAGCATCGGTTACACAGGTGGCATTTGAATGGCTTCTCCTTGTTATGGATGTTTCGAACGTGCCGCTGGAGGTTGGAGGAAATGCTGAATGACCTGTCACAGTATTTACACCTGAAAAATAGAAGCAAATGCCAAAGAGTGCAACGTGAGGGGAAAAAAAAAAAAGAAAAATCTGACTACCAGAAAACCAGAAAATGTTGGTCTATAAATCTTTACTCAGCTGAGGACCTGGAACGCATGAGGCATTAATCATTCCAGACAAATCTAATATTATTGTTACTCAAGGAGCACAAAGAAAGGATTAGGATTAATTAAGAAGTGAGCCGTCCAAACAAATAATAATTTTAAACAAAATAATCACTTTTCCACACATCAGTGCAAAAATAAGAAAGGTGAGTTAATTTATTTCTCATTTTGTAGGGGAGGCAGGTGAAATATGGCTGTGGGGAGAGGAGAAAGAAGACAGAATGAGAAGAAAGAAGGGAGATTAAAAATATAAAAACCATTATTAGCTAGCACATGCCTACATGAACGCAGTTATCTGGACATACAGACAAACCTAGATTTATTTCTGAAATTCCTTGTGGTGCTCAAGATACAGGCAGTAGAGCATGCCTTTAAAGGCAATTATGGTTATTATTATAGTACAATAGCTCCCAAGAAATACACTGTAGTTTCCAAACAGGGTAAGATTTACTCCTATGTAGCGAATATTTGGTTTCTGATGAAAAAATTGTGCAGTGTAAGGAGCCAAGCCAGAATGTTTAGGGAAGCTGCTGAGTGAAGAAATGTTGTCTCTGAAAAATCCCTCGTCAGGAACCACGTTAGATGTGTTGGAAGCTTGTTCAAAGTTGCCATCCCCCTCTCTGGATTTATATTTCCCCAAAAGAAAAGCAAGGCCTTTGCAAACCCCGATGCTGTGAGCTCGGACCTCTGCTCTCCCTCCCAGCGCTGGCACCACTGCAGCCGCTGTACAGAAGAGGGCAGCTTCGAGCCGCAGTGAAAAGTTTCTGGGACTAGAGCTACAGAAAATTCTTTGAACCAACCTGAGTCCCTCCTTAGGTCTCCCTTTAAATACATCATTTGTGCCTCAACGAAACTACTTTCCTCATGGCTGTGCTTCCAAAGCCCACGGGAAGCAGACCCCCTTCTCCGCTCCGGAGCATTGCAAATCCTGCACACTTATGGGACAAAATAAAAACTGCTCACAAGCCCCCGTAATTCCAGCACAAAACCACTTGCTTTAGCTGAACTGCTCTTAGAGCAGAATTTGTCCCGCTGAGCTGAGCTACCATGTGATAGGGCACAACGATGGTGGGCCAAGGTGTGCATGTCTTAGGAGTGCCATTAATCCGCGGCTCAAACAGGGCACACGAATGTATCCTGGGCTTCTGTCATTCAGGTATGAAGCTAGATTTGTCTTGACAGTAAGGACATAGTATCATTTTCCTGCAAACACAACAGATTCAAATGAGAGAAGGGGGTGTAAGTGTAAAAAATCTATATTGTGAAACACACAATTTCCAGATGTGCTACAGCTGTGATTTTTATTTGGTCTCTAAAACCAAATTTATATTATTTTTGGAAATAGCAAAGATACATTTATGAAACACTCTCTCTGAATATTTATGGATTCCTTGTTCACCTCTGAATTTCCTACCATTAAACAACTGAAAAATATTACAGCATTTCTAATAATGAACGTTCATTATTAATATTATCATAGGAAGAAAAGCAAATCTCTTACTAAACCCCAGTTTTCTCAGACAATCTCTTACTAAACCCCAGTTTTCTCAGACCTTTTTTTTTTTTTTCCAAAAAATGTGAACTGAACAACCACAGGAGACAAGACATTATTTGAACATCAGCTGGACAAGCAGTTTGTATATTGACAAGTTTAACATGTACGGTTTCCAGCCCTTACTCTCTCCCTACCTGCTAGCAATGAATCTGATCTCATGAGTTGCCAGGCTTCTACCATTCAGCATTTCAGAAAATTGCAATGTGCAAAACAAATACCCAATATCCTTCTTATGCTGTGGGGTTTTCCTAAGCAGCTTTGCACAGCTGACTCTGCCAGTACTGTACCATCAGCTCCCTCCTCTCTGCTGATGCTCAAGGTTTTCCCTCCCTGCCTGTCTGCACCTTGTAAGCTGGAAATATTTCTAGATCAGATCACTGCTGATCTCGCTTTGAGATGCACCTTTGCTCACTCCAGGTTGCTTTTCCCATATCCTTCTTACTCCTCTTCCTCAAACCTGTCCTCGGTGCAGCCTCGGCTTTGTGCTGCTGAGGACCGGGCATGAGGGGAGCATCGGGGCTCTGAGCGCGCTGGCGTGCGGTTGCCCCGGGTACCCCGCGCCCATCACTCACACCGGCAGCTCCAGGGACTTCAAAGGCAGCGCTCGCATGAGCAAGGCAGGAGAGATCTGGCCTCCCGTATGTCAATTTATTTAGATGTTCAGGAAGTCTTTGAAAAGTTCCCTTTGACAGGTCCTCGCTCTAACTATGAGCTATGTGGATCCAGGTTCAGATACAGAGAAAGGATAAAGAGCTTGTTAAAAAAATAGAAAACAGAGGGGCATTGGAAAGGAGCAATATCTAACATCTGAAAGTAAAGGGACGAGGGAGACATACTGTATTATTTGTGGTCCCAGAGGGGTCGGTACTTGGATCTCTGCTGGTTTTAATCTAAATAAATGACCCAGACAGAGGAACCAACTTAAATTCAGGGAAGAGGTGAACACAGAGGCAGAAGAATAAAGCTCAAAAGAAGCTGTATTTACTTTGTAAACAGACTGACAAAATGCTAGTAAAATTTCTTGCTTATCAGTTTAAAGTAACACACCAATAGGCTAAAAAAATACAAAGCAGGACTGAAGGATAGCTAGAAAGGAGCCAAAGCTGGAACGCGGGAGCTCTAAGGAACAACAGACAGGGCTAAGTCAGAGCTGGAGGCAACCTGGATGCTCGGTGTGACAAACAACGGGAAGGGGGAAAACAGACAGCAAACAACGTGAGAATGAGTAACTGGGATAATCACCGTAAGAAAAAGAGCGTTTGGTAACAGTACAAAGGTGACTGTAAGGCATTTGATAACACACTTCGTGAAGTTTCAATAGCATGACTGCACTTGCAAAATTTTACATTTATGTGATGATTGCTGTGAGTAGTAAAACAGAATTACAGTCACAAAGCATAAAGCACATGGACAGTGACTATTCCTAAATATCAAGTGCACTTACAGCAGGGATGAACTTAGCCTATTTTTTTTTTTTAAAAAAAAGAAAATGAGAGAGATTTTTATTGAACTGTGTGCAATCTGAAATGCCATGGTAGATGTCAGCTTTAGTTGTTAGTTTCAGCTTAATGCAGATAACAGGACACGGGGGCCTAAAAGGAAATTAAAGAAAAACAAATTCAAAACAGACGTCAGGAAGCACATCTTTATAGGAGGAATCACAGCCTTACAGGCAGTGCTTAAGGACTGGGTGTAATTCAAGAATCAATTAGATGGCATCCTGGAGGGAATGGACATTTGAAAGAAGAAGGAAAAAAAGCCTTTCGAAATCGAGTAGCTCTTAGTTATTCTCAGTCCAAGTTTTATATAGTTTGTGTGATCCCAGGGACTGAAAACAAAAGCAAGAAGCAAACTCACAGCTACAGTATACCCTTATGTTCATGTGTTCCAAGCATAAGGAGCTTCGTTAAAAATCGCCTTGCCTGCATTTTGCTTTGTAGCCTCGGAAGGACAACAAACTCCTGCTTTTCACAATTCCAGTTGCCACATAAGTCTGACATGATTTCACAACAAGCCCCAGTTAGTTTGCATTTCTCTGAAAGATGCAGTTTTAAGCTTGGTAGTCCTTTTTACCATTGGGTTTTGAAGTACAAATTTTTGAATTTTATAAAAGAATGAAAATAATTGTGTCTAATTCGATGCTACAGAATGTTCTCTTTAAGCCATTTCAAATCACTCTAATTTTTAGAAAGCAACAATACATTAGCAGTTACTTCTCACTCCCCCAAAAATGTAGCACTTTCCCTTTTCAATACGAATTAATTGACCTTCATATTGCTCATTTACTATTTATTCCTTATGCCTAATTAAATAGACAGCTAGTAACTTTAAATGACTTTGTAAAAGCCACACCACTTATCAATGTCAATCAGGAATCAAAAATCAAAGCATCTGATTTTCTGGTCTGTGTGTTTCTTAATCTATATGTGGACATTTGGCCAGTGTGTAGTAGATTTATGAATATTTTAATTCTTATTTTAACAAATTCCAACACTGACGGAGTCAACAGAAAAAAAAACAAACACATTTTCACAATCAAATGAAAATTTATAAGCAAGATATTAATAAACACTGAAAAATCAGCAACCTGCTTTTACCTGCATAAAGTTGGCACTCTGAAAGCAAGCTTTCAAAACAATTACTGCTGCTAAAGTTGGAAATCTCAGTTCTCTGAGAGCAAAAGAAAATCAATGATAATTAAGCTCTTCTGTAAATGTAGCTCCAACCCTCAGGAGTGCTGTTATAATGCAACGTTGTCCAGAAGTCAAACCTCTATTGCAAAAAAAAACACACGGGCCATTTTCTGGGAGAAGACCAGATCAAATAAATCTGTATTTTCCTAACCTTTGTTAAGTTGCAAGTCTCCTTTTTTGGAAGAAAACTGGACTAACAATCTCTGAATAATTGGGAGTGAGCATTCTACTCAGACAGGGGTGTAGAGTGAATACACAGCATTCATTCAAGGCATATCAAATAACGCAACTGAAAAATCAGAAGAACAGGGAATGGTTCCAAAATATATGTCTGCTTCAGAGAGTTTTTTTTATTATTATTTTTAATTTACCTAATGTCTACACTCAGAATTCTGTATGACTCCATATGGAAAAAAAATGACTCTATGTACATGGGATTACATTGTGGGAGAAAGTGGCTTCTTAAGTTAAACTAAGCATAAAAAATTGATATATTTGACCAGATGGCCTTTTGCTGCTCATAAATTTGCTTGTTTCTCTTTATATAATAACTGTTACATTAGCTTTGTTGTGAACTTATGGCTGTGTATGGAAATACCATAATATTAGCTACCAAAAATGAAATTGTTCGAATTGTTACTACTGTTTGACAACATGCAAAACACTTACTCATGTTATGGAAAACACAATGCTTGATTTTCAGTGAGCTCTCTATTCATCATTCATCCAGTTTTGCTCATATACTATTCTAAAAAGAAATGAACCTAAGCATATTTTTGGCCAAAGTTTTTTTGAAACTGACTGCAAAACACTAAGAGAAAATATTGGGCAAAAATATTCTATGACAAATGATCCTTCATATACATACACACACATACATGTATTTTCTTGTGAGGTTTATTGAAATCTAAAAGACTCGCTTAAACAGGAGTCCCTTTAGGACAGCCCAATGCCCAGGCTGGAATGCACTGCCTGCATTTTCTCTAAGTGTGTCTGTACGTGCCCTTTTGTCTATACCCAACACAAACTGCAGCGTAAAATCAGACTTTTACATCCACAACTAGAAGAAAAAAGTACAGGCTTATACCTTAGATACCTAAGTCAAACAGCGTCTGAATTCCCACCCTCTGATCACTCCTTTTAAACTTCGCCACTTACGTTGGAACACTACCGAACTTAGATTTTAAAACACATATACCACAGGGTTTTTTTTTTTTTTTTTTTGATCTACTACTCCAGGCACCTCTGACATGCATTAGGAAAAGAAAAAAAGTCTAACTAGATCCAGCAGTTAATTTACTGGCAAGCCCTTCAAAACAGCCTGATTTTCAGAGACATTCAGCACCTTCAGCTGTCCTTGAGATGAATGGTTAATGTGAGTGTTAAACAACACTAGAAATCAGACCACTCATTTGCCAGCATACATCTAAATATAAGTTAAGTGTCTATCTTCAAGCTGCCAAGCCCGATTATTTTTGGCTGGTACACATAATATACAATCCTATGAATCACTATATGTAATGCTACAGGACTGCAGTATTATGTTGGCACAACTTTATAGAAAGAAAAAAAAACAACACAGAGTGGTGAATGAGGAGCGTGTTGGGAAAGAGGCAGTATGTGGGGGACAACATCACCTGTAGGGCTGTTCTCCAGTGTGTGTCCGCAGATGTCTTGTCAGATTTGCTGAGCGTGGGAAGATCTTACCACAGTACCTAGACAGTGAAAGCCGAAGTAATCATCAGTGCATGAAAGCTCTGCCACATGAGACCAAAATTACAAACACTGTATCACCAGTTGCTATCTCTCCAACTTGTTTTGATATCGTTCCCCAAATTAGAAAATCACTTTGTGCTTTAGGCACGCATGTACTGAGGGCAGAAGTTGTGGAAGCAAGAACGTCCATCTCAGAATAACAGGATTCATGGTGGTGCGATACTGGTGGAACCCATTTCCATCAGGCACAGAACAGCAGTCAATAATGCTGCAACATTGGGAAGGGCAGGAAAAATAAATAAACCAAATGCCTATTATAGAAAGACTTGGGTCAGACCCAAATTCTGACTTACTTAGTAGCTTATCTTGGAGGCCTGGGGAAACATATAAGAACAAAGAAAGGATGCACTGACGCATCCCCAGCATCTCCCAGCTTCCAGTAATCTGAAATTGAAGATCCTTCTGAGCCTAAACTTGAGCAGTTGCACTCAACACGGTTTTGCTGAGCTTCTTCCATTTATTTTTCTAAAAGCTTTATGAATGCACATAAACTTTTGATGTCCTCAGCCTCCTATAGCAGTGAGCTCCTCTGCTGAATTGTGTTGTGTCCAAAAGAATCTCCTGCTTGTTTGAGCCTGCCACTCGTAACTTCATTTGATACTACCTCATTCCTGCATTAGGACAGAGTGGTTAATCACTGACTGTTCATATTGCCCGCCACTTGAGATTTTTATAGATCTCCTTTATAATCCTATTTAGTTGTTTATCATACAGAATCTACTCGATCATCCCCAGAATTCATAGCATTCACTTCTAGATAAACGCTGCAGCATTGCATTGCTGTTATCAGGATATACTGCTGGGACCATGACAGTCTGCTTAGAATAAGGAAATGCAGCAATATAAAATAAGAGAATGAACCGTGATCCACAATAAATCTGATTCATAGAAAAGTCAAAAGGAAGGGAGGTATAAATAAAAACATTAATTGGGAAATAAAATACTCAGGAAGAAAGGTTATGTTCTGTGTCTGTGAAGCTCAATGCTTAATGTTGTAGAAGAAAAATATGGGCAGACTTTCTTAATATCAGAGGCATTCAGCACCTTGAAATGTCCTTAAAATGAATAGTTAATGCGAGCATTAATAAATAATGAAAATCCAAATGTGAATTTGCTACTGTATATCTAAATATAAGTTTAGTCCCTACTGGAGCTACAAACCTCACATTTCTGAATCCACAACTGAAATTCAAGCCCAGAGCTTTTGAGGCAGTAGAACACAAGAGATGCATCAAACAAAATCTGTACCCACTTACTGCCCCTGAGAAAAAAGAAGCAGGAGCCACCACAAGAACCTCTGGTACTTGCAGGTAAAGCAGTGTAAGCAGATACAGATTTCTGTTCCCTTGGTGATACGCTCTGATATGCTCTGATAGCTGCAATGGATACGTAAGTATTTCTGCGGATAAAGTTGTGTCTGAACAGAGTGGCTTACTGCATGCTGTTTTTAAAGATCCTTTTTTTTTTTTTTTTTTTTTTTTGCATAGCTGAGATTGTAAAATGCATTTGCACTGGAAACTGTGGCATTTGCTACCACACACAAGAGACTTGGCTTGCAGAACTCTGTTTGCTTGAGAATCTCCAGATCTGCTCTCAAGGTTATTAAAAATTACAAAGAAAATAGAAGATGCTGATTTTCTACCAGACAAAACAAGTTATTTCAGAGAGAATTAGTCATCAGAATGCTCTGTTCTAATTCCGCTGCTTCTTGTTTTTCCTCTCCACCCGTATCCAGACAGTAAGGATGACCATGTGAAGTTGCTCTGTGCCTGGTGCAGCTTCTCCCAGCACTCCCTCGACACATGGGGAGAACGCTCCCGCTGCTGCGGTGGTGCCAAGGCCCTTACCTGCAGGTGTAACGCTCCTTGCCCTTGCGCAGGATGGGGTCGGATAGCGTGGGTGGTGGAGATCGGAAGTTGAAAGGGTGATGTGGAAGGGGCTGCAGGGAAGTGCCGGAGTCTGCCTTCATGGCTGCAAAGCTCTCCAGTTTCTCTGTCATTGTTTCTATGGCTGACATCTACAAGTATAAGGCAAGACCTCGTGTCATTAAAATCCACAGAAAGAACAATCTCTGATGCATAAAACATATCTTTTAGCATCAGTATGGTGCTCAGAGCCTGTTGCTGATGTTTGCTCTTTATTCTCAGGAGCTAGCAGCACAGCGTGAAACGGAGTTACCGAATCCAGCCAGGAAAGAGGAACAGTGTATCGGGTTCAGAGGATTCAGAAAAGGTAGAGCGGACAAAGCCAGGCTATAACCATCAGACAGTAGAAATTAAAAAACTTTTTAACCTTCTGCAACATGCCTGTGTTTACCTTCAGCATGTCAGATTAAAAATTACCTCAGGATACGCTTGGCTTCCCTTTGGCCAGGGATGACACTGAAATTTAGACAACGTGGTCAGCTGCTGAGTGCAGAAGTCACAGCCCAACCCTTCTTCTCCCCCCAAACCAACCAGCCTCAGGAAGCAAGGAGGTTTCATTTCTCACACACACACGTTGCGCTTGCTCTGGCTCAGAGGGTGAGCAGCAGCGAGCATGGGGCAGGCAGGCAGGCAGCCCCAGGTGGGAGAGGACAAGAAGCTTTGGGGCAGCAGGCAGAGGCATCCTGGCCAAAGTGCAGAGGGAGAGAGCAGGGGAATGGGCGACTGCTGGCCATGGAGCTGGGGCTGGAGCCTCAGGGAGGAAGCAGCAGCTGGAGCGGTGGGGCGACGATCAGACTCAGGATGGAGGGTGTCCACAGAGAGCTTGTGTGGCTAAGAGGCCAACAAGTTTACAGGTAAAAAAGGTTCAGAAGTCAGTAAGGGTGATGGAAGGATGGCCAAATTCCTGGAAGGAGAGGAAATGCCAGCCACGATAAAACAGAATTGAGCAGTAGCTGGGTGAGTTGTGGTTAGGAGGACCACAGTCTGCAGAGGGAAAACCTGTCTGGATGGGAGTGGGAGGCGAACAGGCCTGGAGAGGGGACACGAGTACAGGGCTTCTGCATGCCCCTTCCAGCTCGAGTTTCTGTGACTCAGCAGTGCCCCAATCTCACACGCACACTGGCATTAAACCAGACCAGAAACGGGGAGAAGGGGAAAAACCCGGAGAAATGGGAGAAGGGGAAAGCAAGAAAAGGAAGAAAGTCGGTCTGCATGGAAAAAAAAAAGGACACCTAAAACAAAACAAAACAAAACCAAAACAAAAAAAGCATTTTTACTTTCATTCAAGCAAAACAGGAAATCCAAATTCAAGAGAGAAAGCAACTCAGAGGACTGCACTAACATCTCCAGCTCTCAATTCTGTGCACTCTCGAGAGCACTTCTGCGATACCCAGCTGAAGCAGGGTTAAAACAAACAAGCAAGCCATAAAGCTGCCTCCTGGCTGCAGCTGACATCACCGGGAGAGGGAGCGAGGGGGCAGTGGGAGCCTGAATGGAGTCAGACAGTGAGCGGGAGACAGCGAGCGAGCGGAAGGCAGTAGGAAGCCATATATCAAAACTAGATGCTCTATTGTACAGGAAGGGCTGACCTTTTGCACGTTTACACTTTATTAAACTGGGCTCGGGGGGGAGAAGAGAGCCAAGATATTGTTTAAAATGTATGACTATAAAAAAAAGTTGTCTTAATCACCAAAGAATACATTGTGGAAGGCTGACAACCATTCATAAGCTGTAAAAAAGAGGAGTAGTAAAACCCATTTCTCGATAATAGATCCACAGCCCCTTAGTTGGAGGCTCCCAGCCCATGATAAATAGTAAGTAATACTTAGCGCCAGCCACTTGAAAAGGTTACTTGATCATTTACAGCAAAAGCTCTGCCCCAGCTGCCAGTCATGTAACAAAACCATCACGTTAAAATGCTATCCGGATCTTTCAGAGCTATGCCACTCAGCCCTTTGCTGGAGTACCTGGAGATATCTTTTGTTGTGCCCTGTTCTTTAGGCACTTAGTCAGAGATGTTTGCTGGCTTGATAGCCGTAGGCTTATTTTAAAATTCTAAACACCGGCCATAGCCTCTCCAGTGGTAAAGGCACTTTGCTATTTAGGGAACAACTGCCTGGTTATAATAAAAAAGAAGGGGAGAAGAAAAGAAACTTAACAGGTGAGAAAAGGTTTTCCATTAAGTTATCAAAAAGTTACACCATTTATTTATGTTGTCCAGAGTTTCATTTAAAATAGACAATGTAAGAATCACATCATAGCAGAGGAACTACTCTCAACGACCGGGTAAGAAATAAAAGTTGCCTGAAATTCATTTCAAGGAAGCAAGCATCTTCTGAACGCTCAATCTTTATCACAGCTTTTGGCTTAATCACATCTCACCCAGGGCCCTCTCTGAGATCTGGGGAATTATTCACAGAAGAAAAGACTTGGACTAGACGTGGGTTTTGAGTGAGAGAAACACATGTAGAGGGGGCCTCTAATTCATCTGGTGTATGGATGTTGGTCCTAACGACGAAGACAGAAGCAGGAGCCCCTGAAAATGTGATTTTTTTAGGAAAACATCCAGGATAATATTGGATGGGGATCTGGTAAGTAAAAAGTTCATGTATTCTAGAACAAATGACCTGCCCTCATTCACCGTCAGTATTTGAAATATCTGAGTGATTAAGTAGCAGGGGAACAGCCGCTGTCGAGATCGAGTGATCTTTACACAGTAAGCCCTTCATTAAAAATTAGTTATCAGGAAGTTTCAGGCTTGAGTGATTGTAAATTTTAGGCTATTCTGTGTGATAAGCTATTAGAGATAACCAGACCTTCCACATCTTTTCATTGCCATGGGAAGAGGACGTGGTCAGGATTTTGTGAACAATGTTAATAACCTTCCACCCAATGCTTGCTCCTGCTCAGGGTCCGCACGTTTCTCATCGTCTTGTTGGGTTGATTTGCTGCACTAGCTCCTCCCTGCTATCAGATTCTTTACAGGCAGATATCCCCACTATTCTAACTCACACAAACACAGGATGTTCCTGGCCAGCCTGTCACCATTATCCAGCCTGTATGAAGGAAAAATCAGGGGAAGTTGTTAACCAAACTCTGAGGCTGATGCAAAACAATGAAGAAACTAAGTTTAGCTGTGAAAACAACCAGGATCCAGCTTTCACAAACCTGCAAGTTATTTATCTAAGGTGGGAAACATGATCAGACAAGAACAATGCATGTGAATATAAAGGAGAGTACAATAATGACCACAGAGCTCAGCTCCCACTAAGTGCTCACGGCAGGAGCGATGGAGGATGGCTGGGGACTGTTCACACCGAGGGGCCATCAGGTAGCTTGTGGCAGAACTGTGGCATTATCGTTAGGAAGCAAGGAATGGTAAGGGCAAGAGTAACACCACTCTCACCACAGGAGAGTTTAGCTACCACTTAAAATACAAGTTTTTTTTTGGTGAACTGGGGTTGGTTCTCATGAACTGTCTCTGTAGCACTGGACTTAGTGCACCACTGGACTAGTGGTGGACTTGGCTGTCCCACCACCTTTCAGAGCAGGTAGATTTGGACTCTAATTACCCATCGCCCCAATTTTACACTTTCTGAGTGATGTAAAGGGAGTGTCAGGCAGGTATAAAATGCTACTGCCCAGATGCTAGAGTGTCCTTCTCCACTTTGCACTACTGCAAATGCCTGCACCAGGTGTTTCCAATGAAAAAATTATGTAGGCATTCTGGCATGTGAAAGTTTGGCAGACCGTACGAGTTGTCCAGACCTTATCCCTGTTCTTCTGTTAATGCAAAAGAAACAGCAAGACATTACTGGCACCGTCCTCAAACTAGGTATGAAATTAAAAGTATTTAAAAGTAACTGGTGGAAAATACTGGAGTTTCCATTCAGGCCCTTGGATGAAAAGAATCTGGTGTGAGAGACTTGCTCATGGTAGCTCCATCTCAAACTTCTTGCAATTCAATCAATGCCGTGTTATAACTTTACTGCTTTTACCTGGGGGTGGAATAGCAGCGGGGAGGGTCGCAGGTACTTCTCCTTTAGGGCACCCACAGGGTCTGTCACCTTCCGCTTCTCCACCCTGCTGGACAACAACACAGAGGGTTACGTACCTTCCAGGGGTACAGGCAGGAAAGAAATAGCCAAGTCATTTGCAGAGGTGTTTAAATTGTATATATGGGGCTATTCTCCCAGCAACACAAATGCCTCTCTCCCCCTTCTACTGAATACTACAATCAATGACCCAAGCATTACCCCACAAAAGGTACTGGCAGTGATATGAAACTGATCTTTGGGCAGTATTTTTCAGCCATCAGACTGATGACAAAGAAAATATTTTGCTCTTTCTACATGCGACCTAATGGCTCTGCTACAGTGGTTTATATGCCGCTGTGTGAAAAAAATTACATTAACAGCAAAAGCAACATTTTAGTGGGAGAAGCTCTAGAGTCCACAGCAGGCGGTCACTGCACAGAAAAAAAATCTCTTTAAGAGTTTGTCTTTATCTTAAGAGTTAACACCGGGCCAGACTTTGCAGCCCCATGTGTGCTGAAATCATTACGTGTTTCATATTTATTTCCTCCCTTGCAGCTGAGATATAATTTGCATTGAGTTTATTTGGCAAGCGTATGCAGACAACAGTTTAAAAAGTTAGGGACTGGTGGGTGATTTCTGAAGTGAGTCAGGAACCCCAGCTCTTCCGACGTCGCTGCGGTTCATTCATGGCCTCCCCGCTCACGCACCTCACCATGCAGGAACAGCCCTAAAGTTAGGCTCTGGTGTTTGAAATGCTGGCTTTGCTTTCAGAAAGTGTTCCACTTGCAGGAAAACCATGGTGTGGAATCACCCAAAAAGAGAATCAGCAATGTACCCTGCCAAAGTTGCATGGAAGCAGCTCCAGTAAGTGCAGCTGCATCTTTAAATTACCGGAACCGAGTCCATCCCAGCTACACCAGCAGAAGTCCAATAGTAAGAGCAATTTTAACTACATTAGTCCAGCATAAATGAGAGCAAATTATTTTGCTGCATTTCAGCTGATTGGTGTGTGGATCAAATTACCAAAGAGTTTAAAAGAAGAGTCATGCAGAGTGCTATTTAGTGAACTGTAGTTAATCTGCATTTAATTTTTCTTAGGTAGAAGAAAAGAGAAGAGCTGGATTTGAAATGCAGCCATAATTACTGCGCTTCGGAAGGTGCGCGATTTGACGGGCACGAGTTCTCAGAAAAACAGCAGTCTGCAAAACAAGACGTAGGAAGTTTCTCCCTGACTCAAGGCCCAGCAGCAAAGGGCAGCTCCCAGCATCGCACCAGCGGAGCTGTGCTGTCCGTGACGTGCCGCAGGGAGCTGTGATGCACGAGGGATGTCTTCGGGGCCCCCGTGAGCCAGTCCCACCTGCACCAGGGATGTAAAGCCCGCAGAGGTGATGGCATCCACGCAGCTTCCCCATCTCCCAGCAGTGAGAATACGACAGGAGCATAACCAGCCCCGTCAGAGCTGAGCTCCGCCGTGACTCAGGGATTAGGCTGATCTGCTCAGCCAGTGCCTGAGAACGTTACCTTAACAAGGCCGAGCTAAAAACTGCTCTGATTTCAGGCTGTCTGGCTGCATTAAATTATATCACCAGGAGAAAATGTCAAGGATTTAAATGGCCTTTGGGAGAAAAATGAAGGAGCCAAATGATGTGAGAAAGTCTGATAAAGAGAAGTTTAGAAACAAAATATTTCCATATTTTTTAAGCTGGGACTTGGAAGCTCTGCTGTTTAGCTCATTACATCAGAAGTCTGATTCACAAGCGACTCCACCACTGCCTTTCTATTTTAATGTATTACTAAAACTACTTGCATCCCATGGAATGCAACAAATGATGCCCCCATCCTTCACTTCCATCTGTCTTCTGGACCTTTACGGTTTTCCCGAGGCTGCTATTTTAATTGGCAACTGCTTTTTCAGCCCATGTTATTTTAACTTTCCTACTGAGAATGCCCAGAGGTGGCAGGATCCTAAGCTAACTCTAAGCTTTTGCCTCTCTACCCCATTTATTTTTTCACAGAAGTACTTTTTACAAAAATAAATAGCGGACCGTTTGCATCGTTCCTTATTTTTCCAGGAGGAGATGACCACGGTGGCTCCCAGACTGAATACATTACACGGCCCAGGTTGTGATGCAGTGTTTCCATCACAGATGGTAAGCATGTAAGCAACCAACACAGCATCAACCCCGAGAGCGCTGGCAAAGCGAGAGACGCTTTCTTAATAGCAAGCAACAAGGGCTCACTAATCCTCATCTCAGCTGACAGTTCCTTGGCCCCGTTAGGCATTGACATCATTTTTTCCCACAGTTATCAAGCATACAATAGCAGCAAGGCAGTGACATAGGTGCTGTTCTCCTGGCTTGCTTTTCCACCCAGCAGTGAAGGCCACGCCACCCGTTGTTGCTCACAGTCCTTTGAACACTCAAGCGAGCCATGCCGGTGCTGACACAATCGCACGGCGGTGACGATGAGTCTTTCCAGCACTAGAAAACACCGGCTTCTGCAGCACTGCCATTAACTTCTCAGCAGAATGGGCTTCCCCTAGGCTCACTACACAGCCCTGCAGCACAATATTCACATTTAGCTCGAGAACAAGCCACTAACTTGGGCAGGAACTGACCAGGGGAGCCCTCTGGCCGAACCTGCGTACCGAAATGGGTGGTTATAAAGCAGTTCTTGTAGCCTAAGGGAGCGTTAATCGCCCCGTTAACACCTAAAGTAAAATAGTTTGGGACACCTCTCGCTGGACTTTGCTAAGAACTAGCAAATGGCATTTGCTATGTGACAAAGATGTCTCAGCAGCAGCAGGAAGACAACAAAGGTAGTGCCAGTGCCTGAAAGGGCAATATGCAAACTCACTGGCACGCTCACCTTAAAGCTCAAAAGAATTGTACTTTAGAAACAGAATCCATAAACAGCTCAGAAGACCCAAACCTTTCCATCTTCTAAATTCGTTCTTTCTGGAATGTTAGCTGGCACTTAGATAACTTCATCTACTCTGCTTTACACATGCCTTCCCCGTACGACTTATTCAAGGAGTGACATGACGAATCTGCCTTCCTCAAAAACACTCAAAGTGAAACTAAAAAACCCTGGATATCTTCTAAGAAAGGTAATTGTGCAAGAAACGTTTCTGGGAAGATGTAGATAACATGCTACCCTGCACTTACTCAGTACTCGTTACTCCTGACTTAAAAATGTTTCAAAAGGCTGGGTCTGCAACTGCAGTTCCTATGAACTGAATAACTCCAAGGAATTAGAAAGAAAAAGGGGGGCGGGGAGAAAAAAAGGTGAAGTGGCTCACAAAAGGCCATCAAAGAAGTGAGTGGGAGAGCTGTATTTGCAGGCTCCCAGGGCTCCTGACTCATTCCCAAGCCATGAGAGCCCGGGCTCTGAGGCATCTGAACTCTGCATTCTTATCGAATCAAACCTCTGGAATTTCCCCAGCAGAAGTGCCATCTTAGTGTTGGCTCGTGGGAGAGTCCTTAAATAGGTCAAGTTTCTTCTTTATCAAAATAAAGATGTGTTCTTTATACATATTGATTATGAGCACTCTTTTCAATTATTCAGCCCTTGTGATTCAGAAAATGCAACGTGCTGTGACAAAGGACAGAGAAGTACTGTCAAGCTGTACTGATGTATCAGCTGTATCAGATTTTCACTGCTCTTTCTGAGCAACCTACATCCAGATCTGCCTCAAGTTGTGATGTCAGCTAGAAAATGAGCTCATTAGAGGAAAAAAAATTAAGGCAGGGTATGTTAATACCTGTATATGGGGTCCATGAAAAAGGGTGATGGCTTAGCATAATGCAGGGATGGTTGCTGAGGCAGCTGAGACTGGGAAATCTTGGGTAAGACTTCACTTGCCATTAGTTTCCTCTCCCCATAAATGTGGTTTTTGCGTGGCTCTCTTCCTCCGTTCTGACTGGCTCGGATGCGGTTGCCAATGCTCAGATCCAGTGGCTGTTCTTCCCCTGAGGATGGGGCTGGCAGGACCTTAGGTGGTGGCAGGATTGGCTTTATCTCTTTTGGCTTTGTGGTGAGATCGAAGGGCGACTCTGAGCTGGTGCTGCCTACCTTGTGGAGGTCCCGGGGTGACTTTGGTTCTGCCTTGACCAGCAAGTTGTGATTGAGGGTCCGCTCCGTGAAAGGGTAGAGGGAATGGGGGAAATTGGGGAGGAACTGAAATGGAAACATGGAATGATACGGGAGTGAACCCATCTTTTTCTCCTGCATCCCCATAAAGCCAGGCCCAAAATATTTCTCTGCAATGGAGGCGATGGCTTTAATAGAGTCATTGGCTGCTCCTGTGGTGGGTAGCAGGTGCTCTTCTGGGGGAGGAAAGAAGGAATGCTGAGAATAGAAGAGAGGGATCTCACTGGTATTGTTGGTGGAGCTTGCAGACACAGAGCTGCTGACAAAGTCTGGTTTGCTCTCCATTTGTTTGCTCTTATCTTTCGTTTTGTCCCTGTCGCTCTCTGCGTCACTGTCCAGGTCAGAGCCGGTGCCAGTGGTGGTATCCAGATCTGTGCCCGTGGTTGTATTGACATCCTCAAAGTCACTGCCGTCGGACATGTCACTGTTCCTGGCTTTTAGCTTCTCCAGGTAGGAGTTTTCCAGGCTGCTTTCACATTTCTCCTCTCCTGAAGTGGCCTGGTTGCTGTTGCTTACTGCAGAAATCAGAGGAAGTGCTGGGTTCCCAAGGGGGCTCGGAAGCTTTGCGTCTTGAGTGTGGTTGAGGGGACTTTTGAGCAGTTGTGTGGGTGGTAACAAGGGGGGCCTGGGGTATAGAGACGGTGGGAAAATCCCTGGGAATCCTGGAGTGAGGGCGGGAAATGCCGGGGGGGGCAGGTGAGAATGGAAGACCCCCTGGGTGGGGACGGGATGGAAAATAATCATTAAATCCCAGGCTGGCGTGGTTGAGGTTGGGAGAGGGCTTGGATTTGTCCATCATGGAAGTGGGTGTTAAGGGGAGGCCTGGTGCAAAGATTCCCCCCGGGTTGTAATGGTTCTTGCCCTCGCAGAAGCGCCGGTGTTTGTTGAGAGAGGAGGTAGTGCTGAACATTTGGCCACAGTCCTTGCATTTGATCTGGGTGCGACAGTCCGCGTGCATCCGCTTGTGACGGCAGAGGTTGGAGAACTGCGTGTAGGATTTGTGACAGACCTCACCTAAAGCATCAACAGAAACCAAAAACAAAAGCAATATGAAATTAACAGGAAATTGCATGGAATTAATTAGGAGCTTCATCAGTGTCCCACACTCCTTTCACCCTGCCCCTAAAATCCAGATTCCCTGAAGACAGAAGAGATAAAAAGCAGGCTGTGTACACTGGACTGGGTCTCTAGGAATCCAGCTTCAAATGTCTTCAGCTGAGGCTTCCCTATATGCCTTTAGGCACAAAGTTTCTTTGTGCCTCAGCTCCCCCTGCACCAAGTCAGCCTAATGAGCCCATCTGGTCTCTCTTGCAAGAATGTGGGAAAAGCGATCCCCCTCTTTAAAGGTCGACAAAGGACTCAGCAACACCAGGGCGTGATCCTGGCTGCATTTAGAAAAGGAAGAGGCAGCCCTGGGAATCCTGATCAAGGATTCTGGAAGCGATGCTGGGGGGGAGGCTGGAAGACCCCAAGAGCAGCTGGCAGAAAGCAGCGATTCCTCCGGGTCCCAGCCACTGCCCAGCTGGCACGGGCAGGCTTCGCAGAGGGAATCCTACAAGTAACAACACAATTCCTTTCAGATAAACCTTCTCGCCAGAGAATCTCTCAAGGACCTACTCTCTACAGAGATCCGAGGTGATGTGCTACTCCTGCTCAAAGTTTTTTTTAATTATTTTTAACAATCAAACATTTTAATGATAATATCTATTTAGATTAACGAGCCTGCTTTCCCTTCAGTCTTGGCATGGCAGTACTGAAGGCTGGAGGGAGAAGAACTTTGCCTTGTTTAATCAAATCTACCCTTTCTTTAATGCCATTAATAGTAAGTAACCACTCCATGGGGATGTTCTATAAATACTTTGCCAGCCAGAGCTCAGTTCAGCTAGAAGTGGGGTGGATGTTGGACTCGTTGAATTAGCAGGACACTCTAGCAATGCAAAGTTAATACTACATCGCCGTTCTCTTTAATAACCTGTAAACACACAGCTTTCATAATGTGAATTTTTACAACCTCTTTTACCTACAGACTTTGCCGGTGTGAAAGGAACAAACTAAGAAGAAAAACCCCACACCCAAACTTTTTTCTACATATCAAAACACTGTAGCTTTTTATTATCTAATGCCTCTTTCAACATAGGAATAAATCCTGCTTCTTAGTGAATTAACACGTTTCTCTCACAGGAGAACTGCTGTTATCACGACTGTAAACATGGAAACTGAGACAAACAGAGGGAAGGCGTATTGTTCAGGGTCGGGCAGGCAAGGACCTGAATCTAAACTCTCCCAACACCCAGCCCTCCAACCCAGTGAAATGCAGTCTGTCTGTCCGTCCTTCCTTCCTTCCTCCCAGCTTTTACTGATAGGTACACACAAGCTTGATTTTCCCTCAAGCTTGATTTTTTTCTAAGTCATTCAGATTTACATCAATATTTGAATATCAAAAAATCTTCAGAGTATTTCACTGGCAGCTCTGAAAATATAAGGGAAAATCCTTTGTAGTCAAATTCAAAGCAAGGATTACTAAAATTGGACAGATTTGCCATTTCAGCTGAAATAAGCATGGCAAAATTCAGTGAATTGTCACTGAGGGGCCTGCTGCATCTGGCTTCTGATTGCACTAGAGATTTCATGTGAACTCCTCAAAGCCTTCCTGCTTTGGGCCTTGATACAGCAAGGAGCTGCGGAGGAAGCACAAACAGAAGGAGAACTAAAAATTCCTCATTTTTTTTTTAACCCAGACAAGTTGCAGTATTGAAGCAACAGCTTTCTTAAATGAGCCTGTTCAAGCCATCCCTTAGACTTTCAAGGAAAGGCCTTTTGTACTTTTTTTTTTAACTTTATTTTTTTTTCTTAAAAACTAATTCAAACAGAGAACTGAAACACTTCTCCATTTATTTTCCTTCAAACTAAGGACCTGTTGGATACAACAGCCTCTGACTCTACAGACATGTAAGCAGAGGGATCTGCCAGCACCTGCGTAACTCTCCAGTCCCCCAGCCCCGTTCTTTCAGGGCTGTCCCTGTCCCTTGGTCTTGCAGGAGATGCACGTGCCACCCGACAGCCTCAGATCCATGCAAAGTGCTGTCCCCTCACAAGCACTGTCAGGCTAAAGCCAGGGCACCCGGCTGCATTGCTGTGTCTCTGCTTTGACTCTACTTTAAGTGCTTGACTTCAGTTCCAGAACGGGTATTTTTCTTATCCTGCTTGTCCATGCAAAGCCACCATCCTTAGGGTTGTGGGAGTGACTGTGCACGTTCGAATGAACAGGTTTGTGCAAATACTTCCATGTGTAAGGACACCTTGTGTGAGCTCCCTCTCGAATTACTGATAATTTCTGAAGAAATGTCACATTTGGGTGGATTTATTTAAAAGATGTTTGTATATTTTTCTTTCCAGAACAAAATTACCCCTTTCTAATTTTAACCGTCTCCCTTGACATGTGCCAAGAGATGTTATGTTGTGGTTTGGAAGATACACACAAGGTTTATAATAAATGGCTAATCTGCCTAAGCAGATGGTATCGCAACCAAGTACACTTTCTGTCAGTTTTCACTGGCTCAATGCTGTGCTCGTGCTGCTTGCGTTATTTTTGTTGTAAAAAATAAAAAGAAAATAAAAGGTAACAAAAGCTACATTTTCAAAGAGAATCAGGCTCCTTTTTTTCCACTTTCCACCCCAGGAAGAGTTGCTATAGCCTCCTCATATACACAGTATTGCACAAATTTCCCTGAATAAAAGTGTTACAGGTATAAGAGCTCACAGCATCATTCTAAAATAAGGAAAACTGGAAAAAAATGTTTAAGTCCCCAATTACACAATGCTTCAGTAACTCTGCATGCAATGTCCTCTCCTGCTGTTCCGCATTTTGCAGTTATAAAGTTATTTTTTTTTAAGCCAGGTATAATATTGTGGGGAAAACAACAACAACAACAAAAACAAAGCAACCAACCACTTTTTTTTTTTTTTTTTTTTCCCAATGAACAGGAAAGAAAACCTTTCCAGGGAATCCTGACTCATGGCTCCCCTAAAATTGCTAATGGGTTCCATATTAACGCATGTGACTCCACCTGGTACATCTGAACTAAGCAGAATCAGTCTCAGTTGTTTTACACACTGATTTGGACTGACAACTCCCTAATTCTTATGAGGTGAGAGTGAGGAGATTATGAGAAGAAATCATTCATCTCACTGCAGCAATACTATGAGATTCAAATTATCTCTTTCATGTGCCCGTCATCAAATGAAAGATTGCATCAAAATGAGCAATAAGAGTATTTTTTCTTCCTCTGCTGACACCCATCTGATTATCTCAGAACACATTAATGAAACGAGTCTCCCAGGATACCCCTGCATGCTGTTCCCATTATACCAATAGGGAAAAAGGCAAAAGGGGGTTCAGTGGCTTCCCTACCGTAACATCAAAGCCTGGAATCAAACCCAGACCCTGCTCTGTGCTTTAATGACACTTTCTGAAGAGTGTCAGGAAGTAGTCCCTAAAGTTTCTATAGCTTTGTTGTGACACAATCCACTTTTCTGCACGGTTATCAAAATCCAATAGATGCTGTGTCAATTAAAGAAATATACAACCCCAAAAATGACAAGAAAGGAGATGAATGGCTCTTGAGGGAAAAAGCTCTTTTGGAAATATTCCACTAAAGCGAGCGCTAAGGACACAGTTAATCTGCTATTTATTTGGCTTCCAAGTACTATCTAGATGAAACATGCAGTAAATAGAGAAGGAAAAAAATCTCTTTTTCAAAAACACCTTCTTCTCGTCTCCGTGACTGCTCCAAATTCTGTTCCACAGCTAGAGGATTTGAGGCACCCCTGAAAAACACTTCGATCAGGCTGTGCCAGCTATTTATTTATGTCACCAACATGAACATTCAAAAATTATTAAGGGAAAAAAGAAGAAAGAAAAGATATGAGAAAATGGCATCACTAGGACTGCTGAGAGACTCAGCTTTTAACTTGTCAAGAAAGTCAAAAACTGCCATGAATGTTTACTAAAAAAACAGGGAGCATGCAAAAAAAAAATTGCTGCGGAATTTCATCTTGTGCTCTGACCTATAAAATTACAGCGGCTGCTCACAGAGGGACAGCTAGTACTGGGGGGCCCCGCAGGATACGTGCAATTATAGCAAGAGCCAGAACTCTGTGATGGCCGTGACAACTTACATATGAAAGGTTTGACAGTACTGTGAATGTGCTTGTGTTGTTTGAGGCCAGACGAGGTGGCAAAGGTTTTGCCGCAGTCCGGGCAGGCATGGGCTCGCGCGCCAACGTGCTGGGAACGGATGTGCCGCTGGAGGTTGCTTGGGTCGGTAAACACCTGAAAGAGAAAACACCTTTAGGGAGCGGAAACAAAGCAGGAGGGAGAAGACTGGGGCCATTATTGGTACAATGGGAACCGGCCCCAGCAGCGGCACACAGCCCCAGCGCCCTCTTTCCCCAGAGCTGCCTGTGGTCGCCACGTTCTGTGCCGTACCTTGACACAGTTTTCACATTCAAACCGCTTCCCGCTGTCGTGAGACATCTGGTGACGAATCAGGTTGGATTTCCAGTTGAAGGCCTTCGGGCACTGGTCGCACTTGTACTCCCGCTCCTCGGTGTGGATCACCATGTGCTGCTCCAGGCTGCAAAAGAGAGCGGGGGAAAGGGTCCCGGGACCCACTGAGCCAGGCCCGCACCACCACGCACCCTGTCCCTCCGGGCCGTGGCATCGAGGGGGCATGAAATGGAGCCATGACTGATGGAGATGACAGAGAAACTGGCCAGGGCTCGTGGTGGGGGGCCAGGACTGACTATGGCCCCCACGCACGACCCCAGAAGCCCTATTAGAAAGCAGGCGAGCAGCACAGCAACAATGAAAGGTGCGGCCACAGGCACATTTTTGGCATTTATTTCACTGATGGAAACTGCCCTCTCCGCCTCAAAATGCTGCTGGGTTTTGTGACTTTTCTTACTAAATACCTGAGTCCATTTACAGGGGGAGAGGGAAGGTAAAACCAGACCTGACCCCGCGGGGTCCCGACAGGAAAAATGAGCACTTTGTGACCAAGATTTCTATGGCATCCCCACAGGGAAAGACAAGATATTAACTGCTGCTGCTGAGACTATCGCGTTGCCGTTTTCATGGGCACAAAGCCCACGGCTTCCCGGAACACGGCAACTTAACGTTGGAAAGAAACACGATAGGGTGCAAACACATTTCACTTCTAAATGTCAGACATCTTTTATTACTTAACTCGGCAATTTCAGCTTCTGCCAACTGGCAGCCTCCCTCGGACCAGGAGGACGATGGCAAACCCAACTGCCTGCTGGACGTGGGCCACGGCAGGGATGGCCGCTCAGGGAAACGCGGAGCTCGCTCTGCTTCCCCTCCACCACAGCCCTGCCTCTGGCTCGTGGTCCTGAGCACCAGCGTGCGGTGCCCCTGTAGGGCCGCCAAGGGTGGCGGGGGCAGGTTGCCTGCCTGCACGGCCCTGCGTGTGAACGTAAGCAGGCAGCATCCTGCTACTCCCTGAAGAACCTCCTCCTCTTTCAAGTTATGATAGTAAATATTCATGAACATGCCCCTTATAAACTGACAATCCACTCATTTTAAAGAAGCAATATTCATTTTTGCTAAAGAAATGGTGTTCTTAACACTACGACATTTTTTACACATACAAAGAAATATATACTTTTCATATACATATATAAAAATATGTTCCTGTTAACTGTGATTTATGAGTTTATTTAGAGCAAATATGGACAAACTAATATGCTGTTTAGAGGCAAGTACCTACTGGGATTAGCAAAACATTTATTTATTTAGTCAGCTGCTAAATGCTCAATTTCAGTTCCCCAGTGGCACTCTTGATTTGATCTGTATTAACTTCTGAAAAATTATAAGACCATCTAGGTATGCTGACTGGATTTATTCTGTGTTTTAGTGGGCTTTTCAGTACATAAAAAGCAGCAGATTGATGGGGGAGGGATGGATGTGGAAATTCTCCCCAGCTCCACTAAATCCGTCAGCGTGGAGAACACAGGTGATGTTGCTGACTCTATCTTTCCCTGTTGAAAAAAAGTTGCTTTGTATTATTTGCTTAAAAAAGAAGCTGGTGTTCTGTTCCTGGCCCTTCCACAGGTATTCCATCTGACTTTGAACAAATCATTTGTTCGTCCCTTTTACGTACCGACACTTAAAAGCCTCTGCTACGCTGCCAGGAATGCTTGCAATGGAGATACGTCCCAAGGGGAGTCAAGTCTTCAACTGAGTCAAGGTCTTTCTGATCACACTGCTCCCAAGAAATCGAGGGACACCGGGACCTTAACCGAGCCACATCGTCTGAATATCTGGCATGAGCTTCACCAGCAGACTCTGAACATCTTACCCACATGGGGTAAAACAAGCATGACGGACAAAAAGGGACTTAAAATCCTTCTGCTTCTCTCAACTCCTGTAAAATGGACTCACTGCCACTCTAGGCCCTCAAGAGGAATGAGGAAATACACAAACATTACGAGGAGACAAATACACATAAATCTCCAAAGGGTATTTCCTAAATTAACATAAAAAGTCCAGGAATTAAGACAACACACTGTGCAAACGAATACATTCCTAGCCCTCACATGCTGTGGAGAAAACCTTGAAAATACAGCCTAAATCTCAAAGACTCGGGATGCAACGAACCACGGTCCTTAAATAATAAAAAAAATAAAAGCTCAACTTTTTTTAAAACTTGGCACCTAATACTGAATCATTGTGAGTCCCACACTGCAAATGAATCAGAAATCTTGAAGAGCTCTGCTTTAATAATCATTGAAAAAAAGAGAGAGATGGAGAATATCCTATTTTCTTTTTTTCTTTTCCACCATTCTATTACAAAAATGCCTGGTAAACACAAAGCATTTTCATGAACATTTTCCTGTTTTAAAAAAACTATGCTTATTATGTGTTTGGAACAGAATTTTTTAATTGCTGCTGTAAGATTAAGTAGGAGCTCTCAGCATAGCAATGCCTCTTTATACCCATTGATCTCAAATGGCCAAGGATTATATTTAAAAGATGCTCTTCACGCAAACAGTGGCGGAATGTCTTAACACTGCTGTCCCTCAGAACTACATCACGTGGGAGGAGCTGCTGCAAAGATGCTGACCAGGCCGACCAACGCGTCAGTCCCAACCCTCAAAAGGTGGCAGGGCATTCAGAAAGCGAGCACCAGAACTCTGTATTGCCACGAATCAGTGCCAAAGGCTGTGCCTGGAGAGCGCCGGTACCTGTATTTGTTGGGGAACATCCTCTCGCAGTCTTTGCACTCGTAGACCTGCCCATCGCCAAGGCCCTCCTGCTTGATCTCGTCGTTCAGAGTCTCGTAGAGGGAGCTGACGGAGTTGCAGGCGTACTTCTTGTGTCGCCGCAGGTCCAGCTTTGACTGAAAAAGCTCGTCACAGTCCTCGCAGCGAAACGTGTGCTCCTCTGAAACAGACAGACAAGAGGATTTGGACTCGTGGACCAGGACATTCAAACGATTCTAGCTATTTTACCCAATGTTGTGCTTGTAAAAAAAAAAGTAATATTCTCATCTAAAAAACAAACAAACAAACAGGAGATCTGCAAGTGACAGGACAGAGAAACCAAGGCAGGCCGTGATGGCAGAAGGGTTTCACTTTAAGCACTAAAAGCAAGCCCTCGTGCGCGGTGGCTTTCGGAAAGCACCGGCGAGCTCCTCCTCAGCGGGGGCCTCCAGGAAAGACAGGAACAAACCCCGCTGGGCTCACGGCCGATGCTGGGAGCAGCACATCCCAGCCCCAGCGCAACCTGGGGACGCTCCTCTCTCAGCAAACGCCCTCCCAACGCTGTCCTCTCGGCTGGCCCCGCGCCGCTGAGGAGCCCGGTGCGCCATCAGACAGGAGGGGTTCAGAACCAGAGCACCGTGGAGGAAAGGAAAGGCAGCCAAACTCTTTGTTGTTGTGCTGGGCTTCTTTTTTTTCTTTTTTTTTTTCTTTTTTTAAAAAAAGTTCTAATGCACATAATAAATTATTGTAGTCAAGGTCAAACAAATTAAAAAGAGGGCAGCTATTATTAAGTTTACAAGGCAGCATCCTGACCATGGTGCCAAGTCAAACAATCAGCTCAGAGCTGTAAATTTTCCAGGAGAACAACCTCTGTGAGGGAGTCGGGACAGCTCGGCGTTTCTCCACCCAGCAGCCAGCTCGAAGCAGCAGCTTCCAGGGACCACTGGGCCCTTCGTGCTGCGATCCCCTGTCCCTCTACCCTCTTCGTCTGCTCTCTGGAGTTCTGTTTCGTATCAAGCTTTATTCTCTTTGTCTGGTAACTTCACTTTCAAAAGGAAAGCCTGTAAAATGCATTGCTTCACAGGGAAGAGAGGCAATATGCTTCCTACGAGGTGTAGCCAGGAGGAGACGTGGTGATGGAGCAGAGCAGGGTGACATCGGGCCACCCTCGCCTCTTTGGCCGCTTACCTGTCTGCAGCCAGTTTCAAAACCCACCACCCTTCAGCAAACCCTCGGTTTAAAGCACCGAACACACTCGTCTGCTCCAGCTTTCACACAATCACTGCCATCCTGCTAACACCGTGACGCAACCACCAACGTGGGCAGTGTCACACACGGGGACCGCCACGTCCCTGCCTGCGCTCCGGCGGCCGTCTCCTTTTCCACCTCTCTCACTACGGCGTATCTCAGCCGGCGCTGTGGTTTCTGACCCGTGCCCCTGCACCCCAGTGACTGCACCCAGTCCGTGACCTGCTCCTGAGGTGACAGCGACCGGCGAGGTCCCACAGAGGTCCCGCAGCCGCTGCTGCACGACTGCGTGGGCAGATGAAACCCCCGAGGTCGCACCTACATGGAAAGTATCAGCGTGCCCACGGGCTGGAACGAGCCAAAGAGCTAAAAGAGAAAATATCGCTGAGACACAATCAGCTGTGCCCTGCTACTTATCCGAGCAGCATGTCTCGTGCTGCTAAACCCAGCTTATGCAAAGAATAAACCAAATACAGAGATGCTACAGGATTTCCTGAACTGAAGAAGAGAGGGATGAACGAAGAAATAAAATTCAACAGGTCGGCATCTTCCTTTCTGGGGAGGGGTCAGGGGAACAAATTTGACAAAAAAAGCCAACCTAAGGGAAGAAAATACCTGTGTCTTTCCCATTCCAACTAGTTTTGACAGATCATATATATACTCCGTACTGGTATCAGCAGTCTCACAGAGAAGTGGATTAGCCCCTGTTCTGCTCCTTAGAAAAATTCTGTTTATTAGCATTTTGTAGAACACCACTAATATGCATCTCGTGTGTTTTAGGTCCCCGGGGAAGAAAACCTGGAAATTAGGACATAATAAACTACCTAGCACTATTGAGAGACTGTGCATTACCTATCATTAAAATAATCCAAACTGCTTTTTATGAAAATACAAAAAAAAAAAAAAGAAAGAAAAAAGGAATTGCAGTATCACATAATGGTTTGTTACTGCGTTTTACTTCTAACAACAGCATGGAGCGTATGAAGTTAGCTAGCAAAATTTAAGATTTCATCTGTGTTTACGGCATGACAAGTTCCCTGGCAGGGGCAGGCTCGGTGCGGGGACACGGGAAGGGCTGAGGTGTGCTGCACTTTTCACTCGTAACCCATCCACAGCCCAGCTAAGAGCTGGGTACAAAACATCGAGTGCCCAAACACGCACTGCGTGGGCTGAGGACGTAGCCTCACTGTGCCATCTCTCAGTGTTTAAAGCATTCACGTTAGCTCTCACGCACACCAAGATGAGCGCACAGCTGCTACAACGCTGGGGCTCTGTAGTCTCAGACGTCAGCCTGCACTCAGAAGTGCCTCTGGCGCTGCCAAACGCGACGGCACTTTTGTTCTGCTCGGGCTCCCAGCGACGCACGTGGGGCAGAAGTTCATCGCCTCGCGCAGCCTGCTGCGCTGCAGGGAGCAGGACAAAGCCTCTTAGGGGGCAGCCTGGCAAAGTGATCCTCTGCCTCAGAACTCACCCGGCAAACCTGATACTTCTCCTCCCTGCTCTCTTCTAAACACACTGATGGCTAAATGCGACAAGGCTTCTTTTTTGTAGAAGCGACTGAAATCCCTCTGGACTGGAGATTCCCAGACGGCTTCACCTCTTGAGAAGCTCCTACAAAACTCAGCATCTCAAAAACAAAAACCATGGCAATTCCCCAAAATGATAAACTTGGAAGGGAAAATCATTTTTTCTTTTTTCTTTTTTTTTTGACTCGAGAAAATACATCAAAATGACTTCCCAAATCCATACAAGATTTTTCCTATCTCAGACAGAGATTTGTACGATTAACCATATCCTATTTTACCCAGACTATCCTCTAGGAACCAGAAATCCACTTGAGTTTGGCAAATGAGCCTCAGAGAATAATTTATATTATACCCGGCTGAAGATGGATGACTCACAGGCACCCTCCTACAGCTCACACCCTGATGTTCTGCTACCTGTTGTTATCAACAAGAGTAACATTTTTTTGCCTGTTCGTTGAGATTACAGTTTAGGAAGATAGACAGACAGATGAAATACGTTAATAACCTCACTAATAACTGTTACAGAAGTAATTTTGCTTCCAGTTCTCCTTGTCCTCGGAGCAGAATTACCGACCTCACACAGTTACACACAATATAACGCGATCCTCAGTCGACAGTGGCTGGCACAGGCACGCTTACACCAGCTGAGGAGCTGCCCCCTTCGGACTTCATTAAGAAATGTACGAAATAACAGAAGAAACAAAACAGCTGAGATGAGATGTGGAGTTTTTTGCATTTGCATACCTTGTGTGCTGCACAAGATCTAGCCCTTGCACATCAGTTAATTGAAAAAAAAAGCTGTTTTGTACAGCTCCTGCTTCAGTAACAACAACGTTCCTCTCTTTTAGCAAGTGCAGCAGCTTTTTTTGTAGGTAGAAGAGATGGATGATAGGAAAAGAAATGTTTTTTTTTCTTCCAGAATATTTGGATTTGGAAAAAGGAATGTTTCTCGAAAAGAAGATTTAAAGGGCTGAAAAAAATATGAAAAAAAAATATGATCAAAAGTCCTGTAGTCACATGTTACACATGTCATCACTGGCTGCAAATATTATTCTGATATGCACACTGGCTAAACAGGGGAAGCAATGACTGGTGGTAGAGCAGCTGATCATCTCTTATCAATATCCAGCATTGCATTCCATTTTCTGAATTTCAGAACACTAGAAATCAGACTTCTCAATAAATATTGCTGCAGGGAAAGGAACCGGCCTGCAGACCAAGGGCCAGGTCGTCACCCTGCACAAAAAAATCCCCAGTAACAAAGGAAGCTCAGAACTGAACTAACAAGACCTGGTGTCTGCTTTGTGCCTTTATACGAGACACCCAGTTTTTACACTTTAGGTTCATTAAAGTTATTTTTCTTTCATTAAGCATCAAAAATAAAAATATCACCCTTCAAAACAAGTTCTCATTAAAGTTTTTGTTCCTTCTTTAAGCACCACAAATAAAAATACTGCCCTTCAAAAGAAGGTTCCTGCCTCAGTACCTTACAGTGGAGAAGGGGATAAAAAGAAAAGAAAAACCCAGTAACAAAAAATTGCTGCCTGTTCTCTATGTCTTGTTTGTCAAATCTATGGTTATACGTGTCTATCTTAAGTTCCATCTGTAACACTCAGGACAAAGCAGGAATGTAACAGAAAAATAAATCAGTGCCTAATAGCTTTCAGAGAAACCAAGGGGAACACAATTATGTGGCATCTACATGCTAATCTACCAGACTTGAATCTCAAAGGAGTTCAAGTGCCCTACTCAAAATTCCTGCAGTGATAAGGGGTCTGCTGTGTTTGGCTGGGGTTTGGATAAAAGATTTTTATGATAATTATCTTTGTGTGGAACAATTTTGCATTTTCTTTCTTGTTAATTCAGAATCGAAATGGGGGTGCGAGGCAGCAGGAAGATAGCATTACCGAAAGTAAAAAGTATTAAGAAGTCAAATATTTAATGTTGGCCTATTATAATTTGAAAGCAATTATGAGGCAAAAGCACTAGACGTTACCAGGAAGATACAGATAAATGTTATATAATGACAAAGATGGAAAACAAGGAGCACTTTTTGCTCGCTCAAATAAAAGCCTGTTAGAAACAGAAATGCTAAACAGTGACAAATTTTCTTTCTGATTTCTCCCTGGCATCAAAAAAGGTATGTGTTGCTCCATGGCAGTGAGTACAGAAATTATTCATGTCTGTGTGTCGGTCTCAAGAAAATTATTAACTTCTTTGTGGGGAGAACACTGAAAAAATAATTCCAAACCTGACGTCTCAGTGAGACAGCAGCGACTGCAATGCCTGCTCATAAAGAGCACTAATCCTCAAACTCGAGAGGATTCTGAGAAGTATTCCAGGCTAATTGTTCCTATCGCTTACACACTCTTAAAGAGTTTTACTGCAAATCTGAATCTGAAAATTATATTCATATACAGGTGAAAGAAAAATAAATGTGTTGTAGGATGTCCAGGTGAAATAATTCAAATTCCAGCAATTAATCACATAGAGCAATAGTTCCAGCTAACAGTTTATAAAAGACCGATAGATGAGAATGTACTTTTAGAAATTAATCATCAAATAATAATGAGAAACCTGAAACAGGCTCTAAACTCAATGAAGGAACAGAAGAAGACATAAATACTATGCCCACAAATCTCTTCACTTGAGATAATTCCTGCACCTTCTACACTGCTCCCCAGTGTTCACTGTTACCAAATGTCAAGAAAACCAAGAACTTCATAAAACACAGCAGAACTATGCAAGTCTGGACTGATTTTCATTTATGGATCACAATGTCCCTCACATTAGGTTAGGACTGAGGACTGCTCTAGTATGATACAGTTCTGCACTCCTTTCAGGAAAAGATTTGGATTTTCAAATGAACAATTTAAGGATTTGTATGGTTTTCTCTTACTTTAGACATGCCTATGCTGTTGCCTTGTTTCTGTAACATTTTTGGGCATGGTGTAGCAACTCTTTCCTCGTTTTTCTAAGAGATCATTTCCACTGCAGTGTTTGTATGGAGAAGCTCTGTCACTTGAAGTGAAAGAGGTGGGACACCAAACATTAGTCAGAGTCAGATGGATACTGATAAAAGCACTTTAACCAGCAAAAAATATCCAAGAGACACTCTCAGACTGCCAGATTGCTTCAGGCCATGTGTCCTGCCAGCCTGCTCTCCCGCTGCTGAGTAACGCCAGCACCAGCTACTGCAGAGAAGCGTGCAAGGCCCCTCGAAGAGAGGTGAGCAGCAACCTGTCCCCAGGGAGCTCCTCCTGGCTGCCTCAGAACAGCCTCTCATGGAACCTGCTCAGTCTGTTTTTCCTTCCCAAAGCCCTCAGTTTGCCAGTTAATCTTACCATGAGAGTTCTGGCTACTCTTACTCTGCAGTAACACATTTCTCTTCTTTGTAAAACTAAATTTGAACTCAAGGCTTTCAACAGTCTAAACGAATAGCAAGCAGAAAGTTTCATGCTTCTTTCTTTTTATTAAAAAGGTAAACATTGAACATTTTATAGCCATCTTTGTGTACCATGAAAAAGGAAGAAGGACTCAAACTCTTCTACATCCCCATCCCTCTCTACACATCCTCTCAAATTTCACATAGCAGTTTTTGTGTAATAAGAGAATCTCGAAATTTAGTACGTTGCTCTTTGCCCTAGCTTACTAGAAAACTTCTAATGTGGAGAGCATAAAGGTCTTTTACATAGTCTGCGTGATTACTGAAATCCAGTAGTAAGCAGACTATTTAAAGGAAAATACATGAAGTGAGTAACGCTTAGTCTGTCATTTTGTTCCACACGAGACGTGCAGCCAAGGAAACTTCTCCCTGAGAGAGCCTCCCTGAGCCGTGCACCTTGTCTGGCAATACCAACTTGCTGCATGGCAGGACAGACACTGCGGTAATAAAAGTGGGAGCTTTCTTTTAAAAATAATTGTTCTTTTCCCCTTTGCCACATTAGTTCATGGTTTCAGAGGTGTTTGTTGTAGTAATAATAATTCTAGCGATGACTCCTCCATCCCCTGCCTGGCCCCCTTCTTCACTTAATCTGAAGTTCTAACGACCAGTGTTCTGCAAGCCTTGGAATGGTTTGGCACATTTTAATGGCACAACGTTCCTCGACAAGAATTAAATGAAACAGTTGCATGCTTTGAAGGTAATAAGAGCTTGTTTGCTATTATTGACTAAGATAACTGCTCTCACCATTGAGAAAGAGTGGAAATAAGCAGAAAATATGAACAGCTGCACAAGGGGCAGGCACCAGTCAGGTTTTTGTCCCATTTCAGCACTAATCGAGGTTCTTGAACATTCCTACGTTGGCTGGTGAGGGGTGCAGAAAGGTCCTAGCTCGCAAAACAAGGCCTTACCTTCCATGCTGGGCGCCATGTTCCCAAGTGAATAACCACCTTCCTTCAAATACACCAAGAGCTCTTCTCCTGGCTCAATTTCTTTAATAACTTTATAATAGATCTGGGAATCAGAAACAAACAAAAAAAAATTGAGAGACATGTTAAATATGCAAAGACTTGCATTTTACATTTTTAACCAATAACTCAAATTATTGCAGCTAATAGGGGAGGCTGTCGCTTGATTTGCATAATTGCTGCTGAGAGCTCTTTTTTCCTGCTTTTATTTTACTCTGTGCATGTCAGAGTTTCATGCAGTTCGGACCATGAAGCAGTATTTACAGTAACAGCCTCTCTCATTTATATTACACAAAGATCTTCCAATTGTTTTTCCTACCTCGTCTAAACTTCATGTATTTGTTACAGCAAAGTGAAAGTTAAGCTGATGGAATTGACGCAGTTAAGTCTCTGCTTCTCTAAGCTGAAACTGGCCTAATGATTAACGAGTGGAATTAGCATCCCTCACACCGTTATTTTGCGGATAGCTCCCACCTATACAACCTGAGGACCTGACTCCTAATGACAGCACCTGAGCAGTTCCACATGAGCAGTTTATCCTCGCTCACGTCCACTGCCTAACGAGGGAACCGGTGAATTTCGAGGTGTGATGAGGACACAGTGCTCGCCTCCTGCATCTCTGCTACTGCACTGCAGAACAAACCCGGAATGGAAACAGAACTCAGACAAGGGCAGAGACCTCACACCAGCTGTGTACAACATTTAAATACCCATTTAACCTGCATAGAACATGGTTTAAACAATAGCTAGGCCTTATGTAGGTGTCCTGAACCACAACATATTCCACTCCAAGGATGCATTTCTTGGAAAAAAAAAAAAAAAAAAAAAAAACCACAGGAGAGAAATCAACATTATCCAAGGTGCAACAAGGTGTAAGGCATTGCAAGGCATCGATTCTTCAGCGCTTGTTTTCATAGCTCCTCTTCTTATACATACATACACACACCATGCATTCATCTACACTGTCCTACACCCAGAACGAACAGGGACCAGGGCAGCATGTCCAGTGACTGATGGGTGACATGTGAGCAGACCCCATTGGCCTTGTGCCTTGAGAGAAAAGAGCAAAGTTCACGGGGAAGGAGAATGTGCCGATAGCAGTCTGCTTGTGCTAGCCAGCAGAGTGCGTGCTGGCTCCTGGTGCTGCCAGACACCCACATCTCTGCGCCTCGTGGGTCACCAGGGTGCAAGCACTCAGTAACTGGAGCTGGGAGGTGCCTTCGTGAGAATCCTTGGCACAAAAAAAACGTGAAAAGTGGCAGCAGCGGGAATTCTGCAGCAGGATGCGAGCTTTGCATACCTGACAAGGGGGAGGATCGCAACTACATGGGTCCTGAGCCGCCATGCCATCCACAGGAGCTTTCCAAACTTTCAGAGCATGCTGCACCCTGTCCTCTTCCAAATAGCACCATGAGAATTCAACAGATATTAGTCACTAACTGCAAAGTTTTATTTGCACTCCCTTCAGTAGCAACGCATCAAATTCTTTTCCGGGACATCAACTAGAGCTCACCCAGAACTATTCCCTGAATTAGCTGCAAGTCGTCTCGTGAGGAACAAAGACAGAAAACTGCGCAGTGCCCCGTGCATTGATCGCAAGGCTCCGTGGCTGCTCTCCACAAGTCCCGCCGGCTCCTTCGCACGCCGCCGCCGCAGCAGGTGCCCGCTGCCGGGCCGAAGGCAACTCCGGCTGCTCCTCGGGCTCTTCTCTCCGGCCCGAATTCAGAAAGCCCCCAGCGGATCAGCAGCCCACACCTACAGATATCCCTTCCCCACGAGCCAGCAGGCTGCCCCCGATGCTCCACTCCTCGAGCACACGCACACACCTCTCCATCAATACTTCCGTCCTCCGGCCAGCGGCGCTGCCCGGGGAGGGCAGCTCTGGGGAACGACCCCGAGCCCTTTTTCCCTCAGCTCCCGCTGCCAGGGCCGGGACCGAGGCTGCAGCCGAGCTCCTCCAGCTCCTCCGCGGCGAAACCCGAGCGCAACTCGCCCGGCCCGGCCCGCCAGGGGGCAGGCTCCGCCCGCGCACGGCCCCGGCCCGCCGGGCTCCCCTCAGCCCCGGCTCCCCTCAGCTCGGCCCCGCCGCCGGGTGCGGCCCGGGGAGCGCGGCCTGCAGCCCCTCCGCCGGCCAGCGGCCTGGCGGCACGGCACGGCCCGGCCCGGCCCCGCGGAGGGGAGCCGAGGCAGAATGGCGGCCCCGAGGCGGCCCTGGCTGATGCCGCTTGGCAAAGCCTCTTTCTGATAACCTAAGTTCAGCGGTTGATCGCCCCGGCTGCCTGCGTTGATCCTCTCTAAAACACGCTCTGAAAACCCTGAGATTTCAATTGCCGGCTAATTGAAATACGAATGGCTCGTGTACAAGCAGAGCGAGATAACCCAACAGAAGAGGACAGAAAATCTCTGCCTCAAGCCACGCAGTGGCACGGGCACCATGCCACGCGTTTGAGAAGGGAAAGGCAACTGCTTGTGACTCCGCATGTCCCAAACCAAACCGAAACCCTTCCCTGCTCTTGCCAGAGTCCTTGGCACAATTGTCAGCACAATATTCCCCTGCTCTATAACTAGCTCATCTGCCAAACACACACACCTCCAGCCGGGCATGATCACAAAACCTGGGCTTGGCTCGCTGGAGGTGCCACCGCGAGCCTCAGCCGACACCCCTCGAGCAGAGCAAACCCGACAGCAGATGGGTGCTCTCGTACAGATATGAGGAGCTGAAAGTACTTCTGAAAGATGGCACTGAACTTGTTTGGCACCGATTGTGCCGTTACACTTCTACAGATTCCACTGCAAACAAGAAATTTGATAAAATTCTCCCTCGTCTCATCTCTTTTTTTCATTTGCACTTCAAGTCTTTTTCTTGCCTGATTGTTCAACAAGACAAGCTTTTCTCAGGACCAAACCACACTTAGTTTAATGGTAAATATGCCTGGAAAAAAAAAAAAAAAAAAAAAAAAAAAAAAAGGAAAAAAATAAAAGACTAGGAATAAACACCGACCTTAGTGCTTGGCTCAGTAAAACAGAACTCATAATACACTATCAGTTGGAGCTACCTAAGAGAAGTAAGAAAATAACTTAATATAGCTATTAATGAACATTTCTCTTTCAGCTAGTAATCCCAAACCTAATCAGCACTAAAATACAAACAACAATCCCAAAGGTCTACCTAGTTCTTCACAAATACATGCATGAATTTTACCTGGGAAAAATCCATCAGAATTATAATACTAAATGGCTAATATTACCTCTATATCACAATCTTCACTCCTTCATCCCTCCTGTTTGTTTTTAGAACAAAGTAGCTTATTGTATATAAACACATTGCTGCAAACAGTCTTTCAAGAAATACAATGCAAGCTTCATTAAGTATTAGGAAAAAGTTGAATTCTGCTGGAGTCACATTAATTTCATCAAACATTTCATTGTAATAATTAACTTCATCTTGCAATCATGTTACTGATGGCCTGAATTAATTAAAACTACTGCTGTGTTTCCTTTCCTTTTTTATTTGTTGTGCACTGAAAACATCATATTTACTAATCCAACAGAACATTTACATTCATATCATTTATATTCATCATTTATATAAAAATTTCACACATTATCATTTCTTGTTTCTCACCACAAAAGGGCACCAAATAAATATTAAATCAGTAATCTCATAATTATCAGTAAGTTTTAGTTAAACATAAAACAGTTAATAATATAACTGAGGTTTGAAAATACTACATTTCTTTATTTTTATAAAAAATATTCTGTTTTCTAGGCATGGAGAATTAAAGACAGAAGAAAAAAGGAAAGGAAAGAACAGGGGAATCTTTTCCTAATCTGGGCTCGATCCACAGATCTGCCCTGTAACTACTACTGCGGACGTAAACTTGGTGTCACAGAAAGCTGGCTCTGGCTCCAACATTTCACAGCACAAAACAAAGCAATTTGGAACAATTACTGAAAGTATTGATAACGCAGAACCGCAGCCCGCCGATCTCCTCGGAGCAGAGCACAAAGTAACCCAAGCTGAACATCTTTTCTCTGAGAAAAAGTGTTCCCGAGACAGGCGGCCACGGCTCAGAAGCGATGTGGTCATTGTTTAACTGGTTCCAGTACCAGGGCAAGAGATGGAGATGAAACACATGAAGTGAGAAAAGTACGCCCGCGTATTACCTCATTATTTAAGTATCTTTCATAAGAAACAGCACTGTTTACCTGCTGCATGAGTTATGTCTACTATTTATCTTAGCTTCAGCGCGGTAACACGTTTGTACTTCAGGCAAAAAGAGCATTAGAGAACTGAGAGAACAGCTGCAGTGTTTACCTAAAGATCAAAAAACACACCCCCTAATTGCATCAGCGTGCCATGGAAGGGATGCACAAAGACAATTTAAAACGAGCTAAAAAGCTGCTGCTTTGCTGGCCTGGCAAGTAGTTAACTACCCGAAAATTCAGTAAAATAACAAGGCAAACGTCTCTACCTACTGTTCGTCTAAGACCACGCTCAGACCTATCTATGCGGCTGGCTGGCTCAAGGAGCAGTAAATATGTAAAAGTTTGGCCTCGTGCATTTCTGGCCAGAACGGGACTGCACATTTTGCTTTTGTTCGGCCGTTTTCCTCCTTTGGAGTAGCCTTCCCTTTGTTTCCACTACACCACATTGCTTTTTATTTCCTCTTTTTAAGGCATTGTATTACATAGCAAGGAATCCTGAACACAGACTCACAGTATGAGGTTATGTATGTAAAAATATATTTTAAAAAATCTGTATTACATACACACACATATAAGATTGATTTATTAAACAGAGGCCCATTTTTTTCCAGCACTGTAACTCCTGCTAGCCCTTTTAAAAAATAAGTAACACAAACAAAAGCAGCAGCTATCATACTGAAAGCAAGCTCATGGCTATTGTATTTATTACATATACTCTGTTTAATATTACAGTCTCCTGCATAAGTACAGCTAAACTGCTGAAGTATTTGCCCTATGAAGGCAGCAGTAGCGACACGAAAAAATAAAACAGAAGTCATGTATCATTTTCCAGATGCATTCACCAAATCGTTTCGTTTTTCCACCATCCTTTTCCAGCCCTCCTTTAGAAACGCAAGGATCTCAGTCAAACAAGGATCTTCTGTTCTTTTTAAATACCTATCAAATGAGAATAAATATAAAGAAAACTGGCTAACATTATTTTGCATTTGAAAATCATTTCATAACTGAAAAATAGTTAATGAAATGTCTCAAACTAACCTCTCAGCATTTTAATATATTAATTGAAAAAAACATTCAGAGTCCAGATTCTGTTGTCAATTACTTCATTAAAAATCCAGAAAAAAAAATCTCTGCATGTTCCTGGGATCGTTCCTGAGTTACAGGAATGTAAAGAAGAACAGAATGTGGTCTATTTGTGAAAAGAAAAAAAAAAGAAAAAAATGAAGAAGGCGCAGAGGACCTTCTCCCCATGTAAACATGTTTATTTTTTTCCTGAAAAGCAAATGGTTTTGATTAAAAGCTTGTCCTGGCTCTCATCAACACAATGCCGCTTAGTTATCTTGTGGGTAATCTTTTATTGCAAGGCTTTTCTTTTCTTTGCACATGTACAAACAGAAAATAAATCTTCATGCTTCCTGACCAGCAAAGATAAACCCTTTCTCCCCATTTTTCTGAGACCCTGTTATAGGGAAAAAAAAAAAAAGAAAAAAAAAAGCACCCTGCTAACAACGTGAAATTAAGGAGGGTTCGAAGGAACAGCACCAGGCGATAACACTCGGTAGGAACCAGCAGTGCTTAGTCACGCCGCGCAGCGCTCGCAGCAGGTTTCCTGCTTCGGGAGCCCCTCCTGAAGGGCCGCAGCCCCCCGGGCCCCCACCCGCGGGATGCTCGCAGCGCCGCAGCCCCGCTCTGGGGGAGCACGGCTGAGGCCAGTGCTCCAAATAGATCGCGCAGGCAGAACGCGGGCATTCAGTTTTAAAGCACACAGCGGCCCTGGCCACAAACCGAGCTCTCCCCCGTTTTTGTTAGGAGGAAACGCACATTGATATCAGCTAAATAAAAAGTGATGCCGTGTGAAAATGTTTTGTATCTCCAGCTAGGTCCAGCCACGGCGGTTCACCAGCTACAGTACCTTTGAAAATGTATGCCTCTTATGGCCAGGATGAAGAATTTGGGTTTACAATCCATTAATTTTATTTTAAGTGTCTGAAGTTTCAAATAGAGGGCCTGGTATCCACAAGGCACCAGGGCCACTTGCAAATTGTGACAGGATTTGATGAAAGTATGGATCAGCGCACAGACTTAGGAGTGTTTGGCATTTCTCTTTTCTAGTTGTGCTGGCACCTGACATTCCTGGTTTTCGTGACAACCACGTACGCCCACCGGCATCTTTATCCTTTGGAGCATCACGCAGAAGAATCGTTATCAGTTTCACTAAAAGAAGCAACCATCAACTAACACCAGAAGCTTTCCAGGGGAGTCATGAGACTTGGTTTTGTGTAGCAGTGAGGGAAACGAGGAATGAATAGGGCATTCCAGAACCAACACGGCTAAATCATCTCTGTAAAGAAAATAGAAAAATCTACCCTGAGTTTAACGTGCTGCTGATTGCTCCAAGTACTGCTGCCATTCAGTTGAGTCCATAGGCTCTCAAAATCAATTGCTTAGGAAGAAGTACGTCCTTACCTGGCCTCTCCTCCTCGCCCAGCTAGGCACCCAGTGCCTCCAGTTGTCACCACCACCACCCACCGCGTTTTGGACACTGGATTCTCTCATTCCCACCAGTTGCCCTGACCTAAGACTCCCCGGTCTTCCAGGGAAGAAAGCTGAGGGGGAGAAAACATTTTGCTTTGCTACCATTTCATTACATCCTGCACTTTTTAATTCCTTCTGAAAAAAACATTTGCTTGCTGCCTACCCCATTTTATCTAAGTTTTACTGAGTTTATTTTTTGCGATGATATAGAAGAATGGTCAGTACAAAGAAAAAGTACAGGACAGAGGATGAGTGTGGATGGTAAACAGCTGTTCTTTCCCATCAGCTTGCTGCGTGCACTAACAAATGCACCACCAAACATCTCCAGATGAGGGACAAGGACAGAAGGACACGCAGGGGACTGGACTGAGAATAAAACATGATACAGCCTTCAGGTTTCTGGCAAAATTTATACATGTATGCAACCCTTAATTTGTAAGAACCTGGGAGAAGCCGGCAGCCTACAAGTTAACATTTTAAAAAGGAATGTTAATTCATGTCAAAAGAACATATCTACTTTTCTTTCCCCACTCCAAAATTGTTTTAAGAAACCCAAATTAAAAGGTTTTTTTTTCTTTTTTACTCTGCCCTTTAATATTTGTGCCTCTAACATTTGTGCCTTTCTACTGCTGCTGGTAAAAGTTCCCAGTAACAGCCTCACTGCCCTTTCACCAGGATGAACGCTGGGCAAAAAGTCCTCGGAACTCACATGGAGCAGAAAAAAGTGCCCGGATCTGACTGGATACAACCAATAATTGCTGGAAAGCACGAGACAGCGCACGCAGCACAGCAGTGCTGCTGCCTTACAGCAACCCAAACGGGACCGAGCGGTCCCACACTTCTGTCCCGGGGACCTGCAGGAGGCCGGGCAAGGAGGCCGGGTCCTCGCAGCCTCCTGCACTGCACAAGACCTCGCTAATAGGCGAGGGGAAGCGTAAGGGCTGCTGAGACACCGACCCTGTCATTCCCTGAAACCGAGAGGCAGGAGCCAGCCCCGTGCGCCACACAGAGCCCCTCGGCGCTCGCGGTGTAAGATGAGGAGCTGATGATAAATGTTGGCTCTTGGTTGGAGGGCTCCTTGCCGTAAGAGCACTTGTGAGCAGTGGTGAGTGGGCACTGAAGCAATCAGCAGCTCATTTCAACGAGGCGGGCTGAAATTTAGAGCTTTGTGCCTTGATCTCCTCTAGGTTGCCTGAGTTAGGAACATTTGCGGTATTTTTGTATTTTTCTTTCTGCATCCAAAGTTAAATGACGTAAAAGCATTTTAAAACAGGAACTAAGTTCACAAAGCGGGCTGACACTTCGGCACAGCCCGAGCTGCTCTCATTTGACATGAGCTGGCTTACTTCAGATTCACTCCAGCATCCCTCTCAGCTACAGATTTGTTATTGTGTTTTTTAGAAGTTTAGTTTTCCATCCTCAAGTCTTTTTTTGTGTGCATCCAAATATGCCTGCTGTTTGCGAGCTGGCAATAACATGGCTGCATTTCTCATTTAAGTTAGGTCTGAACCATAACTTGTATTTGAATTGTACTCAGTTTGAGGTTTGTGGAATTCCCAACTTGGATTGCTCGTCTTGAATCCATTTTTGGTTTTATGTTTCAAACAACGTTAGAAACAATAGCTATTTAATCCCTGGAATACCCTGTCATCTGCTGAGAGGAAAGGTTATTGCGTCTTTGGGACTAACATTATCAAAACCATTCAACCCCTGTGACGTCCCTTGCCCCTGCCTGCTCCACCAGCATTTCTCCAATGTGCCAATTGGGTTTTTACTTTTTGCTCTGCAGACTCCCAAACCATCTCCCACTCTCATCCCCTCTGAAATTAAGACAAAACCTGCGTTCACAGCCTGGAGCCACTTGCTCTGCCCAGCACTGACAACTTATGTCACGAACTTTTTATGAGTTTGATGGCAATGAAACCCAGTGCTGGTTTCTATTTGCCTCATTTGTGCTTCAGTAACATTACCTACGCTTCCCAGCAGGTGCTAACATTTCACACAACCTTCCCCACCACGAGAGCAGCCAAGGCCTGAAAGATGCTGTGGGGTTTTGGAAAGCTCAGGCTGTGGCACGGCAGCAGAGCTGCTGCACGGCAGAGCACCGCAGCCGCTTCCACTCGGTGCTGCTATCACCCTCCGTCCTCTATGCAGCCTGCATGGGTGAACGCAGCAAATAATTTGGCTAATTGCGAAGGTAATTACCTGGTCGTTAATGTGACACACGGCGAGGTTCTGCTCGTCACAGGAACAGGCCACGCGGATGTATTTCAGCCAGTTCCCAGCTCCGCTCTGGCTAGCATCGATGCAGAATTTCTCATTTCCCAGGTCATCAGCAATCTGCGGAAGAGCAGGAGGAAGAAACACATGGGTCATCTGATATCAAATGGTAGATGCAGAAAGAAGAAAGAAAGGAGAATTATTTGCAGTGCAGGTTTCCCAACAAGAAATAGCAAGGCGTGAGCTGGATGGCACATAAAACTAATGAAGACATACGGCAGGGCTAAAAGCAGCTCTTCAGCCATGATCACAAGGTTAGAAGAACCTCCAAGGACCTCTATCAGAGATCTCCATGAGTAACAGGCTCAGGACTACATTTGTTATGGAGACAAAAGCACTCTTCTAGTATTCACACCAGCTTAAATAATCAAAACAGATCAACTTCTCTGAACTGCATTCTTTTTAATGACAAGGCCCTCAAACTGCTCCATGCTTCTCTGAGCCCTCCCGGAGGTCCCTTAGCATCACCCAGAGGTCCCCAGGCACACCTGGAGGTCCCCACCTTCTGCACCTGCCCAGCAGACGTGCCTGGCTCTGCCACCTCCAGCACTAACCACTGACCTCAAGGTACTTGCATTAAACTGGACAAAGGGAAAACTGCGTCAGCAGTTCTTGGCTTATTCCTCCCAAATCACACCACGGCACTGAAGCTTCAGGGAAATCCTGCATTTTCTCCCAGAATAAGTGTTCGCATGGGGTAGAACTGGTAGGAGGAACAACCCTTCCTGTGTTCAGCCTCATTCGTATCCTGCCTGGCAATGCTCTGGCTGCTGCCTACCAGCCAGACCTAGCAGATCCAGCTGAACTGATGGGCCCTGTCTTTGCTAACAGTAAAGAAAATGCCCAGGATTATTTCATCCCAGTGCGATGAGTTTCAGCGCCATGCCTGCAGGCTGCCCATGTGCTTTAGCTCAGCTCCCTGCTGCGCACGCGCTGGGCTCAGGCTGCCAGGCCCGGCTCGCACACGGAGCTTCGCAGGCATCGTTCCCATCGTTCCCCAGGGGTGTTCAGCCCACGCTTACTGAGGTCTTCCTCCGCACTGCTCAGGGGGTGATACCATGCCTTACTTAACACGTCAGTCCTGGCACAGGTTTTTCTAGGGTGCTTGTGAAAATACCCAAGTGCTTCACAGCCACTGCAGCTCTGCTTGTAGCACACCCGTGCGGGGTTCCCAATAAGCTCATTTATAGCCCAAGGAGTACGATGCCGAGATGAACACCGGGCACTCCAGGTATTTTTGCATGTCTCTCAGGAGCTGCCTCCAGCCCGTTGCTCAGGCTAATCCCCACGTTCTGCACTCGAGCTGAGCCCCACCTGGTGCTGGAGGAGAGGTGAGCACACGGCCGCTCTGCGGAGCAGAGAGCTGAGAGCTGGGCATGCAGACAGCGAGGAGCGCGCCATCAGTGGCCATTTCAGGCAAATTTTTGCCTTCAATCACTTCCTCAGGACACAGCAGCAGAAGCAGCGACTGAGTTTAGCCTTCAATTCAACTGTCTTGGCCACGAAACATCATCCTTCCCCTTCCAGAAAGCCCTGCCTCGTTCATTCCTCACATTCCAGCTTCCAGAATAAATAAAACAGGAGTTGCAGAGGCAACGTCCTTTGCCACAGTGCCCCGATTCACTCCTGGAGCGGAGCCGCTGCAAATGGAAGCGCGCTCCGCGCTGAAAGCAGCGGCTGCATCGTGAGACGCTTCCTGCTGGCAGCCGTGTAAAAGTTGTATGAGCAAATTCTGGTTTATGTGAGCAAGTTCTCAGTTGCTGGTTTCACTTTCGCCTCATTCTGCTTCGCTGTCGGAGCAGGCAGCGGCCGCCAGCCCCTCCTCGTGCCCGCGCACCGCGCACACGCAGCCGCTGCTCCGGCAGCTCTCAGGCTCTGCCAGGGCCCTGGGAGGTTTTGGGGCAGAGGGAGGGGTAGGGGACACCTCCCGGGGAGCAGGCACAAACCTTTCACCATTTCCCAAAATGTCACCCGGTGCCATGGGTTTTTCCTGGTTTGGAATTTATGTCCAATGTCTATACATAAAAACCAAATTGAAGGAGCATCCCATGCAAGAGGCTTTTACCAGAGCGTTTCATTGCTGTTTATTTTTTATTTTTACAGAGGCGCTTTCCTCAAAACTGGCTGCGTCTGTTCAGAGATCTCCGCTTTCCAGGAGAACCACCTGCACGTGCTGAATTTACTCTCCCGTGACTCCGAGGGGAAGTCAGACCACACGGAAGCCCCTGGTCTGCCCTGACGCGGCTCTCTCAATGCCCGGCACTTCGCAGCCCGGCTCCGAATTGTTCAGGCCTGATACAAGGCAGTACCGCCAGAGGAAGCTGATGAGGGGAGCGTGGACTTTGCAAGAAAAAATGAAAAAAATAAAAGCGTTCCTAATGTGGGTTGAACAACTCTACCGAGTTTACTCAAGCTAAAATAACAGTAACTTCTGTTTTATCTCAGGGAACCTCTAGGAACACGGAGGTTGGCTAAAGCTGCTGACTGTTGCTAAGATGAAAGCTCTCGCCCTGGCCTCGCTGACCCCAAATTAGCGACGGGCGTTGGGCAACCCCGCGGCACCTGCGGGGACACACCTCACCGGGAAGGGAAAGCTCCCAAGGAAATCGTCTGAAAGCAGAACCAAGACCACTTGTCCACGTTCGGCTGCTGGTTGGAAGCCATCAGACAGTGTGGGCACACAGCATACAGTGTGGGTTTTAACAGCTGAACAAGCAGCACCCAAATAACCTCCCAGCACCATTAGTGTGTACAGCAGCAATCAGCAAGATGGCAAATCCCATTTTGGTTTACAGCCACACGTTGCATATTCTTTCATATTCTGGAGTTATTTAGGTGCAGATACTCCAGAAAGCTCTGGAAAAAGCAGAATTCAGCTCAAATCCACCACCTGCTTTGCAGCCCCCCCCCCACGCAAGGCTTGCCAGCCCTGCCTGAGTGAGGTCCTGTCTTAGCTAAAAATCACCTGAAACTCTGTGGTTTCATCTGAGTGGAGCTTTAGCACCCAAACTGGGGGTGTGACATCTCACAGATCAGAATGAGAAAGAACAAGTCTGCACAAACCCTGAGAACCCAAGCCCCTGTTTTTCTCACACACTCACTGTAGTCTGTAAATAAAACAAAGTCCCACGAGCCGAGGCCCGGCACTGTCACTGGAAGGCATTTTGCATGGTGCTGCCCCTTACACTGCGGCATGCCTTCCTTGTTTTCAGTAAAGAACCTCTGGAAAAGTAAAAACTAGAAAATAAAAGGGCTGTTACAGAGGCAGAAGAGGCAGAACATTGGCAGCAATGCACCTGCCAAGCAGCAGTACGTTATCACTTGCTGGCTGACCGCAGTGAAACAGGTATAGAAGTTCTCCTTTCCCATGAGATATGGAAGGAAAAGGCATTCTTTTTTCCATGTGAATGTCCCAGGACTTATGCTCAGACATCTTTACTTTGCAATTGCAACTGAAAGAGCAGACAGCCCTACATGGTGGGAGTCTTCCAAGTCCAGATTTATCCAGCTTTCTAATTTTCAAGGAACGTTATCAGTCTGATTAACAGCATTTTTTTAATCTTTGCTCCCATGACCCTGCATGATACCTTAAACGTTGGTTTTCCAGGGTGTTCCAGTACCTGTCCAACAAAATGTCAAGCTGTCAGAAAAGGACGCTTTTTCTCAGGCGTGGTGAGATTCGGCCCGTGTCAGCACCTGCTCCGAGTGCTGCCGGTCCAGCTCTTTGTGGTTGACACCTCGAGCAAGATAAAGATCACATACACACACTTCTCTGGTGTTCTATATGAAATGTACATCAAAATTTAAAAAATACTAAAAAAAAAACAACAGTAATTGCAAGTTATTATACATGGTGTCATTTTACCTCCGACAAACACGTGTCCACACAAATAATTTCCTAAGCCCCTCTTTCCCCTGCCCTAAAAAACCTCCAGAAAAACGAACCGAAACCTTTTACCACATCTTCCTCCAGTTTAGACCAGAAGGAAATCAGAAATTTCCTCTGCTGAAATTCTTCAAACCAACGGTTTACAAGTCACTGTCAGTACCAAAAAAAGATTTTCTGTCTGAAGGCTTGGTTTTGGAATGCACGGGGCGATTCTTCTGGGTGTCTTTTAGAAGAAGCACGACCAGCACTAAGGGAACTGATGCTCCAAAGAAGTCCAAATGCAGAAGGCAAAGGGATTAAATAAAAAAAAAAGCTACAGAAAACCAAAACATGGCCAGAAAATCACACGCAGGAATCGGAGCTGGTGGCGTTGAAATGTTCGCTGTACTTCTGCTTGCTCTTTGTGCTCAGCCCAGCTCTGACATCACTGAGGGTGTGCTGAGGCATCTCGGAGGGCTAATTTGGCTCAGACATTAAAAGACATTATCAGAGAAGAGGAAAAAGAGAATAAAGGGGGGAGAGTGAGGAAAGGGAAGGGAAAAGAAATTTAAAATTAGTAATTGGCAATATTTTTAATACCAAACCCCATTATCTATTGGTGTTGCAGTTTCAGGTCAACACACTTTACCTTCATTATCTGCAGCCTGAACTGCGCCGTCACGGCCCCCAGAGCCGTGCTCGGGGCAGGAACACATTTGGCTGTCTCACCTTTTCCCTGAGCTAATCTCCGGGCAGCCTGGGACAGACAGACGTATGCACTCCTACATCTACTGGAAAACTCAGCTTTCATCTGGACTGCAGCCCGTGGGCACTCTCATCCAATTCATCCCTGCGAGAGCACTTCCAAAGCCTCACCGCGCTCTGCTCGGCCTCATCCATCCTTCCCATCCATCCCATACCTGGCTGTGGATTTCTCATTGCTTTTTTTTTTTTCACTGACCATGTCAAACCAAGTTCATCTTTTCCCCCTTCCCTCTGCTGCAGATGGCAAGCTGAGGGCGTACGCTGGATTTATTAACCCAAGCACTTCCCTGGGCTTTTGTCTTCACCCAAGAATTCTCAGCTCCGCGTCCCGGCTGGTAACGGTGCCACAATTACGTTTCGCTGAGACATCTGCCATCTTTTCACGGAGCACCGTCTCTTTTCCCACCCCGAAGCCCCCATCCTTCTCCGCTTCAGTCGATTTGGTTGAAACAAATGCACCTTCGTGCTCGCTTGGATGACAAGTTTTTAACCTGGCCCGTTGCAGAGACACGAAGTTTGGGCCCAGACCCGAACGCTGGCTGTGGCTGTGGTTCGGGCTCATCTCCATCCAGCCCAGAGGAAATGGTTGTCATGGCCCAGGACTTGCTCTGCAGCTTCGTCTGCTTTCTGCTGAACAGCCTTCAGGACTCGAATCCAAAGGGCTCACTGATCTTGCAAAGGCTCTGTCTCATAATTTATTAAGATCAGAGATGCTGAGTTATGAAGCAAAAGTTATGGAAAAATTCTCTTGAACATTAACCAATTTTTTTGCACATCATTTGAGGTTTCCTGCTTCTCTAATTTGTGGGCTCTCTGTTGGGTTGTTTCTTTCACGTTTTAATGGGCAGAGTCCAACATTTGGCCTCCGCAGAGGTGTGCTGTAGGACTGGAATGCCTAGGGATCTGTCGTCAGTTAGCTTAATGGATTCCTAGTGTGCATGAAGAAACGAAGCAACCATGAGTTTGCCATCAGTGACCCAGCGTCCTGTTGCTATAACATCCCTCCCCAGAAGCCGAAAGTGTAATAAACCTTCTCATCCCATAGTTGCAGGATCTGCCTTTGACAGTTTGGCTGATGCACGCATTTTATTTGGCAGGAGTTAGAGGGAGATTTCCCCCCCTTTCCCCCCCCCCCCCCCTTTTTTTTCTTTTTGCTTTAATGACCCACAAGCTGATTTAGAGCAATAAACTGTTGCCATGAAGTTTTGTTGTGTTTCTTTCAAATAAAGGGGAGGCAGGGATCGCTACAATTTATGACTTTCAGAAGTAAGTGAAACAGAAAGTCCATTCTTGCCTCAAAATGAAGAGAAAAAGTTTTCATCCAGAGAAACACCTCTGTCAATGTGTAGACACGAAGCCTAGATGAACTCATAAATTTAACACTCTGCCTGCAATTAACCAGGCTTCCTGGTGATTTGACAAAGAGTTAACGAGAAACGTGTCAGACAAAACCAGGTCACAGCACAGGGAACTGATGGGCCCAGCAGCCGAGCCAAACGCGGCCGGGTTGGGGCCACAGCAGCGGCCCCGCGGGCTCAGCGGGAGCGGCGCTACGCAGCGCCCAGCGACGGCCTGGCAAGCACCAGGTCCTCCAGCTCACGGCCAGTTCCCCTGCCAGAGCAAACTGGTGCTACGGGAGCGGGGACTGGAGAAAATGCTGCTCCTCTAAAGCCTGTGCTTTGATTCGTGGTGCTGTTAAATGACCGCAGGATCAGAAGATGTAATTCACCGGTGGCCGGCCTTCCGGCTCCGCACGCTGCCCCGGCGACATCCTCAGGTGCTGAGAGCCCGAGCTGCTCGGACATGGGGGCAGCTTGGAGGAGGTGGAGAGGAACCTTTCGGGATCTCCTCCTGTGAAAGAAGCACCCTGAAGCCCTGCCAGCACCCAGGGTGCCACATGTGGCGTGACCCAGATGGAGGGCACGAGACCGCTTCCAAAGAGCTCGAGAGATGGCACAGAACAAGGCTGCTTCCCCAAAACGCCCCGCTCCATTTCCAAAGGAGCCTGCGTAGTGGCACAAGCTTTGCATGTCTGAATTTTGGGAGCACATCTGAACCACACGGAGCCTCCAGAATGCCTGCCCGTGGCTAACTGCTGCTGTAGGCACCAGCCCAGCGCCGCCAGCGAGCGTTTCCTACCTGCCAGCCAGCCCTGCGGGAGGACGCGAGCTGTGCGGAGCTGCAGTCGGCGCGTCTGAGGGCAGCTGAGCCCCAGGTGCACGTGGGTTGGGGCCGGCCGCACACCCGAGTGCACGCACAGAGCCCCGCAGCACGGCCCAGCAGCCGCAGAGATGCTGTGGTGCTGTTACCCCACTCGCTGCGCCCATGGACGCCATCTCCACGAAAGCACCTCGTGCTCCACAAAGCGGCGTGCAGTGCGCACCGCGGGGCTTGGCAGGCTGAGCACGCAGCACGCCAAGGAGGGTGCTGCCGCCGCTGCTCCCTGCCGGTGCACGAACCGACCCCACTCCCTGGCGCTCCCCTCCTCGCAGCCCCCGGCCCCGTGCTCGCACAGCACCGGATCCCCGCGCAGAGAAACACCAAGATGTCAAAACAGAAGAAGACTTTCAAGATGATGGCAAGCATTTATCTCAACAAAAGCTCATTTTTCACCAGTAACGTAATTCATACCACACTGATTTAAATTAAACAGTAAACCGTAAAAAATTATGCTTGAATCAAATCACAGGGTTGCCTCAGATATTGTACACACAAGTCAAGAAAGGGATTTCCAGTTCTTTGTAATATATACACACTGAAACTTTGAAGTTTTCCTCCCCACAGAAAGAGCTCAAGACATCACACTTTTGTATTATACTTCATTTCGACCCATTTAAAAAAATATTAATGAAGTTCTAAAAGCTTAGTAGAAAAAAATAAATGGGAAATTGAGGGAAATCTGGATCTAATAAACAAAAGGCAGACTACTCGCAGGCAGATGAGGCTTTCCAGGACATTTAATTTTGCTTTAATTAGGAAGAGGGAGCAGAAGCAGGAGGTCCAGCAGTGCTGAATTTCCACCTGAACAGACTTGGCTTGCTAGCACCTCGCAGCTTCTGCGGAGGTACAAGGTGTTGTAGGGTACGATTGGCCTGGTGCTGATTGAAAAGGGAGATCTGGCACTAAAACAGCTTCCTCCAAGGAAGGAGGGCCACTAGCCACGGGCAAGGAGGACCAGGGCAGCGCTGCTGGCAGCAACACGCAGACCCAGAAGCCGAGCAGAACCTGCCTGCAGCCGGGCTGGAACAATTCCTGATCCCAGTTTCTCCAGGAGGCCCCTCACCACTTGAACTCTCCTCCACCTTCTTTCCCAGCGCCCCAGCTACATGAGCCTTGCTGCTTTCCAGGAGCGAACAACTCCCAAAGCCCTGCTGAAGGCACTACACAGCCGGACACATAAAGGCTTCTTCGTGCGCTTCCCGCAGCAGCACACTGCTCGGTCATACCGGAACAAATCTCAGCCGCCTCCGCCCGCAGCGCGGTGACGGGGCTGACGGCTCCAGCATGCTCGCTAAGCAGAACATCTGGTTTGTCATCGCCTTAACGCATCCGTAGGACGTCATGTTTTAACCTCGTTGCTCTACGAGCTGGTTGTAGGCATCTCAGGGATGCACAGCCTGGGGGAATGTTGCCGTTTTCGGACAGGCGCCCGTGCTTTTTGGAAATGGGAAATGTCCTGCAAACAGCCCCCGCCTGGTGCAAGGTGCCAAAAAAATACGAAGGTGAGACCGCCCTCCCAGGTCACCTCCCCTCGTTGTACGCCCAGTATTCACAGGGCTGAGTGTGGCGGCACGGTGGAGATGCCAGTCCCACGAGGTCTTTCGGTCGAGGCACCCACAGAGGTGCTGCTGGGGGCCGAAAATGAATGTTTGTCTTCAGAAGTCACAGAGCCCCCTTTCTGATGGAGCTGAGGCAAACATTGCACATCCTCAGGTCCCGTCCTGGTCACTGCTTCCAGGAGCGGGGGCCGTACGCTGAACGCTGGAAGTGGCCAGACGTGCGTCACATCTGAAATCAAACCCAAGAGATCGGCTCCTTGCCCTTACTTGCTCCAGAAGGCGCTGCCGCTGGAAGGAGCTGGCCCTGGGAACAGCTTCAGATCGGCTTCTTCAGGTGTGTGCCGGGGGCCTGGCTGGGCCGGTGTGTACGGAGGTTCCTGCCACTTGTTTTAAATCATTTCTTAATGCTACGGCTTTATTTTAATAATGTTTTGGGAACGGAGCTGTGGAACACCACTAACATGTAGGCCTCTTCAGAGTGATTTACTGAAGGCGCCGGGTGCCAAAACCATTTGCCGCATTTTACACGCTGGCCAAAAAAGTAGCAGAGACTTCAAATGCCCATTCATACTGCTAATATCAACTACAGAGTAGCAGCCTCCTTCCAGCGAAGTCCCCTGAAGGACCTGACACGGGAAGGCCCATACGGAACAGTGCCGTCCTGGGGGCTCTCACCTGCCTCCTCCCGGCTTCTCACCTGCCGTACGCTTCGATTTTGAAATATTAAATTAGATGAAGGCCCAAATTTACCAGCAGCCACATACCCAATGCGGAGGGTCACCATCCTCCCTCACGTCTCACATCATAGTGTGTAACGGCAGCCAAGCAGCCCAGGAATACTCATCTGGAGGCGCATTCCTGTTCGCATATTAGCTTTAAATGCCCTGAATTTACAGGCCAGAAGGGTGCACATTACCAGCGCTTTGGCCGTGACCTTACACGTTCCGAGCAGAGATTTGAAAAGCAAAGGCCCAGAGCAAAGCCCTCCCGTCCCCGGGCTGCCGTGAGCGCAGCTGCACCGAGGTTTCATTTACACAGGAAACCCCCCCAGAGGTGCCACAATCGCACGAGGAAGCGCAGGCCTCGGAACCTTTCTTATCAGAAAAGAGCAAGGCAGCTGCTCTGCAGACTATTCTCGTGCTCTTTAGAAGGTGTGAAATAGATGAGTTTGTGAACCGGGTTGGCACTGAGCAAAAGAATGAAAGGATATTATAGGTTTCCCTCCTGAACGCAGCTGATCAAAAACAGGAACAGCAGAGCCCTGGTTAAGGGGCTCTGAAAACAAAGCAGCCATCTCACGCCGAGCCAACGAGAAATTTCCTCTCGATGTAGTAACAACGTCCTGCTCACCTCTCACAAAGCCGAAACGTGATTTCTTTAGAGCTGCTATTTACCGAAAACATTACCAAAAGAAGGTGCAAAAACGAGGCGCCGCAGCCCGCACACCCGTCCCACAGCAGCTCGGGGGGCTCCGGCCCTGCTGAGCACCATCCTGCACACACGCTGCTGATGTACGGCGAGTGCACATGGACAGCCCTGCACGAAGGCGCGAGGTGCCCTCTGCTCTGGGCTCAGGGCAGCGAGCAGGGACGAGGCCAGTCTTATCCCATCTCTCTGCCCTGCCGCGGGGCAGCGGGAGTATTTGTTGCATTACAAAAGCAAGGTAGAGAAGGAGAACCTCAGAGCGATTCTAGAGCATCTGCTCGCGGGCCGGCTCGCCTCCCGAGGGAGATGAGATCGTTCATCTGCTCAGCATCTTAACGAGAACTTCTTCCCTTCATAACTCTTAAGCACAGCTCGTCTGTAACACCAGCGTCACTGGAAGAACCTGGGACACCAGGGCTGGACATCTTTGCACCAAGTGCGCTGTTTCCGCACCAGAAAAAAAAACGTTTTTTGGAGTCCCTTCCTGCCTGAAGATATCAAAGGTCTCTTACAGGAGGGAGCAGCCCTCCAGCAGCTGCCTGCGAGTCAGCATCAGTCTCACTCAACAGATGCATATAAACAAAAAAAGCAAAGCCATTTCCCTTCGGATTCACACACTGAGCGCAGTGACTCTGCCCTCGGACACAGGGACTCGAGCTGCAGCAGGATTCTGGGGTGCTCGTTTTTCAGCAGCAGCTCGGGACCAAGAGCACCCCCACTCACTTCACAACCTGGCAGCCAGCAGAGGCTCCAAAGCCAGCTCGGGTCACTTCAAGTGCACGAAGGAGAGAGGTGTTGGGGCCAGGAGGTACCGGGGCTGGTCTGTGTGGCCCCGGTGTTTCGGGACGTGTGCCTTCGTAATAAGGCTGCACAATCCCGGAGGCTGAGCTGGAGCTGCCCACGGACCCCAGCACCTCTAACACATCTGTGATCGTCCTCCAGCCCTTCTCCGAGAGACTTCCAAATGGCCCCAGCCCCGGGTCCCCCCTGCGCTGGGGGCAGCCACAGCCCGGTCCTGTCCCCCCACTTCTGCTGGTCCCTGCTGGGCTCCTGGCACCGCCCGGGCTCGTCCGGCTGCTCGCTGTCCTCTTGGCAATTGCCTTCCTTTTGGCATTGCATCCTCCAAAGAAATTTGTTGTTACCCTCTCTCACACAAACATGTGGAAATCCGTTCTGTTTTTTTCAAGCAAGCTCTAGAATTCTTCAGGCCCCAACTTTTTGCTCCTTTCAAAGTGACAAGTAACGAGGGGCTGATCCAATTATTGCCCTCAAAATCTTGGTGACCAGACCTCTCCGCAGCTGCAGCCAGACAAGTATCTTGTCTTCCACCACGAACTGAAACCCTCATTATAAGGAAGTACAAGGGTAAATTGCGCAGTCCCAAGCGCCGCCCGGATGAACTTTACCCCGAGCCAATTCACCTACTTATGAAATGATATCTTCCAGGGAATTTATTCTAATGATAAATCTGCCCTTTGAATACGCTGAGCAGCTCTGTTTCAAAACCCTCAGCTCAGACCTCAGAGCAGCTCTGGGTCAGGAGACGGCGGAGCAGAACGATGCTCGGCCCGGGGCACGGCGGTGCCCCGCGGAAGGTCCGCAGATGCCTCCCCTGGGTTATTTTACTCAGGCCATTCCAGCACATCTGGTTTTCAGACTGAGGGTCTCAAAACAAAACATGATCTGACATACCACGTACCTTGCAGTGCCTGAGCACGTCAGGTTTGAGTTAGGGAGGTTCTGATACTCTCACACAGAATCGCTTATCTCCTGTGGACAATTTTCACAACTGCTAGAGGCACGGCTGAACAACTAAAGGCAACACTTTGCATTTTGATCCTCCCCCCAACACAACAGGAAAAGACTTCTGCTGGCTTTAAAGGGAGTTTTTTGAAGCCAAATAGGAAGAGAGAGAAAAAAAAAAGACTTGTATCAACCTTGTACAGGGACTTTCTCAACTACCAGAAAGTCAGAGGGGCATCCAGGAAACAGAGCTGAGGATGGTAAGCATCAAGCATCTGCTCACCAAAACGTCCCCGTACCGCATGGGAACGTGCCTCTGCTGTTGGAATAAAGGCCTGCATCAGCACCCTCAGGCCAGGAAAGGGAACCCTCATCCGACCTGGGCCACTCCTTCCCACCTGCTAAGCAGGAAGATGTTTGCTCCTTGTACAGGGTTTGCTTGTTATTAGGGTTCCGGCATCGCCTCTATTGCTGCAGCACATGAGCACCTCCCCGAAAGGCTTGCAAAAAAATCCCACTTGTGACAGTCAAACATGAGCCAGGACACAAAGCTGCCCAAAGAGAGCAGGATTTGTGTTAACGGGATGGGTGGGACAGAAAAGGATAGTGTTTTCTCGAGTCAGCTCTCAGTCTCTCTAAATGTGAGGATGGTTTCCTCTTCTTTCCAAAACCTTTCCTCCAGTGAAATACTGTTGGGAAAGTATTTCAAAGACTTCAGGTATTAGGAAATCCACGTGAAAATAATCTGAAAGTCTCTTCTTCATTAACAGATGGAGACACTTTTTTGAGGCAGCTTCTTATTCTGAAGCTATAAACCATAGATTATAGCATGTAGGCTGCAAAAACTCCTTCAAACCATAATGAAAATCACTAATTTAATGCTAAGTAGGAAGCACCGTGTCGCACTTCCACGCAGTTCTTCAGCACGTAAAGTAATTGAAACATATGGTGAAAACAAGAATATTGTCTTCATTCCCTTTGCAAATACCACACAGTAAGTCCAAGCCACTCCACAAGCCTTGAAATGCTGTTGAAACAGTTTATTAAGACCTAATCCTACAGCCTTAAAAAAAATCTAATAGTGCAGTATTTCCACGGTATAAGTGATTTCTGTCTCTATCTGGCAGCCCTGTGAGTTCTCCAAGGATGAACATAAATTCAATTATACCAAATTAAATCTGAACACACATAAGCCACATAACATTTTAATTGGGGCTAATCTTAACTTTTTTGGAAGAACTATACAACAGTAGAGCCTACCAGGACGATACGGCACACATGCTTTTCTCCCCTGCGCTGCCTGCTTTTATTAATTACTCTGGCAGAGATATATTTATATTGATGCTGTCAGTGTGTGAATAAAACCTCATGGACAAAAATGGTTTAATTAAAGCAGAAAAACGTGGTTTATGGGTGGTTAGCAAATCTGTTCTTTAAAATAAGTAAAACTTTCATAAGTGATTAGATACAAATAAATCCTAGGATAATTTTGGTTTGCACCAAATGTTTGTTACATTTTATAACGAAGCGTATCATATTATCGTAAAAAAGACCTAGGCAGGAGCATGGACCCAATAATCTGTTGGCTGGAACCCTCGAGGGTGACTTTTGTATGGCTCCAGCTCTCAGTTCTTCTCTTTCACTCCATTTTGATTAACAAAGCCACCTCTTCTGCCCCAAACCTGCATCACGAGAGCTTCAGAAGAGCAGCCAGGACATGGACACGAGCTTTACCCTCTGTTTGGGGACGGTGGGGAGCACGATGCTCTGAAGGTGCTCCCTCAGTGCTCCAGGATCTGTCCCTTCCCAAGGGAGCCTCCCAGCGGGATGAAGCTTCACCCATCTCATGCTGGGGACGGCCAGCTGGCACCACTGAGCTCGCCATCCCTGGCATGGTCCTTGAGCAGAAAGGAGACCGTCAGCAGCCGCAGGCATGCTTGGAAATGCCTCTGGGGATGGCACGAAGCTTGGCAGCGCCGTGCTGGGCAATGACCGTGCCGGGGAAGCCAGAGGCACAGCGACGAGGAGGGTGCTGCAGACCCATGGCCCTCCTGGGCACAACGCGCCCTTTGTGGGTGGACAATCCTCCACAGAGACCGCGCTCCTGGCCAGGCCGTGCCACAGATGTAGATCTCACGTTCTAATCAATAAAAATAAATATCTGACCTCAAGGAAAAGATCCTTCGTTTGACACTCCCGATCACTCTTTATACTTCAAGCGCAGTTTTTACTGGCCGGGCTCCAGTTATCCTATGGTAATGTAACAGTCTTTTTCTTTATGCGAACAAAAGTCCTTTTCTAGTCCGAGGGGCCGCTGAGTTTATCCAAATACTCTCCGTTTCCTCCCAGCCCCCCCTGGAAGCGACCGGCTCCACCAGAGGACACTTGTCCCCCCGGCAGGACGCGGCGGAGGGCTCAGCCCCCGCCTGCTCTGCTCCCACCTGGCGGCACCGCGGGCAGAGCATCCGCGCACGGGGCAGCCCCGCCGCCCCCCGGCACGACCGATTGGAAATGCTAAATAGTCTTTTCCATGTTGCTACATCGGGTCTTATTTTGGCTAAGCCCGTCCAGTCTGTTAGCAGCTGCCAAGCGCATGAAGTAATGAGAAAGCATAGGGAGAGAAAGCTGACTTCATTCCAGCCGCGCTGTGGCTAACACACCCAGTATGTTCTGCCGCTGTCAGCACGTTGCTGAAGGGGACCTCATTAGCAAATTTGACTTTAATGACCAGACGAGATGCATTCCTCCGGGCCACCTTCCCTCTGCTGCCAGCTAGCTCCAACCTGCTCATCCTCCCCTCGGCTCGGCAGCGGGCACCGCACGGCTGCTCCGCAATCAGGGGCCAGGCAGCAGGCTCCTGAGCAGGGCTGGGACAGCCTGGGCTGGGCAGCACGTGCCAAGAGAGAGGCAGGTAAACAGTGACAGCCCAGTACGAAGCTATGGGAACATGCTGAGGCCTAGCAATGTGGCACACAATGAAAGCTGGAAGGATCCAGAGTTGTCCAGCCTTAGGACTGAGCGTTGGGATTTGGTAACAGGCTCCAGTTTAGACATTAGGACACCACCTAACAGTCAGAGAGTGATGCAGAAGGGATAGAGCAGCTAGAGATTGTGGAGTCTCTGTGAAGAAGAGCTATGAGAAATATCTGCCCAAATACTCTGGAGATCCTGTGCTGGCTGGGAGAGGGACCAGTGGCTTCTAGAGACCGTGTGATTAAATACATTGAGGTAAATAAATCAGCTGGGCCACCTGCTTTGAATGAACAAGAACCGATTAAACTGGGGCTTTCACAGGACCCAGACTCATTATCAATGGGGAAAAACCTTAAGCTGTTACATTTAGTGCACATACATGGGATCCCTCAGCACACAGCAGAGGACACCGCGGGAGGCGCCGGCCGGCACCAAGAGCCCAGGCACGGGAACACGCCTCCTGCTCCAGGCCCAAAACCCAGCCAAGTTCGGGGAAAAGAGGACAGAAAAGTGCAAAACTGCCCCTCAGAGCCCCGGAGTGATTCGAACATGAGCTCGAGGCTGTGTGAGCTGCACCAGCAGCCTGGTAACACAGATCTGCGCGTTTTCGTGCACCCCGGTCACTTCTGGGACCACCGCACGCAGCTCCCAGGCACTTACTGGGCAAATGCTGCGAGGAGAGGGGAGAGCATTCAGGGGAAATGCTCAGGGCAAAGTATTCAGGGGAAATCCTTCCTGATACTGAGTCAGCACAGGAACACAGCATCTCCAACGCCTCCAAATAACTACGCTGCCCTGCGATGAAGGTTAAAAATACTCCTCTTACGGAGCGTCGTTTCATTTCTGCAAGTCTTATTCACGCGATGAAACAAAATTTTCAGCAGATAAATGTCCATAAATCTGTCTGCCTTATTACACCGACTGCTGGCCTGCAGAAACGAGCCCGGCTTCTCCCTGGAGCATGTGCTGCCTTTCCGACAAGGGGTTTGCAATAACACACACAAGAACATAGCTGGGCCCGGCGCTGCAATTTCCATGGGGCCGAGTGCCACAGGTGCACTAATATAGGCATTAGTGAATGATTAGGCCTCGTAAAATATATGAATGCTGTTTCTTTAAGAAGCCGTAAAATTTTATTGAGGAAAAAATCCATGTGTAAGGCTTTTGGTTCGTTTCATGCGGTCATTCAGAATTTCACTCATTTCTGACAGGACTATGATAATTAAAACTGCGGCCTGGGTCTGGTTTCTATAAAGTCCATCTGGCCTTCCGTGATGGAGAGTTTTGGAAGTATGTAATTGCCTGGGCAGCAAATAACTATTTTGCCATCCGCAGTAGTTTAATTTTGTCCCTGCAGCAGGGGAGCTAAGTCAGAGGGGCAAAAGATCATTAACGTATGGAGCCAGAAAGAGGGGCTCCCTGAGCAGGCTGCTGGCCCGTATTTGTTGAAATGCTTGACACCAACGGGCCCCATTAATGCATGGGTTAGATACAATCTGTGGAAAAGGGTCTATTATAAAGGGATTATTTGGAAGTGTTCTGTAGGTGGGGGTGGGTGTGATTGAAGGACTTTAAAACTGTTACATTAACCCTTAGGGCACTCCGAGCAGTAACAAACCTGGCATTAAAGGGCTGGTGTTTGTCACAATTTCTTCACTTCCCTCCTTCTCCGCCACAAGGTCAAAGAGATTAAAAACATCCATAATGTGCTCTTCTGTGCTATAAAGATGAAGCTTGTTTTCTGCCTGCTTTATGGCCGCGGCAGCTCCCCTGCCTCCCTGCTCTCACCCCGAACGGGATCATTAAAAAAGAAGCCAAATCCCCCAAGAAAGACAACAGCAACGACATACAGGCGTGTACTTATGTGTACTTATACGCGCAGATAGAAGCAAGCCAAAAGAAAGCCAGCACAGATGGAGTGGTGACAGAAGAGGCTCCGGAGCTCTGCTTAAACACCCCAAACACGGCTGTTGGTACCGAGCCCGGCTGGAAACCAAGCGGAGAGGTGGGGACAGGAGCAGAGCTCCTCTGCTGGTGTCTGCAGGGCCCTGCCGCCGTCCTGAGCAGCACAGCCCGTGTTCCCTTCCCCCGGGCAGTCCCCAGAAATGCACACATGAGCAAAACTTCTTAGAAGCTGTTAGGCTTTTATAAGCTCCACAGAAGTCCATTTAAATACAGATTGCTTAATTTACATCTTAAACAACATCTTGTGCAATTTCTTTGTTTTGCCAGTTTTGTCTCCCACTCGAGACAAAAAGACCCTATCAGGCACCCTGCAGCTGAAGCTACAAGTGACCAAAATCTGCACCACCCAAGGTATGCACGTCAACCATCACCCAGAATTGTTCACATCTTCACGTTCTTCTAAAATATGTACGCATGCACTGACTAGCCTCACTTTCCATCCAGTGTTTAGTCTTCCCTCCGTGCCCAGCACGTAGCAGGGCAGTTGAGACAAAGGACACCTGTATAGGATTTCTTACGAGGCAAATGGTATTTCTGTTATCAAGCTGCAGTGCACTGAACGCCATGTGAACAACCTGTCTGCTCTGTGTTCTGAACCCCACTGCTCTCATGTCAAATTTTTGGAAGGCTCTTATCTCCACAAATAGCTCTGCACACACTGTTGAGCTCAGCTATGCACTATTTACCCAGTGGTTTCTTTAACAACTTGGTCTTCTGCTTCCTTTTGCTTGTATTAAACAGCAAGTCCAACAAAAACATTTCTGTTTGGCCTGAGGATGAGGTACTGCTATGCCAACCATCTAAAAAGATGAGGAGATTTGGTGCCAGCTGAATTTGGACGTTCTGAGTGCTTAGGAACCATAATCATGGGACAAGGGGCAGAAAGTGTCACAAAAAATAATGAAAAGATCATATGCAGCTATGCATGAGAAAATACAGTACGTCCCAAGGTGGAAAACGCACTGCTCCTGTGGCAGGTGGGATGAAATCCCGAAAGACTTCCCCATTACTGCAAGACTCACACGTCCTCTGCATCGCAGAAATAAGAGATGGAGGAGGAAAAGAGCAGGAGAGAGGAGAAAAGGACCAGGACACTCACTCCGGGCACTGGGCAGACCCAATTTAGTAAGAGCCTGAGCAAGGTCCTCTTCCTTTGGCTGCAGTGTGTTAACGTGACAAATTATTTACACAAGTGTGCATAACGAGCATCTCAATGGCTGTGATCATCGGCTGTTTCAAGTGCAATTTTCTCTAGAATAAATGACTTTTGTTTTGCTTTCTTTCCAAGGGTTCATTCATTTAATATGATCTTGTAAGATCCTCAAATCAATCACTTGATTCACAGCGTGTTTACAGTACTACTGAGAACCTGGTAATGATGCCAGCAGTTGTGAGGGTGTCCTATTTCCTTCGAGACCGTACCACATTGATGCAGGAACCTCAGTTACTGGCTCTACTTCTCTGGGCAGCTCTGGAAACACTGAGAGAAAACATGTGCGTATTAACTGCTCCCCTGATCCCACTTGAAAGAACAACAGCAGATATCACAGTGGAAAACACACTTTATAGAGAGTTATTGGAACCGCAGCTCTTCCCATACAGTGGAACGTCTGTTTTCCTTGGCATGCCCATCTTTGCTCACCACAGCAATCTGACAGCATAAACTACAGCAGAAATGTTCAACATCAACAAATGGTTCTGCTTGGAAGACCAAGTAGGTTGACTAAAAAACATGAATTAGGAAAAAAAAAAAAAAAAAAAGATAAAGGCTTTAAAACCTTTCTCTTCCAGCACGTGAGCCCAGCCCACAAAGGTTCCTACAGACCAAGCAGTTGCTAGAGCAGACCTCCTCCCTGGTGAGCCACACTTTGAAGCCACAGACACGCGTTAGGTTTTACGTTTGCCATTTCAGAGATGTGCCTAGCCTTGGAGATAACGGGTCCTGGATGATGCCAAGCAAAGGTTTTTTTATGCGTGCAATCAAGAGGTCCAAGTCTTGACAATTTCTGATGTGGCGAGTAGAGTACTAAAAGGCAAGCTGCATGTTTAATTGACAATACCCTTCATTAGACCTGTTGCTGCCTTTTTTTAGACAATATGAAAAACAACTGGCTATAATATGAATCAGCAAGCCAAAAGATCTGAATGAGCACGCCGTTACCACGTCAGCATCCCCTCTGCACAGCCGCTCAGCAGAATTCTTTACCCCCACCAAAACAACGGCGTGCTTCTGCTGCAGCGGTTCGCAGGCAGCATCCCCGAGCATTTTATTTTCCTATGCCAAAGTCTACATGGAGATCACAGTTACAACAGTGCTATTCTTGGAAATCACATTAAAAATCATTTTCTTCTCCTGAAAATACTCTAGATGTATTAAACCTATGTGTTTTCTGAATCAAAAGGAGTGAAGTTCTGCTAAGCAAAGTTAAGCGCAAGATTGCCAAAAATGCTGAAAAGGTCTCTCAGAACTAAAAAAAGAAACAGAATAAAAGAAGCTGTGAAAGTTTATGAGGATAAACACTGATGACAGGTGGAGTAGAAGCTGAAATTTGAACTCTAAAGTAACTGCAAATAAAGATTTGTTACAGATGGTTTTAATATGACCTAACACTAGGATGCCAGCTACGGTATCACTTTTTCCTGTAGGCTGGACAAAACTAATAATACAGTTATAGAAACATGTTTCACGAGTACAGATACATAAGGAATAAATGGCCTCTAATATACATGTGTTATCCCCCTAAGAGAGCCAGACAGGATCAATAAAATGCTGTTAAAGAGACACAAAGCTGGAGCAAGCACCCACGCGGATTTCAGCAGGGAACAGCACGCGAGCGCTGCACACGCAGACCCGGCTGGAAAAGCATCGCCCTTCACACGTGTGTGCATATGTGGGGGCGTGCAATGGAAATGTTTGGTCCTGGCATGTGTTTAATTTGTGCCACCGATCTTTTCATCCTGAAAAATAATAATTCTCTATTTTCTAAAGGTTGCATTTGGCAATTCCCCCCCCCTTCACCTTTGCTAAAAGAAAGCGTAAGCCAGCAATATTAGCACTAGCAGCTCTAATTGTTCCACAATGGCTTTTCAGAAGGGAACATTTGGCCATTTTTCAGCTACTAACAATTTTCTATTTTATTCAGGGCACCAAGAGTCCATTTCCTTCGAAGCGGTTTGAATTGTGCGAAATCCTGTCCGTTCTCTTGGCATGAATCATCGCGCGTGCCGTAAGTCAGTTTGCAGAAGAAAGAAATAAAGCAAAATCATATATAATTCCCCTTTGTAAGGTCAAATTATCTCCCATAACTGCTCAAACAATCGCACAAATATAGCAAGGTTTTGTTTCGCATGAACCCCGCCTGGTTCCCCTCATCAGGAGCACCATTTGCTTTCTTAAAATGCCGGAGCAACGCAAACCTGCGAACCTTTAGAAAGCTCTGGAGAGCACCAAGAGCAGAGCCTGGTGTTGCAACGAAGGGCAGGGATGTGCTGGAGAGGGGCACGGTGCCACACCAAGTGCTCACTGGAGCACTGGGGCCAGCAGGAGCCCGACCTGGAGCTCTGCAGAAGGTGGAGAGGGGCAGAGCGCCAAGGTCACGCAATAAGCCCACAGCGACGGGTACAAACGCGACGTCTGACAACCCGGGGCCCTTCTTACCCAGTGCTGCGGCAATTCTTAGCAAAGTGCACCAAAAACTACCCCTGGGAAGAACACAGAGACAGAGATGCTCCAAGCTTCTGGCGCCCTGTGCTTTAACAGCCAGTGAACGTGGCAGTGCTGCCTTGGCCGGCCCCTTCCAACATCCCTGCAGCCACCCTGCTGCAGGGGCAGGCAAGGTCTGTTCCCATACAGGAATTGGGCTGTGCACTGCTCTGCTTACCGGGTGCTCCACCTTGGGCTCTGTCGCATGGTGGACTGGCAGCTGACTGCCCCTGCAGGCACGGTACCCAGGCTGTGCCCACAATCACCCCAACCCTGCAGTCCTGCTTCTCTGGGAACTGCCCGTGGACACCGTGGAGGTGCCTTGTCCCAGCTCTCGGTGATATCACTTGGAGGCCATGGGGAAGGGGAGGGCCGATGCTCCTCTGGTTTCCTCCGTAAATTCCTCGCTCTGGCAGCTGGGCCCTCTCAGAGAAGCAAACAGACCGCATCTTCTCCCCGGGAGAGCTGTGAAGTTCTTGCTCTGAGCACTGCCCTCCGGCCCCGTTTCTGGACTCTCTGCTTCGTTTCAAAAGCCAAACCCAGCTGAAACACGCCTGGTTGCTACATCCTAGTCTAGACTTCAAGCATCTAACACAGTTGGCAGTTTGAAGCCTTCTTGCCAAGATCAATGACAACAAACGTACTGCACCACAGTTCTGGGAGGATTTTTCTTTCACAGCATGGGAAATACGAAATACAAGTGAGGGTAGGAAACGCTGCACTGTTACTGTTCTTGCAAGGGTCAGCTGCCTTATTTGTCATTGTTGCTTCTATTGGGTTTTAGAGGAACAAATGCAAAAGCTATTAAATAAAGAAAAAACTTTGCTATATTTCCAGAAGTGCCAAATAGCCCGACGTTTTAAGCCATGTTTATCAAAGACACACCAGAATGGGAAAAAGAACATTAAACCAGTCCAGCGGGTATAGAAGTGAAACCTCTAAGGGTCACGTTATCACGTTAGCCATTCCAACAAGTTAACGCAGCCAGTGACAGGCGTGAAGGGAAGCCACCTTCCTTACTGTGCACGCAGTAACACTCCTGCATGCTTTATTTTTACTGGTTTTAAGTATTACACCAGGCACAGAGCAAGGCAAGAGGGGGGCGAGCGAAGACCTGAGCCACGTGTGCAGGGCAAGTGAAAGGCAGCCGTGCAGAGGGCAGACAGCAGGATGCTCGCTCGGCTGCTGCAGCCCGGCTTGGCCTGGAAGGATCCGGGGAGGGCACGGGGGCGGTGCCAGCGGCTGCTCGCACCGGGATCGGCCGCAGGCTCTCCCCCACTGCCCTCTCCTGCTCTTGGTGTCAGTCGAAGCACACAGGGAGCAGCAGCCTTACCGGGATGAGCAGCGGGTCCTCCTCGTGTCGGCACGGCCCCTGCGCTGCCCCAGGAGCACCAGAGGCTGCCGAGCGCTCGCCGGGCCGCGCCGCACCGCGGTGCCTTCCTGGGCAGGAGGCGCGTGGCTCCCAGCGCCGAGAGGAGGCTCCAATAAATCCAACATCGGGAATAGTAAAATTTTACCACTCACCTTATGTAACTTTTATTTTACACTCGATTAAGTTTTATTGCCGACTCCAAAGAATAAAGGCATTCTTACTGCAGAGAATTAGAAACAGCCTTCTGGGGAGGGGAGGAAGGTGCATTCTCATATTAGGGGCTGCATTTCCTGGCAGCTTAGAAACATCAAGAACAAACACAGTTTAAAACATGCACGGCTAATTCACGGCTAACAGAGAAACAACCTTACCTTTCTCGTGACTTGTCAAGCAACCCCATGCTTTACTACCACGCTGGGCTCTGCGCTTCCCAGGATCAAATTCAAGTGATACACTGGAGCAAGAAATCCCCAAGCTCTGTGTGCACAGTAACTCAGTACGACCGCGACTGGCTTGGCGCTTGTTGTTTTTTTAATTGCAGCAGCAGAAGACCCAACAAAATATTTATTAAGATCACCGAGGCAGATGCATCTGAACTACACACCCCAGCAAACTATTTCCCAGGAATACATGTTGGTAAAGGAGGAGGAAGCCACGCCTTTCTGCATTTCCTTTAACTCATTATGCTTATTTTCTCAAACTTTTATGAATGTCAATCACCACCAGCCCCTTCTGAATATGCCCTTGTTTGTCCAAGTGGACAGTGCCCTGGGCCATCGCGCCTGGGAAGTCAGGGGACCGACTAATGCCTCGTTTTAATACGGGCCAAGTCCTTCCCCCCCGTTCAGTATGATTTTATACTGGGTGGACATATTTAGGGCCTGAATGGTTTGACAGTCATGATTAATACCCTGCATTAGGAGATTCCAGTGAAAGTATTCAGGAGCACGCTGTGCAGTTTGGTTCTCATCAGATGGTCAGGTCTACAGGCCTATTAAAAACAGCAGGAGAGCTGCAGACTTAATCACAGAGGCTGGGCCCATGGCGGGAGGAAGAGCGAGATAAAAAAAAAGAGAGAATGAATAGACTGATAGAGCAGAGGTGCCGAGGGCGTAGCTGAGCGCACACTCAAACCAGCAGCGGAGCTGGGAGAGTATTTTAAAAAATCCGTGCCCAAAAAGTCACTTAAATACAAAACCTCTTCTCAAAGCCGAAGCAGGTATGGTCAGGCGACGGCACACGAAAACACCAAAGAGCTGAAGGTGAGAATTACTTACGGTCTAACAGCAAAAACCACAGCCCAACAGCAGAACAGGTAACACTAATGCTTGGTATGGCCGTGGGCCCTGGAGAAACGTGTCAGAGCTGTCAGGGGAGAGGAATCGGAGCCACGGAGCCACCCCGAGGAAGGCACCGCAGGTCCCTCCTGCGGCCGGGTGGCTGGAGGCAACAGGAACAAGGCTTGAGCTCCGAGCATGGCTTAACCCCGGGGAACAGGGCTGAGACCTCAGTTTTGTTCAGACTGGGAGGTGAGGGAGCATGGGGGTGGTCGGTGGGTGACACCTTGCCTGGTGCTGGTCCCCCCGGATGCCTGGTGGTCCCCTTGTGTGAGCTTCTCCTCTCATCCCTTCTCCGGAGTTCGGAGGTCCCCAGTATTGGTGATCCTTGAAATACCGCACCACGCTCCCGGTGCTCCTGATGCCTGTGGCAGGGCTGGGGGCTACTGAAGGATCGCCCTCCACCACAGGAGGAAAACCAAACCCAACCCCGCAGAGATGCCAAGCTGGTCTTACCGAAGAGCCTGGGACTTCAGCAAGGGCTGGGTTTTTCCCCATTATTCAGAAAACAGTCCCATAGAACCACTTAGGTTGGAAAAGACCTCAAAGATCATCTAGCCCAACCTCTTACAGAGCTCTACGATTGCCTGCCTGTCTCACAAGAAACGTAATGCTTCCGACGAAATAAAGCCATCAGCACAACTAAAATCCCCGAGGCTCCTGCCACCTTCCCAGCCTGGCCCAGCAGCCCCAAACCTCGCCACAGGCACTGCCACCTGGATCCCTCCCTGCTCTAACGCTGGTAAGGACGCGCCCACTGCTCACCGTTCAGGCGCACGGAGAAAACCAAGTAAAAATGACAATTTGCTGAATACTGGCAATATGTTTTCTTTAATGTTCCAATCATTTTTAACAATTTCTCCCTATGCATTTTTTTACACCATTCTCCAGTTTTCCAAGCGGACTTTTTACGAAACCAACTTCTAATGGCAAGAACTATGTGTGCGCCTGCATTCAAACCTGGGAGAAGCACGTTGTGTGTGAATGGCCCATCAAAATATATCTGTTTTTTAACAGTCACTCAACTATGGAACAAAAAAATGGAGGGAACACAGCTGAGATTAGATACATCTTATCGACTGCCTTCATGAATCCGTGCAGTTTGGGACATCCAACCCAAGCATAACCAGAAGATTTGGTGAGAGACGCTGACAGCACATCGAGCAATGGACAAGCACTGCATTCAGCAATGCCACCAACGGGCACAAACAGCTGGAGGGTCTCTGCCTTTTCTTTGCTAAGAAGGGGGAGCTTCAGAGACTTCAGCAGCGCCTGGAGGAAGACGAGGTCCCCAACCCAGCCTCTGCCACCCGAGGAGAGCGAGGGCGAGCTCCTGCCACGCTCGGGGCCGGCCTCGGGGCGCTGCTGCTGGGCTGGCAGGGCCGTGGGCAGCAGAGGGCTCCGTGTGCTGGGGCCGGCACCTTCCAACAGAGCTGAACTTGCATTAGAAACCAAATCATCATTAAAAAGCCAACAACATACAAGCGGCATGTAACAAAGCCCCTGAGGTGTTCAAAGTCTGAAAATCCTCTTTTTTTTCCGAATGTCTGAATAACAACAAACCCAAAACAATAATTAATTCTTCTCCAATGCACAGAACCAGTTCAGTAACAAGCGCTAAAAATACATCTGAACCTGAGAAACAAAAGAGGAGGCACGGAGCACTTTGAAAGTTTGCTCCAATGATTAAATAAATTAGACCTGAGCTTCTAAGCAGGGAAGGACAGAGAGTTCACTGCCAGCACGACGAGATGTTGCCAGGTCTCGGCTTGTTTACGAAGAGAAAAAGGGGGAAAACCAGCAGATTTCACAGAATTCCGAATTCCTAGCATTTTGTGTTATTATTACTGCTGATTCGGCGTAGCGGTGCTCTCAGGAGATGGGAAAGGGCCCCGCCGAGTCGCAGCACCACCACCCCGGGTCCCGCTGCCTCCCCACGGCCGGGACCAGCCCTGGGAGCGGCGAGGACGAGCCTTGCTCTTCGGGAAGCATCCTCATTTCGTGTGATCGGGAGCTCACGTGTGACGGACAGCAAGAGAATACGGGGACAGTCTGAGCGCCCCGCTGCTATCTTGGCATTATTTGGATTTGCAGGTTATCAGCGGGGCAGCAACTTGGGCTATGACCTCATTAACTAATGTGGCCACATCAGCACCTCTCCACGGCCCTTATCGCTCATCATGTGTCATAAAGCAGCCCGTTGACACCTCCTAGTGAATACCGGTTGTATCTTATCTCCTGCAGGGATAGGACCCTCGCTGGGAGACAGAGAGCATGTCTAGGAATGCGGCGAGGAGACAAGTTCACCAGCAGCAGCTGACAGGGGATGATTTCTCAAACAAACACTGAGTGGGAAATTAATGGGCTTGGGTTTGCCACTGACAATACTGAGCAGAAACACATTAACTTCTGACTGCTATAATTTAAGAATTATTACTGCAATTTCAGGCCAAAGCTTCTGGGACACTTCCATCACTGCATCCAGAACAGAGCTGCTCGACTCTCCTAGCATCACCACCACGAGAGCTCCTAGCATTTACAGAAATACAGACTTATTCCTGGGCAGTGGAGCTCTCTTCTCGTATCTGAACACAGCAATGGTGTTTTCTTATGAAAAATCTTTCTTTTGCATCTGACAAATTGGATACCAGTGGGAAAAAAGCAGCACACCCAACATACAGCAGCTCCCAAACAGCTGCAGTGGAGATTAAAATGATGCCACAATGTCCTGCCTGGTTTTACCAAGCATTACTTTTCTAGAGATGGTTTTTAGAGGGGTATTTTGCCGGGCAAATGGCAGGCTTAAGGGGTAGAAGCTGTGTGTGCTGTACTGAGGTCCAAGGAGCACTCAGCGTGGCAGGGAGAGAAGTGCAGGTATGGGGATGTTTCCAGTCACCAGCACGTGTGTTCAGTCACAGGAAACCTGCTACATGCTTTGCTTTGTGGTTAGAACAAAAGGCAGAGGGTGTACAGACTGTAAGTAACTGAAATGGACCTGTGAAATGGTATGGGGAAAAAAAAAAAAGAGAAGACATGGAAAAAAGTCCTCAGACTTAAATCAAAGTGAAACTAACATAACATACAGAGCAAGCGTGCTGGTCCCTTCTGATTGAATCAGGAGTGCAAAGTAGACCAAAATAGGCAGCGGCCACAGAAAAGATCAGGCCTCCTCCCAAAGCCGGCGGGAACAATGCCCCGCGTTCTTCGCTGCCCGGCGCGCAGCTGGCGAGCCGCGCTATTTACAGCCATGAATAGGAAAGGCGATCTGCCGCTCAGGGCATCGGCCTGCCACGACAAAAACCCAGGGCGAGTTCCCTGATGTGTCACCGCCTTGCTGTGCAACTTCGGGGAAGCTCTGTGATTTTTTCCTTAATGCCTCAGCTATAAAATCGTGTTCATAATAATTTCTTTCTTCCATCTGGGCTCTGACTCCACCACGTGCTCGCAGCAGTGGTCCCTCTCCCATGCCCCTACCTTCCCGGTGCCAGCACACGAGCATCCTGACGGTATCTCAGAGCTTACACAATCGACAGACGCCGCCAAGTGTAAGCCAGGGGCACGCGGTGTTGATGAGATCTCTCTCCAAGGAGGTGAAGCTTTCGGAACCAGCAGCACTTCATGGTGAGACCTGCAACTCCCGCAGGGCTGTCTCGTGAGATGCAGAAAGCCTTCCCCCAGGCACCTGGGACATGCAGAGTTGATGCAAGCCAAAGACCACATCATCAGCTTGCACCAGAGAAAAGCCAAATTTTGCTAAAAGAATTTACCACTTGGAGTTAAAAACAAACAAACACGCAAAAAAAAACCTGAAATCTGGCCTTACATTGTAAAACATGTCTAATGTTGCCCAATTTCTGTCCGGTACTGGAGGTGAGCTAAGTAAGTTCATCAGAAATGGTCACAGAATTGGACAGCTGAAATCTCCTAGGGAGCACATTGTGTCTGCAGCTCTGCCGGCAAGGTACAATTTATCTTAAATGGCTAGGGAAGCTTTTCTTGCTTCTTTCTGATCTGTAGTCCTAAAGTGTCATTAGCATACCAGCTCCGTTCTTTCTAATTGTTTTCCATTCTCTGCTTTTAGAAAGAGCACCTTGTTCTCAGCTACGTGTTTTATTTTGTACCTGATTTAACAGCAGAGCTAGGGAAGTGCAACTTGTGGGATCTAATGGCTGCAGAACTCCTGAGTCTCACAGTTCACTTCCCAGTGCTTAAACTAGGAAAAGCACTCGCTCCTCCATATTATTTTCTCATATCCAAAAACCGTTACTGAGTCTGGAGACTAAAAGATCCCCTACAATCAACACTGGGATAAAGGCTCTTCACTATGCCTTTTCCAGACTTAAAACCAGATCTTTTATTAAACCACATTAACCTAAACATCCTCCCTTTATTTCTCCCCTGCTGGGTAACACCATGTCAGAACATGAGCTGCCAGAAAAACTCAGTGTCCTGCTGAAAGCTGTAAAAGAGGCTGACTAAATGCACAGAACAGAAAACATAAACACATCGGGCTGACATATTTTGTGTGGATTAAACTGACCAGGAACATCATAATGACTTTTCTCAAATGGTATAAACAAAGCAAAACCTGATAAACATTTTCCATACCTAACACGCCAGGAAAAGTCGTTTTTGAAAACTCCAATAAAATGACGCTGCTCTAAGGAGGTTCCACTTGAGCAGAAGTAGCTAAGTGTGCCACAAAGCCCATATTGTTTGGGATCTGTGCGCACTCAATGCACCTTTGTGTACTCTAGAGGCAGCATTGTCCGAGGGATGCAGGCAGCAGCCAGGAGGTGACCCGGCTTTCCCAGCACCTCCAGGCACTTCGCTTCACTTCTCCCTTCCACATCTCAGCCTCGGTGGTTTTTGGAAGGGGCTGCTCATCGCCACCCACCTCCTTCGGGCCGTGCCATCACCGGCAGCTGCCATTCTTGGAGCGCTCCGGGATGGTGAGGGATGCTGCACTGAGGAGCACGTGGAAGCCCCGGCGGGTCCGTGCCGTGGACCCCAAGCCCCCTGGCACAGTGTGTCACACTGAGCCACGACTGCTCTGTGAGCTGTGTCAGCCCACCGAGTCGCAGCAGCCCACTGCTGTCACCAACTGCCCCCAGGAAGAATCGGTGTGAGCTGCAGCACGGGGTTTTGGCCAGGCCTCCTCCGGGAAAACCCGAACCCCAAACGACATTTCACTTCACATCAAGTGATTTTGTTATTGTTGTTCCAATTCCTTCTTCTTTAAACTTTTCTTTTTACCCAGAAAGAAAAACAGAAGGGACCAGAAAAGAATATCTGATCATAACTGTTGCACGGCCATCGCATTTACAGCATTACCTCAGCGTGGAGGAATTTTCTCTTTTTCTTGTCACCTACATTACTGCTGAAGGTACGTGGGCTTCCTGGCCTTGGAACGGTTATGGAATTTCTTGAAGTCATATTTCTCACATGATGTCAAATGTCTCCAGGGCCTAATACAGCCTCCTTGTGAAACCAAACTGCGCGCAGCACCACCCGACAGGCGAGCGTGGAGCTGGGAGGCCGAGCAGGAGCCCACCTCGGAGAGGTTTCGGGAGGCTGCGCCCCGAGGCCTGGCTCTGCCCGTCCGTGCACAGGGAAGCCGCTGCTCGGCCTGTGGGAGCAAGCCGGGGGGTGTTCCCCCCCAAACATGAACACACGGCACTTTGCAGCCCTCGGTGAGGAAATGCCTGACCTGGGGAGGGGAAGCAGCACCCCACGGCCTGCTGGACTCATCCAGAGTCATCACGCGCTATTACATGCGAGGGATCGCTGTGGTATTTTCTAAAGACCATGCCAAAGAACGCGTCCCCTGTGAATGATGACATTCGGTTAATAATTTAGCACCATGCTGCCTGCCGAATTTTCTGAATCAAAATGTGATCAATGGGAAAGCAGTTGGGTTATTGAGTTTTCTGTCAGTTTTATTTCCTGAAGACATGGAAGAGAGTGCAAAGGATGCCTGCTGTGTAGAGCACACTGCTGAAAAGTTACACTCGATCGATGCAAGTTTGCCAAAAATAATTATTCTCTCGGGGAATGTTCAGGACATTCTCTGAAACGCTGACCTCTTGAAGCTGGATCTTGGGAAGTGCAACGGCTTTTGCTTCTCTTGGTGTTTTCTTAGCACCAATAAACATCCATGCTTCATTAGCCTACTTTTATTTTTTGTGGGTTTGGTTGAAAAGGACGTGTCTGGAAGGTAGACTAGGAAAAATTAAGTGAGTAGAAGCAGAAAGGCCCAGAACCTCTCCTTCTCTCTTCCAGATAAATTGAAGAGGAGAAGAGGAGGCTCAGGGGTGACCTTATCGCTCTTTTTAGGTACCTCAAGGGAGGCTGTAGCGAGGTGGGGGTTGGTCTGTTCTCCCACGTGCCTGGTGACAGGACGAGGGGGAATGGGTTTAAGTTGAGCCAGGGGAGTTTTAGGTTAGATGTTAGGAAGAACTTCTTCACTGAAAGGGTTGTGAGGCACTGGAACAGGCTGCCCAGGGAAGTGGTGGAGTCACCATCCCTGGAAGTCTTCAAAAGACGCTTAGATGTAGAGCTTAGGGATATGGTTTAGTGGTGGGCTGTTAGCGTTAGGTTGGAGGTTGGACTCGATGACCTTGAGGTCTCTTCCAACCTGGAAATTCTGTGATTCTGTGATTCTGTGATTCTGTGAAGGCACTCAGGCGGCTCTATCTGCAACTACAGGAGCCCTATTTGGGGTGCCCCCTTGGCGCTGAGTGTCTGTCAGCACCGAGCAGGAACACAGCCAGGCAACAGCCCGGGGAAGGAGAAGGTGCACAGCTGGAGGTGACAGCGAGCCTGCAGCACGCCGGTGAGCCCAGCACCGCAGCAACGCCTCCAACACACAGCGTGTCCTACGAGCAGGTGAGCTGCCGGGCTACCTCTCACCGACGGTCACAAATTCTAACACCGGCACCTCGCCCGCAGAGCAGACACCTTTACCTCTTGCTTTCCTAAGGATCAAAACATGACAAAATGTAGATCTCACCGTGTTGAATCCTGTAACTGCCTGCACGCTGAGCTGTTGTGCCACAGAGTGTTCCTGAAGCGAGCAGGAATCCCCAAAAAAGCCCTTCAGTAATGACAGCAACGACCAGTACGGGAAATTGACCCAAAAACGTGGATCAGATTGTTTTCTCTCAAATACTCAGAGCTGGGGTTTGAATGCTCAGAGAGCTTCTGGTGTTTGCTTAAGATGGGATCTGCCTTTCTCCATTCCTGTTAAGTTCACTGTAACCTTGCAGGTGTGGGTTGATTCATTTTTTTTCCCTTAAAGATTGATTACATGCTAAGCAGGGTTTCTTTAGCAAGCACTCACATCTCCAATTATTAGCACTGCCAACTTTCCCAACACAATGCGCAGTGTCAGATAAACGAAATCTGTTCCTGTCTGTTCTGTAACTGATATCAGCTCCATAGTGACAGTCCCTGACCTAAGGACCCCAGGCTTTGTGCAGTGCTACATCTTTACTCTGCCAAGAATGGGCTCCATAGACATCAAAAACATCACCAATATTAATTAAATCACAGATACCGTTATCACTCCACTGAATAATGGGCTTTTCCAAGCACTACCGAGTAGCCTCAGCAATGCTTTGCTACTGACAATGTTCATTACGTTAGATTTCCAATAATTTTTCATCTTACCCACTAATTGGAATTAGTGTCTGTTACATTACAGTACTCACAAACCTGTTAAAACCGTCTAAAAGCAACACCTACTTCACAGACATACATAAAGATTCCTTTCATAATGGGAAAAAAAAAGTAATGACTAGGTATGGAAATATCAGAAATATCAGCAGTCTGACTACAAAATGGATATTCTGGCCACTCGATATATTCTGGAAACGTGAGGATTTGGGTGATGTCTGGCACAACAGACTCAAAATATCAGGATTTGGAGTTTTTAAGTGCATATAATGCAAATAACAGTGTAACCACGGATCGGTGATACTTTTCTCAAGGGATACCTCAGCACAGCACAAACACCCAGTCCTGGAATTCCTGAAGCCAGACAGAGCAGGGTGCCCATGCAGGCAGGGGTCTTGTACAGTCTCTGCCCGTACAGTGGAAGAAAATGGAGCAGAATCTGGGAATCCATCTTCATTTTGGGCTGACTTTTTAAAGCACAACATCAGAATTAGACAGGCACCTGTAGAAGCTTTTTGTGGCACAGGAACTATAATTACTATAGCTAAGGGAAAATACCTTTATGAGTGAATTTTTGAAGTGTGATGTATGATTTTTTTTCAGTGCTGTCCAAATCTAGAGCGTATATCCCAGAATGAAGACATTTCCTTCCAAAACTTCACTGCCACAGCAGTGAGAGCTATCTGGCTTGCTTTCCACTGATGACTGCTATGTGAAATTCGGTAATTACTCAGAAGAGGACCAGCCAATGCCAGCCAATTCCATCTATTTCTTTCAGTGAGAGAGACTTATTTGGAGACAGAAAATGACTGCAAATAGGTAAACAATAATAATAATAATAATAAAATGAAATGCAGCTCCCTTTCCTATCTCCACTCCAAAAGCAAGAATGGTGAAAAAGGGAAGAAACTGAAACATAAAAATTCAGTAATAGAAAATGGGCTACAGTAAAGCCTTGTTCAGAGAACCCAGCACCATCAGAGCAGACACCTCGGTGTTTGTCAGCGGGCACAACCAGCAGCACAACGATACAATGCTAGCAAACCCAAAAACATGAACTTTACGGTCAGTAAAGGAGCCTTTGGGGTAATTTTGACTTATCTTCTCACCTGGAAGGACATAATGGAAAGCAGGTTCACTTTGCACACAAGTGACACATTCTGAAAAATCATTCCCTGGTCACTTGTAAGCCTCTATGTAACTCACTGATCTCTCAAGTGTCTGGCATGGAGAAAAAAACCTGAAATAATACTTTTGGCCAGCATTAGAGTCACTTGCGGGGTGGGGGGAGTATGATGAGCTAGTAAAGGTACAAAGAGACATAAATGCAGCAAACCCTAAAGAAAGCGAACACTTGACTAATTTAATTCAGTGTTAGTAGAGAGCCTGACCTCAGTAATTTACTTCAAAAAACTATTACTGGTTTTCTTCATAGATGTTATTTATTATAAACATCTAAACTGTGGTTAACTTAAATGTTTTTTAAAAAGAATCAATAAACTAGATTGAAATACAAAATGAAACAGAAGAAATGGAAAAGACGTGTGCCACTGCTCACTGTGATTTCTGATGCATGGAAACCAGAGCTGGGAGCTTCAGCGTCCTGTGTGTGTGCTGAATGTGAAAGTGGGCACTGCTCAAGGGACGAGAACCCCAGAAGTAAGGATTCCTAAGACCAGAGCTCAGGCCTCTGTTGGCTGAAGGTAACACCCAGGGCTTTCTGCTCACTCACAGTACAGATTTGTCCACAAGCATGCAAAGCCCAGTGCTGTGGTTTCACTACACTGGATTGCTCCTTTGCTGTCTGGGGGACCAGTAGCCTTCAAACTTGGTGAGTCTGGACTCTGGAACAGACTCCTTCTCCCCGGCCTATCCTTCAAGGGTCACATTAGCAGAGGATCCCCGACACAGAGCAGCTCCCTCTTGCTGGGATTCACGGTGGCTGCACCATCACTACGGTTGGGAACCTCCTGTGCCTGCTGCATCAGGCGGAGAGCGCAGGCTGAGGGAAGGTCTCCAGGTGATCTGCTTCATTTCCACCGCTCGGCAATCCCAGGCACAGGGAAGCCAGAGGAACAGTTTGCAGGCACGAACAAAGCATCTTAGTTAAAGGCTAATGCTGTGCAAAACAAAGAATTCAGTGTTATTTCAGCACAGGCGTAACATTTCTGCTGGATTTCTAGGGCCTAACCAATTTGTGAGAGGAACCAGTCTGAGTTTGCCATTTCTCAAACACATCCCGACGATGGAAAATACCTCCTGACTTTGAAGAAACTCATTTCCCCTGTGCTGGAAATGTCTCCGGAACACGGCTAGTTAGAGAGGCAGAACACCACCCTCCAGCAACAGCGACTAGTGCATGCGGTCCCACGCTCGCCCCGGCAGCAAGGCACAAAACCAGGAATGCTCTCTGGAACCAGAGACCCAAGTCCCAAGAGTTCTCCAAGAACACCTGAGATCAGAAGCTGCTGCTGTAGGTAAGAGTCGATTTTAAAATATTTGTCATAAAACCGTATTTCTAATCAATATGAAAATATCTACTGCAATGACTTCAATAGTGCTCCTGTTCATTATTTCATTGCTTTTACAGGTTTGATGAATCCCTGCATTTTCAGTCTTTTGGATTTCTCGATGGATCAGAGGCTGGGACAAAGCTGAGAGATGTTTACCGTTTTTTGGCACGGAACCGCCCAGGCAGGACGCCTTATTTTGCTTTGGTACAATCTGGAAGAGCTTGAGACCAATAAATTGAGTTATATTAGAGAAGATTTGGAGTGAGATTAGAGCCTAACATAAAGGTTTCTTCAGATGAAGCAGATGTTTAAGAATATTCTTTTAATCTTTAGCACTGATCTGCATTTCCCTTTTCTGAGAAGCACCTACTGTAAATAAGCAGCCAAATAACCTAACGTGACACATTCAGCAATGTGCATGGTTTTCCACTGGAATTTCCTCTTAGATTAACATGTCCAAACTTAAAGGTTAAATTCCACAGGTCTGCAGAGCTGCTAGGCTTCTCTAAAGACACATTTGGTTTTGTTGTCCAATAATTTTAAGCAATTTGCTCATGCATGGTGATGTGACTGAGAAACCACCTTTCTCACTGACAGGTTTTCAGTAAACCTGAAGGATCACTTTACATATTCAAAGGACTTGGCACAAACACGAGAATAATTTAGCCTAGGAGAGTTAATACAATCCTCAGACATGTTCTCCACTTCTGAGGGGCGCCTGGATGTTGAACACTTCTGCCACACGTCAGATCGCAGCGGCAGCCACCAAAACGCCGCAGGCCCCGGCCCTCAGCCAGGTGCGGGGAGCTGACACCAAGCTTCCCCGGTGCTCGGTTTGTGGGCACCAGCTCTCCTCACACTAACGAATAAAACTTGGGGGGGGGGGGGGGGGGGGAACAAACAGCACCAAAAAACACGGGAGGTTTTGGGCTCCTCGGTGAAATTGCAGAGAAACACCTGAGCCCTGACGAGTGGCGGTGCAGCAGTGCGAGGCCGCTGCCACCAAGACCTGCTGGGGCTCACCATGAGTATCTCCCGCAAGGCCTCTGTCACACTTTGACACAGACCCTAAGGCCTCTCACAAAGCAGTGCCCTTGGGGAACCAAAAATGTGGCCCAAACAAGGCCAAAATGGTCCTCAGGAGGATACTGAACCTTCTGGCCTTCACCTTGGCTTTGCTTGCCCTGGCCTCCTGGAGGCTGGAGCTCCACAGCTGTACAGGGAAAGGCCTCTGGCTCATGGGACACGCTGCACGCAGGCATGGCCAGCCCTCGAATGTCACTTTGTGTGCTGCTGCTGAGGCACAAAGACTGCAAACCACAAGGTCACAGAATTTTGTGTCAAAAATGGCACAACACGACTTTGAGACGTGCTGTCCCTGTTCCCAAAGGCCACCCCCCCAGACAGTGAGGTGTACCCACAGCACACATTACCATCATATCATGGGGGGACTTCAGCAAAACTCTTCCCTACCCAACGCTTCACAGATTGTAGAGCCTCACATATGCAGAGGCAAGAGCCTCTGCCCGGCTGCACGGTGACACTGGGTGCATAGGGAGCCCCCCTGCGCAGCACGGGGCTGGGAGGGATGGGCAGTGCTACAAGCTGGCGGGTAGAAACGTTTTCCATTCAACTAGGTTTGTGTTGCAGCTTTTTAACTTACTGGGAGGTCTGCAGAGCTGTCATTTGCTTATTTTTCCACTCCAGATAGGTCACTGTGACTGGTGCGATAGGCACAGGGGGAAATACAACACTTCCTGACACATCCAGAACTCCAGCTCCGAAGCTCCCCGCACAAACCTGAGTTACTTTTTAAAATATATAAAATAAATATAATTGCCCTTCATGGGTGACGAGAGATTGTATTAATGTTGATTACTACTAAGCAGGTTTGTTTTCTGGCCTCAACCACTTCCACTACTGGTGGAGTGAGGGGGCTAAGGGGTGCCTGCCTCTAGCTCAGGGTCCAAGCCCTTTCCCGGCAAACAGCATCAGGCTGGTATGGTTCAGTTCTTTGCTCTGTCCCTAGAAGTCACTGCAGCTGTACGACACATCAGTGAAACAGGCCCTTTCTGACACCCAGAATATTGTCCTCCCTCCCCAAACTCTTTTTCACAACTTCTTTTCACTACAGTTATTAAAGGCATGTTGATTACTTGTATAATTGACTGGTACTGCTGGTAACAACACAGCTGACTAATTGAAATGTATGAGAAACAATTACGAGTAATTGGAATCAATTAATTGATGATTTTCTTGGGAGCTGCTGCTTGATGCAGGCAAATTCTAATTACACTTACCCAGCCTAGGAAAAAACTGAGAGCCCATTATAGATTTTGAAGTAACGTTGGGCTCTTTTCACCAGAGCAGCTCCTGCCTGAGCACAAGCAAATCTTTCAGAGCAAAGCGAGTGGTAAACAAAACGGGAGGGCAGGAGGAGGTGTGCGTGGAGCAGGTCTCACTGCTCCTCGTGATGAGCACTACACGCTATCAATGCCTGGATTCTGGACGCACCACACGAACTCCGTCAGGCCCCACCACCTGCGAGCAGAGCGTCCGGCAGTGCCCAGCTTGGTGCCTCCTCCTTGTCGGACGAGGGCAGCCTGGGTTTTGCTGCCCGGCTCCTGCCGTCCTCCTCCCCACGCTCACACTGACTTTGTGCTCGCCGAAAGCCAAGGTCCCGTGCGCAGCAGGCATGCCTTATCTCCACACCTCTTGACCCTGAATCGGGTACAGGATTTTGTTCCTACTGGGCAGCTAGCAGGTGACAAAGTCCTTTGGCTCTGTCTTTACAGAACAAAAGGAATATCGTCTTTAAATCTATTTTTGTTGTGTTGAATACATTAAATCTAGGTCCACAAAATCCCTTTGAGACCTACCTTTTATAAACAGAAATTAGGAAGATATTTACATCTCCCTCATCAGAATGACCTTGAATTCTGAGAATTTTCAGCAATAAAAATGGATGGTTCTACTGAATTTTCTCTTTCATGGAGCCCAAAATTCAAAGTCGCTATGAGGTGACTAGTGGAAAAAATGAAATGAATGAAAACTTGTAAATATATATAGTTGCTTATGTTTCAGAGAAATATTCATTTTTCTGTAGAAGAATGATTTGTTACTTGTTAGAAAACTACTATTTTACAAAGAATAGTACAAGGAACACCTTAAGCACTCAAGCAAGTGACGTAATGCTGCATTTTAAAAGGCAAAATAAATACAAAGCATCAAAATCCCAAGGACAGTCAAGCACCCACCTGGCAGCAGCAAGATGCTGAACACAGAAGCTTCCATTAGCTTAGCAAGAGCCTTCTAGTGCTTTTTTTCTAACAACAAGATTTTAAGAAAATATCAGGAAAATCTATGGCATTTCTAAAAGAAACAGTTTCCTATTACACAATCCTGTAGGAGTTAAAGCTTTGCTGGAAATATCCCATACTCTGTTTTATTCTTTTTGTTAAGAACAGGAATTAAAAGCGTTTCCCTGTCCCTCCCTGAAGACGCGCTAGGGAGCAGCCCTTATCGCAGCGCACTTTCATACTTGGCCTGGCTTTGAAACGCTTTATCAGGCCTCACAGCCATGCCACTTGAGCTGAGGAGCTCTGGTGGGGAAAGGACACGAGACAATCGAGGCCACCGCAAGGTGAGTGCCAACGAAACCGCGACGTGGCAGGAATGGATGCGTTACACTCGTGGTGGGGGAGAAGAAAAGCTGTTTCCTTGTGAGACAACATTGAAACTTCTACCCTGCAAAATTAACTATTAGCCTTCAAAAGTCTTTTTTTTTCTTCCCAACCTCTATTTAATAAGTGTGTGGCCTGTAGCCACTTGGGTGCCAGGGAAAACCCTTGGCAGTGCAGCAAGCTCCCAGGGAATAACTCATGGGCAGATGTGCACCCCAGGAGGGGGACGCTGGAGGGAGGCCGTGTGGGTCCCACCACGATTCACTCAAAAGAATTCAGCGCTACCTCCGCAAACTTGTCTCAGGCGTCCAGTGTCAGATAAAAGTGACATGAAAGCATTTCTCCTTGCCGCATTCGGGGCTCCCTCGCGTCCCAGGGCAGAGCAGTGAGAGCTGACAGTGCACAGTGGCCACCAAATTGTTCAGCAAACTATGTCATGTACAAGATAGCACGAAGAGCCTGCATCTAACAAAGTGTCTCTGCTCCTTTGAACTCGTGATGAGCTGTGTATGTTTTCTCCTCTTTATTTTTGTAACTGCTCTGGACGCTGAGGCAGGTGGTGAAAAAAAAATCAAGGCAGGGTTACAAGGAGCAACAGCCCCTTGGTCTGAGGGCAAACAGAGCAGGCACATGGAATTGCCACTGATACCAGTACGGTCCCAGGACGTGAGGATTTTGGACAGGTCATTTTGGATGCATGGCAGAGGACAGAACTTTTTTGCCTGCCCAATTACTTCCTTTACTTCAACATGAAGACAGGAAAACATAAATACCACGTCAAAAGCATCTGCCCTCCCCTGAGAATCCTGCAGCAATTTGTGCACAGTAACAGAGAACAGAGCAAAGGGAAGCGCCTCGCCTGAAGTCACAGAGCACCGGAGAACACCGGAGCCCCAAGCTCCATGTCGTGGGGCATCACTCGCTGCACCAACAAAACTCTGCAGTCACTTCCAAACCCCAAATCCTCCTTCCACATGCTCACTCAAGCCGACGTACACAAATTTTAAGTGGACATCCCTTTGGCATAAAACGCTTGGGAAGGATCAGAGCCTGTGATGGGAGAGTTTGGACATGTTTGGTGAGATTAACACATTAATTTTTCAAAATGCTGCTGTAATTAAAGCATCCCAGTTCTTAAGAATGTTTAACTGCATCTACAGGTGATTAGCAGAGGTTTTCAGCTTCGTTTTCATCCCCTCTTAATTGGTTTATGCCCTTTCCAGGCAACCTAAGCAAACAGCTACTACAGTTAATCTGGAATGAATTATTCAGAAGACCTTCCTCCCAGCCGGGGGAAAGATAAATGCCCTAACTCGAGGCACGCTCACTAGAGGAAGGGAAAAGCTCTGTAAAGGTGGGATATTCTTCCTCCACGCTCCCTCTCTGCCCATAAACACAGCCCAGCTGCAGCATCCCTGGTGTCGCTGCAATGGACTTCAGTTCGCAGCAGGGAGCCCGGGAGCTGATGCGATCCCTCTCGGAAACGTGATCAGCCTGGAGGTCAAATAACTTATTGTCAGCACAAACAGCATCGCTACAATAGGCCCGTCTAACTTTGTTGGCCCTGCTTGTACATGGCCTCAAGGCAACTGATTCCCCGTGCGCAGACGGGTGTGTGGGTGAGGCTCCACGAAGGCCTGCAGCAGCCGATCCCTCTCCTACCGGGTGCAGAGATGTGGAGCACAGGGAGGGCATGGCTCCAGACCAGCGTAGGTTTATGGAAAGCTGGCCTAAAGCTGCCGCTCACCAGGCACTGCTGCATTTGCCACTGATCTCGCAGAAGTCACAATAAGTTTTTCCTTCTGTGTTTGTTTTTTTGGGGTTGGGATTCTTTCAGTGCCTGGCTATTTTGGATGCGTGATGTGAAGGGCTGTGGTTACAGGGGGGAGCTGCAGGCCCCGCGTCGATGGGCACATGAGGTGATGTCCCCCCAGTGCCAGGAGCCCCGAGCTCTGCACACACCAGGACAGGGACAGGGGAGAGCCCCTGGGGCCGGCCCCCCTGCTGCAGAGCACTGCCTTCTGCTGCCGTCCTTCAACTTCCACTTTTCAACTTTAACAAATTTTCCTTAGGATGTATTTTACGGTGTTTTTTTTTTTTTTTTTTTTTTCCCCTTTTTTTTTTTTTTTTTTTCCGGAACCTGCAGAAACAGCAGCACGAGGCAATTTAACTCCGCATTCAATCTCCTGCGATAACAGGTTATCTACATAGCAGCCTGCAGGTCGGGCCTCCCATAATGAGAGATGCCTGGCAGTTGACTGAAAGCTGATTCCTGTCAGAAGCTATTTTCTCTCGGAGACAGAGGAGACATTGTGCCCCTTGGTGCTCGAGTGTGGCCTTGGCTACTGCCAAAAGACCACCTTTTTTTTTTCTTTGCTGAGACAAAACAGAATCCCCCTGCTGTCAGCTCTATCTGGAGCTGCTGAAAGGAGATGTATAAGCCCGGTAATGCTGCCGAGGAGATAACTGTCAAACGGCATGAAAAACGCTGCCTGTCTACCGAGCAGAGGAACTGAAGCACCGTCGAGGCTACGACTCAAGGCTCAACAGCTCCTGGCATCTGTGAGGTCTCGCTTTTAGCCGCTGCTTAACGCCCCGGTGACAGAGAGCCCAGCGAGGGCAGCCCCTGCAGCCCGCGGTGCGCTGGGCTTTTCAACCTGCTTCCCAGTGCTGGGCACAGCTGGGCAGCAAGGCAGGCCCTCGGCACAGAAACTGCAAGCGAGGCATGTTCACGAGTTGTACAAGTGTTCTTGGAAAGATCACACGCGGTACGGGCGGACGTAGGAAAGCAGTGTAATGCTAGTGTAATTATATGCTACTAACAGGTAAACTAATCTCTTCCTCCCTGGCAAAAGCTGAAAGCGGCAGCTGTCAGGAACCAATCCCCACATTATTCTGCCTAATGCCACCTCCCGGGGCAGCGGTGTGTTAGTGCGGGCTCCAAAAGCGCCTTCATCTGCCCCTGGGAGCTGGGCTCGCCGGCGTGATCACCGGGGCTGGGTTCAGAGGCTGCAGCTGCTCAGCCGAGGGGCGGCCTTAGTACCACCTCTACCACCGATGTCCGAGGCAGCCACGAGTCACCGGGAAACTTCCAAAAAGAAAGTGTAAATTGGGATCGGAGAGGGGGGGAACGCAGCACACGATAAACTGCTGCTTAAGCCATCAAAATGTAGACCTCAATCCACAAAGTGATTAATCAGATACCTTCTTTTTGTTTTCATAAATGATAAGTAAATCCACTTAGTTTATGTGGATTGTGCCTGCAGGGATTCCTTCTTCCTCACCCCTGTGCTAAGTCTGGGATGGCAGCGAGCCAGAAATGAGCAAATCCTAGCATTTTTGAATTATGTCAACTTGTATGTTTATTTCTTTTCTCTGGGAAAAAAAAGAAATCAGTCTATAAGGAATTGCTGGTTTCATTATTTAGTTCTGCTTTTCCTGCACTTAACCACAGTGCCATTATCAAAGCACCCCTCGAGAAGTTAACTACAAACTCTTCCATCTCTAAGTTCAGCAAGCAACAGCACTGCCAAGGGCAGGAAGCGCCCCTCTCCCTCGCACTGAACAGAAAGAACAAGCTGCTCGCGCTGCACGCCTGGGGAAGTCTTCTTAAACTGCAGGTTTTTCTGTTTGCATACCCAGTAGCAGAGAAGCCACTTCAGTGCTTATCAGCCCCAATAAGGGAGAGCAGAACTTCGGGGCTTCGGTGCTAAGACTTGGATGTTAGCCACCAGAAAGCTTGGATCAGGCTAAGAAATGCCTCTTTGACATCATTACATAAGATATCACCCTGTTACACGCGGTGGCAGAAGGCTGTAAATAGACCGAGCAAAGCCCCTTATGTTTCTCCAAGGTTCCCTGAGACTTCTGAGCGCAGCTTTTACGGCCCCGGATTTCCCAATGAGGACGCGGCTTTAGACACCGCGCTCCTCTCTCCATAAACTCCACGTCCCCAGGCAATAATTACAAAAATTATCACCAGCTCTTGGGTTCTAACATCAAGAGAGATTAAAAGCCTGCCCTCCTCGGTTAGCGTCTAGCTCGTAGGTGAGAAGTGGCACGTTGCCATTCATTCGGCGCACTGCAACATTCAAATACGCACTTTTTGTCTAAGTCCCTTTTTCACCCTCCCGAAGGCTGATAACCACCCAGAAGATTAACCCGGCTGTGGAGAGAGCTGAAGCCCATTGTATCCCATTAGCGATGAAAAAACAAGAAAAGGAAAATCCCTGTTGAATTAAAAAATCTCTTCAGACAGGAGGCCGAAGACAAAATTAATGAGCGCTGCAGTGAGCTTAACAATTGAGCTTTTTTCTTAAAACGCAAACCTCAGAGCAAAAAGGCCATAAATTTTACAATAATCAGAAGAATGCACTTCTTAACAGAGGCACCTCTGCCAGCCTGGGTGTCTTTGATCAGAAATATTATTGGAGAGAGGAGAAACCTGAATGTGTGAATTAATGACTCTCCGAGCTTCGTGGCCGAGTCAGGAAGCCTGCTATTTAGCTAAAGCCCCGTGATATGTATGGGGAGAGTGTTATCTAAACCACTAGGACGACTATAAAATATCTTAACAGCTTCTGCTGCTTAGCTGGAAGCAGGGCTCCCCTAGTATCTAATATGAAACAAGTGGCCCAGCCTGTGAAAGGCAGCTCTATATTCAGAGGCCACAGCGGCTGGAAGCTATGGGGTCGTCTCAGAAGCTCTCAATTGTTTTTAAATTCTGTTTTTACAAGGAGCGTGAGATTTATAGGCTCTTGAGGGGAAGAAAATGATGTAACTTGAGTAAATCAACAGGCCATTTATTCCTGGCCCTGCTTCCTCCCTGTCACTGCGCTCTGGAAGCAGCCCGGCACCGGCGGCAGCGGGAGGCTCCTGCGTGCCCCGGGGGAGCACGGGGCCAGCCCGCACCCCGGGAGCGCTGCGCCCCGTCCTCTCCTGGACAGCACGGAGCTGTGCCGACCTCGTGCGCTTGCAAGCCTGACGTTTGGCTGCAGAGAGTCCGTGCACACGTGCTTACAAGTATTTAGTTGCATCGGGGAGTAAAAAAATAACTTTTGGAGTTGTCTGATGAGAAAATGTCCCAAAGCAGGGTGCTGGGAATGGGACTGAGCTCTGGAAACAAAGGTGTGGGGGGGACACAAGGGGGAGGTGGATTTTTCTCCATTTTTCCCTCTTGCATCTGGTTTTCTGATGATAATGGATTGGTTCATTAGAAACAATTTCAAAACTGCTCCGAAACCACCAGCCTAGCCTAGCTGCTGCTTAGTGCCCACTGGCTCACAAAGTGGTGTCTCCTAACGGGCAACGTGGCTTTGGGAACGGGGCAAAGAAGGATAATTTTCCTTCCAAGGCACCTTCATTTGGTAGCATTTCCTTCTGCCAGCAGAGAGGGTGAGCAGCCCTCAGTCGCAGGGAGCTGCCCGGCCCCGTGTCCCCGCAGCTCAGCAGGAGCAGGGCCAGGAGCAGCCTCCAGGGCTTGGCTGTGCTCCCCCCATCTCGGGTCCCTTCCCAGCCCTGGTGGCACGATCCCAACTGGGGATCCGCACCTGAGGGCCCGCTGTGGTTTCATTAGGACGCTCCCCATGACGATGAGACTTCGAGGGTCTCGAGAAGGGAGAAGCGTAGGCAGGAGGCAGGCACCCACCGCACGTCGCTGCCGTGGCCAAGCTCCCGGGAGGCGTGGGGTCTGCGTCCGCTCCCGGCAGCACAGACCCCAGGCAGGCTCCCTGCAGGAGCACGTGTTTGGTAATGACTTGTTTCACAGAGCAAAATCTGAACAGCTGAAAACCCGCTCTGAAAGCAGGTACGCCTACGGGCTCCAAATTAGAAGAACATTTTAACCTTTGCACTCTTCAAATTTCAAGCCTTGTTACCGTCCCCTAATCTGCTCCCTTAACCTTGACCAGAGAAGGATTTTTTTTAATAGACACAATTTGATTGATACACACTGTAAATGGAAGACCTTTAGCTCCCCCATCTCTTCTTTTTCAATGCTCTGCCTATTCAACAGAGCAAAAAACTTTTGTTTCCTGCCGACACACAGCTGCCTTCAAGTTGCTGCTACAGCAAGCAGGGCAATTTTACCTCTTGGGTCAGGCAGCCAGGTTGACCCCTCACCTTTGACAGTGATCTTTATCTAGGCTCCATCTTAATTATTTATCTCAGGAAGGTCAGAAAGAAAATGCCTCTCTCAGGACCCCTGCTGCTTCAGCCTCTATAACTTGTTAAAATTCAAGTTCTTTGAGGATGGTAATTCAAGCAAGCCAGCTAAAAAAAATGACGCATCCCTTTTATAACGATGCGGAGATCCCGATGTTTCGAGAGCTGCTTTCAGCTCCCCGTTGTAATTCTTAGAGCGAGCAGTTGCGAAACTTCTCGTAAAGTTGTACGACTCAGAGAGTCGGTAGATCTTTCCTAATAAGAATGTAAAACATTTTACATCGTTTTGAAGTCCATTAACATATTTTTGGCTAAAAGTTGAAAAGTTTAACAAAAACAAAAACCTCTGACACAATAAAATTTGAAAACCCCCTGGAAAATACAGGTAACATTTCTATAAACTCCAGAAAGTTCAGTAGTACTAAAACAGAAAGAGTCGTAAGTGAAGTTTTAATAAAGTTATTAAAAATGTAAGACTTTGTCCTCCTTGTAATACTATTTCACAGCATAATTTAGGAAAAGCCACACACACAATAACGGGAAGAAAAAGGAAAAAAAATGCTTGTAGTAAAAAACCGGGGTATAATTTTCTTCAATCAACTCCAGCTCATGACTGCAATTACCCCAAATCTTTCCGAACCTTGCTGTGATACACCAGGGACAGGTCTTGGAGCCTCTGTGGGTGGCAACCTTTCATCTGCCTCTCAAACTGTTCTTTATTGTAAGGTTTCAAATTAGTGCTAGCAGCAATGAGCAAATTTGATAATTCGATCTCAAATTAGTTAATGTAATGTGCCAGGAACCACTAACTAAGGCATTGCAAAGATGAAAATGTATCTTTCCAGACTCAGGATGCAAGGTTAACCAGCCTGACATTTCATATTTGAAAAGTTGCTTTTTATTTTAATTAAAATGAAATTTTGCTTTAAATATCCTCCCTTCTTCCCTCACCGTATATTTTTCTCATTCTGCATGGAAAAACACTATAAAAACACGAGGCACACATTCTTTTGTGATACAACATAAATTGTGTCTGACCCAGATAGCTGTGAATTGGGTGGAAATCATTAGGATCATATGTGCTGATCGAGCCTTTGTAGATAGTAAAGTTAACTGGGGATATGTTTCCATGGCAGCTCTCAATGAAACGAGCCAGTGATTCGCATTTCAGATCCTTATCTCAAGTTTACCCAAACTCATTTGTTCTGGAAATCAAGATGAAATATTCAACAAAAATACAGAGAGTTTCCCAATGATTCTTGGTTTTGACAGGTTGGGGCTGCGGGGCACTTCATTACACCTTGGTGCTTTGCCTTCTCTTCCAGTATGAAACCAGAGAGACCAGAGTGATCTGTATGTATTTTCTTTTGTCCTGGAGGAACTTCTTTCTGGCACCACGTTCACTTTTCCTTTTTGCCACAGCTCTGAGCTCCTTGCTGCTATTTACCCACACCTTCCCAAAGGGTACGGCCAAACCTTCCCTGCTTCACCTGTGCCCAGGGCAGGCGAGGTGCCGGGGCTGGAGGCATTGCTCATGGATGAACCAGGCGCCGTTAGCGGTGGGGAGCAGAAGATACTGCCCCTTCCTTACCTGGCAGGGCAGCTCGAGGGGCTTCTCTCCAGTCTCCAGCATCCCTTACCCTCACGTCCAAGTCCTAAGGGGAGGGAGGTAACAGCTCTCTGCCCTCCCCTCCTCACCATGCCTGGTGCCCTTATCCCTTATCCCTTCTCCCCCTGTCCCACCACGTACGAGCTCTCCTGCCCTCGGACAAACGAAAGCATCCCCCTCCAAAATCCAGGACGAACGAGGCAGCCTGGGAGGGCTGCCCCAGGTCTGCCCCTGGGCCCCCCGGGAAGGAAAAGCACCCGGGGGGATGGCGCTCGAGACGCTTCTCCAAAACCAGCTGTGGGGTTCCCATGTTTTACCGTCCATCTTTCTTTCATTTAAAAATATTCAGTAAATTGGACCAAATCAACATCCTGAAATGGAACTTCCTGGTGAGTAAACAGTTTTTAACATGAAAAAAGAGCTGGCACAGTCTGGGGGAGCAGCAGGCCTGTCTGGACTAGGTGAGCGCAAGCCGTGAAGTAAATTGGGCTAAAACTTTCCAAAAATATATCACAGACGTTCTTATGTAGGCTAACACACGAGGCTCTGGTTCTTCCCTAGACATAATTCTACAGGAAGAATACAGCTCATTGTCTACATGGAAATTTGTATTAGTTGGCAGATTTACTCTAATTCATTCTAATAAGACGAATTTGTATTTCAATCTGGATAAAAGCTTGAGACGACACAGATGAGGTTCCACCCAGGAAAAAGAACTCCCCCCACATCTGCTTAATGTGCTGTTTGGTTTTCTTCACCTGGGGTTTGGGCTAGGATGGAAGGGTGCTTGCTGGAGGGAAAAGATGGTGAGCAGGATGAGATCCCCAGAGCACAGCAGCAGCCCTGGCTGGCAGGGCGCAGCCTCCCCTCCCAGGGCAGCGTCGTTACCTGCGGCTCCGCAGCACCACGCGGGCTCTTTTACGCTACGAGACGCTGGGCAGCACGGCCGGGAAGTTGGAACGGAACGGGGCACTGGAAAGAGTCTGAAAAGCATCACTGTTGTGCCGGGCTGCACGCTTCAGCCGGGGCCCGGTGACAGATGATTCTGCTCTGCAGTGTTTCAGAGCGGAACAGAAGAAGTCCTTTATCTGTGTGGTCTGAGCTCATTGACTCCAGGAGAAAACTCCAGCCCCTGCCCGACTGAAAGCCAGGTCTTGTTCTCCCATCTGATGGATGAATGGAATTCAGAAGTTTGATACCGTCCCCTGAGATGTCATTTAAGTCCGCAGACACATTCAGCGGGCAGGTAAAGGTTCCCTGCACAGACGCATCGCCGCGGCTCCCACCCCGTCCCCGCACGCATTCTGCCCGCAGCGCTGCCTCCGGCTGGGCAGTGCCGCGAGGGAGCCGTGCTCCCTGGAGATGTGCTCACCCAGCGTGCTGCCAAGTGATGGAGCACAAAAGCAACCTCACGCCCACAACTTCTCAACCATCTGTCTGCTAAAAGTAGCCATGGAAAACTGGCTTTTTATTTTTAAGCCGTATAAATGAAGAAGGAAAGTAAGAGTTACTGCTGCTCCTGACTGCGGAGGTGCACAGGTGTCAGCTATCGAGTGTCAGCTCTCCCGGCTGCTTCTGCAACATGGGAGAAATACAGCTGAGCTAATACTTCACAGCAGCAGAAGCAGCATGCCTTTATGACAAATTTACCCATCTTCTTGCAACTCCAACACAAATCCCAAGCTCCTAATCTTCTGCAAAGTATTTCTGGCAGATTGATCGATTCTGCCTGTCCTGCTGCTGCTGTAGGTTCAGAACTCTGAAAGCAGAAGAATGCAGCACAGCAGCAGAGGAACAGAAGCAAGCCTTTTATTTTATTTTTATTTTTTTGGAGCAAATGACTCCTCTGCCGTATTGACATCCACGGAGATTCTTCTCCAGACCGGGCCGCGCTCTGGGGTAACTGCTGTTGAACTTGACATAAAAGAAATTCTTCCCCGTATAGCAATATAGAACCCGAGGGGCTACTGCCACCGATCACCCACGAAAGCCGTGCACCCATTCAGCCCATCCCGGAGCAGAGAGCAGCAGGCTGCACGTTTCTCTGCGTGGGATGTTATCACAAAAAGGGCTGCGAGACAGTTGGAGCTGCTACTGTTGTAATCCATCCAAGATGAATCGTAGAAAAAGCCTGAAATAAAACCCGGGCTTCCTGTCCCATGTGTCTGCCAGACTGCTGGTAAAAGGTCAGGGGCATCCTCACTCCAGACTGGTAATTGCAAAAAATGAAGGAGGTGAACCCTAACCAGCAGATCAAAGGAGGAGAGGGAAGGAGAGGATTTTACAGCGAACAGACCAACTACAGGGGCAGAACATTAGGGAAAAACATCTTGCAATAGAAAATAGCCAGGATAATTGGCATTGCCTCCACGAATCAGTCAGACACTAGGTAAAACTTAGCAGACAACTAAATGTAATAATCGCTGGGCAACGGCTTATTCCCACTAAAGCAGAACACGGGGATGTTTCACTAAGTCATTTTTTTCTGCGAAGTCCTACCGGCCAGTCTGGTACAAGTGCTGGAAAACTTGCTTTTCATTTACTGGGAGGACTGAAGGTGGGGCGGGAGCAGGCACCGTGTCCTCTGCGCCGCCCAGGCTGCTCAGCACACCCGAGGGCCTGGCAGCTCGCTGGGGAACCCGGGGCAGCCGCGGCAGCACCTGCCCGGACCCGGCTCCCGGTCCCTCAGCACGCTCACGGAGCACCCACTGCTTCCAGACAGCCCCGGGATCTCTTCTGGGCAGAAGACAGAAATGTTTCCCCCCTCTCTCAAGGCAGGTGCTGCGTAGCTGTAACGCTCGGCCCGCGACCACTGGGGATGCAAAGTGCCTGCTCAGGCTGCCTGTAAAGGAATTCCTCACTTCTGGGTCTGTGCGCTTAATATGCTAATCCATTAATGACATTTCCTATTTAAATGAACAAGGTTATGCAACTAAACAATATTTTGCAACCAAAATGGATAATAAATCACGGCTTTGGAAGTGCTAATGGTGCTCACATTTATTCCTATTAATACTTCCTGGTTTTGAAAGCTGGGCCAGTTCCAGAGATAATGTATTACAAACTTTCCCGCTGAAGGATTTGGGTTCCTCTAGGCTCGGTTCCAGTTCTAACTGGCAGCTAATACTTTCACACATTCACAAATCCCTAACTCCTCCCCAGGAGCAGAGGAGAGCGGAGAGGTTTTGGCTTGGGTCAGCAGATTTCAGAGTGTCAGAGGAACGAATGGGAAGTGATGCAGTCCTCCTCAAACACGGGGCGCCAACAGTGGGAGCTCTTCATAACGTGCATTACACGCTCAGATATTCGTAACACACGCTCTGTGCTCTGCGCCCTCACCTCCACAGGCAGACACCTCTGCACACCTAGGTAACGCCCTGCAAAAAAATCTGCGATTAAGGTAGAGAAGCGGAGCACCGCACGTTGCCTTTCGGTCCTACTAAGTGCCACCATCCGGCTCCCAGTGACATGCTTCTGTAAGGACCCAAGCCAGTCACTAAAACACCAGCACAGCATGCAGGACAAGTTCCCGAGGGTCCCAGCAGGGGTAACCTGGGGGTTAGCTGGCGTCTGCACAGAGCCTTAGACATGGAAGGGCCAAACACGCCGTCAGGTGGAGGAGAGAAACGAACCTGTTGTTTCGTACACTGCTCATCATTTAAATGTCATGCCATGCCTTAAATCTTACCCCAAAAGAAAGCTTCGCAGCATCATATTCATCGTGGAGACACGACCAAGCGTATTCAGGGCAAACTCGAATCTCCTAGCAGCAGGCAGCGGCCATCAGATGCATCATGCAAACTCTAACGTAGTGAATTACGGAATAACGAGGCGGTGGGGTGCAGGGAGGGATGTTGTTCCATCACGACTCCCAAGACTTACCTTGAAAATCTACTTTGGTTTCACAGATGTACTCCTCACTTTCCAAAACATCTGTTAGTATACACCGGGCATCTCCGAATACCTCTCTACTGTATCTGACAACATCTATACCGAGACCCTTGAGCACCTTTCAGAAGTTATTTCTGGAAATGTTGAATCTCATAACAGCAATAAAAGGAAAATACAGTCGTAGCCAAAATAAATGTCTATTTGGAACAGGTTTGAAAAGCCCTGGAATATTTGTGTAAGTTTGAAATACTAGCCTGCACAGAAGAACAGCCGGGCTGTTGAGAGATAGCAAGGAGAAGGAGAAATGTATAAAGACCTCAGCGCTGGTTTGTCTATTTAAAGGAAATGCTCTGGAAGATAAAAGTCTGAATTCTGATTCTTCTGCAGCCAGATCAGAGACCCTTTCTGTCCTCAACCAAGTCGGTTACAAAGCATGAAATCCAAACCAACGGCTAAAAAAAGGCCTCGGCACCGCATATTTTGATCAAGTTGCTAAAGACCACGGTTATGTTGCTCGCAGGGTCAGCTGGCTGGAAGCACACAAAAGCCTTCATGTGCCATCCAAGACACACACGCACCAGAGGTGCGAGATCCTAACAAGGATGTGCACAAACATTCGCAATTCAAGCAAAAGCGTGAGAGAAAATTGTATGTGCAAGGTTCCGCGAAAGCTATGAACAGGATTGGGTTTAAACTTGCTTTCTTTCGAAGTATAAAAAATCTGTCACAGTTGTAATCACTTTGCATCTGCTTAATGAGATGAGAAAGCAGCGTTCTGGTCAATGCGTCCAGAAACCCTCCCATCGTTCCCCCCAGCTCTGGCAGCCCTAAGGTAAGCGCGCCCCAGGCCAGCTCTGCCTTTCGGTGCCGGGTCGGTGTGCGGGGGAAGCTCACAGGCAGGAAGGGATGGGGCAGACAGCAGGAGAACGGCGTGCTTAACAAAGCCAAAGACGCTCCTGAAAACAGCCCTTATGCATATTTTTTCCCCCTCAAGGGCAGCCAGACACACATTTCATACCCTACCCAGTGCCAGCTCAGTTATTCCAGATTAACTAATTTACACCAGGATCTGGACCAGTGGCACTGCGGCCTCCCTCCCCTTTTCTTTGCTTTGAGACTCAGTGCCCAGACCTGGCAAACCTTTTTGCTTTATTTTTTTTTCCTTGTCTAGAAGGAAAACCAGATGATAAAATAGACCAACTCTAGAAATGATGTATGCATTCACCTTTTTTTTTTTTTATGGAAACAACGATAATGCTTCTCTCAAACCAGGAACGGTATCTAGGAACAGTGGAATGATTGTTGCGGGAGTGAATCTGGTTTTCATTAGGGGGAAGTGATGGGTCCAATTTCTGCTCAGGACTGTTTGCTCGCATCCCTTGTTTGTGCTCCGTGTTGGCAGTTAACCCTTTCGCCGGACGGGGACGCAGCCCCAGCGGAGGTGCAGCCCCGCGTGCCTGCCGCTGTCCTGCCGGCACAGCCCCCCCACGGCTTCCTCCCGCGGGCTGCTCTGCTGCACGCGCTGCCTCTCCCAGTCCCATACACACTAAAATGCCGCAGCTACACAACTGTCATGACTTGCTGAAGTGACGGCGCTTTTCCTATTATCTAAGTTCCACCTATTAGCCGTCAGACTCTGAAATGCACTCACTGCTCTGTTGCTGGCTTTGTGCGTGCGTGTGAGCGCCTCGATCCACAGACGCTTTGCCAGGAGTTCATCTCGCCTCAGTCCTTATTCCTCACGCTGATACAAACTCCCATGGCTGGCTCGCTCTAGGTGACTGCGTGAGATTTGCACAAGAGTACAATACCAGTATCGACATTTGCTCTATTTATGAGTTAATTCATCAATATCAGCAACGTCATTTATATTATTAATAAAAATGGAATAAATGGATGGGTATAAATACAGTCAGCACAAGAGGTTTAAACGTATAACTCCAATTTTAAAGGCATTTGGTATACAGAGCACCAAAGAGATTCTTCTAGGTGCGCTCAGGGAAGCTTTGCGAGATGCGGACCCCAGTGTTCTGCCACTGTTTTCATGTGTTAAAGGCAAGTCAGTCTGCGGACCACACAGCAAGGGCTGCAAAATTCATACTGAACACACATCAGGCCCTGAAGGGGGGTATAAAACCTCATTAAAAATGTTAAATGGGTACCAGCACACTCTGAACCTAAGGACTTTTCAAAATGCATCATTTTTGCAGTAACCAGCCCAAACGATGGCAGTCACACGTGGTGACTTTTCTCATGGTTTTCATATTTCAGTATGTAAGCAAATCGTATCACCTGCAGCTGGCTACAAAGCCCTAAAGCTTTCCTCGTGGTAGTTTTATAAATGATCTCCTACCTTCACACAGCACTGCTCGCGCCACAGCCTTCCAAACAGAATGGGGCAGAACTCGTGTTTTGAAACATGAAACTCGCAGTTTCATTTTCTTTACAGACTTAAATCCAACGCAAATCTGCCGAGAAGCCTGCAAGCTCCAGCAGGGTGCTAGCGAAAGCTGCGGTGCCGCTCGCAGCGGTAACTCTGCGCCTCGCCGCGCGTCTCAGCACCAGCTCAGGACAACGCGCCCCAGCGAGGTCCCGCTGCCCGCGCGCTGCTCGCACGCAGGGAAGGACGGTCCCTGCCAAGGGAATTTAGTCAGAGTTCCTCGTTCCGCAGTAAATTCACCCTGCACACACACAGCGCATCCCACTGCAAGGCTGAAATGTTTTCAAGATGAGAAAAAATGTGGTGAGATAAAGAGGGTGAGTGTGGAAAGGGGGTAAGAGTGAGCCGATGCCGCAGATTTCATGAACGTAATATGCTAGACCCAAAGGAAAATCGTGGTCAGTGTCTGGCCCTAAACATGAGAATTAGCCACAACGTGTAGGTCATGTCCAAGCTTAGCTCGCTAGCTTTGCGTTACACGGGCTGCAGAAGTTAAGCAGCACGCCCCGGGATGATGGTTTGCTCGAAACGAGCTGGCCTGGCCTGGCCTCTCCTCTCACGGCCGAGCCCATCACCAAAGCAGGAGCGCAGCGCTCACACCGCCCTCACACTAGCTCCAGCCAGCTCCACCCTGCTCCATCAGGTCTGCCCTTGGCTCCAGTCCTGTCTGTGACAATCTGAGGAACCCCCAAAACCTCTGACCCCTGCAACGTGACCACTATCGCATCCTCAGAGCACAAACCTTAACACGAACAAACGCGACGATTGCGTTTCGTGGGGCTTTGCAGGACGTTACTTGGAAGGAGAGTCCTGCGCTCCCCTTACTGGAGGGAAGCCCCTGACCCCTTTTACACCGAGCACATCCTTGTGGACGTTCCCCACAGTGTAACAGCGAAACAGCCTTCCGCTTGTCTTCTTGCCCTTAGCCCAGTCCTCGGCCAGTGTTGAGGAGAACCGCAGCGCGTCAGGCCGTGCAGTGCTCATGGCAGCGCGTGCAAGGTGGCATTTCCCCTCTTCTCCCTGTGCCAACACGTTTCAGGCTCCTCAAAGCAGCGCATTGTGCGCCTGTTTTCTGTTCAGATAATTCCTCGAATTACTCCAAAGATCTTGTGCTGCACTCCATACATTTATTACAAACTAGGTGTCTTAAGCCAAAACATTAATTGCATCTTCTAGAAAGGAAAAAACCAAGTGCAGTTAGTAATGCTTTCATTAAGTGACTGATTGACACAGCCAGAAACAGGGCTTTAAATACAAACTGTATAGAAGGACAGAGTGCTGGGAGTTTCTGGTATTCAGCTTCAGTAATCTCACCTCGCTGCGGTTTATCTCTGCAAGTCGGATAATTTATCCTCCTCGTGGCAAGACAAAAAGGGAACTTGGCAGAGGGGGCAAGACAAAAGTAGACATTTTGTAACTGCTAAGTGCTAACGTTTCTGAAGATAATTTTTGCAAAAGGTTTCTAAACAGCCCCTGTCAGCCAAGTTGTATTTTGTTATTTCAAAGTGACTGTGGGAGTCTAATCCAGTTCAAACCCTTTGTAAATTTTAATGGAAATGTTCATACACAAAGGACAAAAATGCTTAGCTGCTGTTAGATATTCAGGAAATCTAAATCTAATTTGCACTCCTAATCAGCACTACGATCTCCGCAATGCCTCTGGTTGTTTCCATGTTTTCTGACTGCAATTTCAGCTGCAGTATCTCTTTTTTATTAAAATACAGTTCCATACACAGCTACATGTACAGACCAAAACTCAGCTTTACGTAACCACAGGAAAAACAGAAAGATTTAAAACAAAAACCAAACCAAAAAACCACCACGATGGTATATTGGTCTCATTTATGAGTGTGTGGAAGAGTAGAATAAGAACAAGTGTATATGAACCAGAGGTGGGATTTTTTCCACTTGGGGAAGGTGATAAGCTCCCTCGTATCAAAACTCGCTGGAGGACCCCAGGTCCCCGCGCTGCGTCGCGCTTCGGAGCGGGGACTCAGAGACCAGGGGGCTCCCGGGGAAGCAAAGTGAGCGCTCCGTGCTCCAGGGAGCCAAGTGCCGGGAGCAGGAACTCAGCGCGGCGCTGCTGGGGGCACAGGCAGGGAGCTGCTGTGCCCATTGTGCAGGTGACGAAGCGAGGAGCAGGAGGACGCAGCCGGGGGTGTCGGGAGACCCACCAGTCCTGGCCTGCAACTCGCTGCCGGATCAGAGTCTTCAGAAATTTTTGGCCTCACTAATTATAGATAATCCTACAAAAAATGAAGCTCATCAGGAACAGAGGACCCCCTTCATGGCTCAGCCTGGAGGGTTAAGCAGGCTGCGATATGCGTTAGAGGACCACATGGGAAGGCACTCCTTCCCCAGTCAATGTTTTAATACGCTACCGGCTTTATGTTACCACAGCTACTCTAGAGTTTGCTTCACTTGTGCCAGCGACAGAACAAACCTAGGCAGCAGCTGCAATACTATTAAAACAGCAAGTTAGTAAAATAATCCTTCAGTAGGAAAGCAATCTAATGGATAAGGCCTGAATGTGGTCACATTCAAGCAGCTGTGCAGACCCCGAACTTAGGGCTGAAGTTGGACAAAGTCTCTACGTGATCCCCCCAACCCTCTAACACCCCCCCCAGTTTTGCTGTAGGGCTCCGAGCCTAGAGGGCAGCTCTCTGCCGCGCACGGTGAGAAATTCCGACTTGTACTGAACAGTTGCAGCAGGCTTTACAGATCTGCACTGACTTGAGCCAGAGATGATATCAAATAAGATTAATCTTCGTATTAAAATGTTGGCTTACATTTTGGAACTAAGCGCATCAGTTCCACAACCTTAAAAACATTTGTAAAGTGAGAAATTCATTCAAGCCATCTCCCCCAGGAATCTATTTTAACAGCACGCTAACACAACAGCGTAAGCTGTGAACACATGCGAGGCCGGTTCCAAGCTCAGACACCCTCCTGGGGAGAGCTGCGGAGCACAGTTAGGGGAGCGCTTCGGAGCCGGACTGCGCACCGCTCCCGTTCTGCAGGGACGCAGGCACACAGACAGGCTGCCAACGAAGCCACCAACGGGGCACCGAGACTGCAGCAGGATGAAGATGAACGTCTATTTCACATCTGCATTGCTAAGAAAGCCCGGACACAAAACAGACTGCTACTCCACAGTCCCTGAAAGAGACTTGTTCCTGCTGCGTTTTGGGAAAAGAACCTCATTTCTTAGGGTTATCTGAAGAATCTAACCTAGTTTGGGTTTGGTTTGGTTGGTGTTGAGAAAAGGCCTCAGCTGGCCCAGCTCCCTGCCCAAGGATACCACACCACGGATAAAAAAGTACAGTAAAAAAGGCTCGTGAGAAATCATCACAACTCTTAGAGGAAAGGCAATAGATGAGAAGGATGGAGGCATGGTTGGAGGCATGGATGGATGGAGGCATGGATGGATGCATGGAAGGAGAATCTAAAGCAATGGGCACCCGTGATGCCAAGCCCCACGTGCACAGAACTCCTCAAATTTACCCGAAGTGCTTCCCCACATAATCTCCAGTTCGCAGCCCGGGTACCTTAATCTCTTTATTTATGAAGTACTCACGGAATTGTACTTAAAGCGCAGAACCAAAATCCAGCGCCAGTGACCAGTTTGTGCTCCCGCTTTGCCCCTGGCAGTGCCGGGCCTCTCATGAATGCCCTGTCCTGGCTCACAGCTGGATGAAGCGCCCGCAGGCAGCAGCACCGCCTGAGCCAGATACCATTACCTGAACCAGTGTCCATGTCCGGAAGGTTTCATCATAATACCAGGCGTAGGTGTGGGGCTGAGATGCAAATGTGTGTGCTGATTGTCGTATCTGAGACCCTGAACGCTTTCGGCTATAAAGGACATTTTTGAAATCTTAAAAAAGCTTTTATAAAAGTCTTTAAAATTCCCCCCCAAAAACATACAATATTTTTTCTATTCACAAGCTTATTCACAGCATACAGAACACAAACATATGGTAGGGATTGTTGTAGTTTTAAGAAAATCTTTAGAATTTTGAAATTTTCTAAGAATATAGAAGTGATAAATGCAACCACCATCAACGTTTGTACCTGTTGAGATCTATTTTGAAGCACTAGTGTGCAATATCTATCTTCAGTGCTAGCTCTGTATGATGTATTTGCCCTCTGCAGAAAAGCTTAAAAAAAAAACCAGGCTGACCCACACCGAGGGCTGCCCAAGCAAACCTCCCCGGAGCTGCCTGTGGCCCCCCAGCCGTGCCCATAACACTTCAGTTGTGCAGACGCTTGCGAGCTGTTAGTGCCCAACAGCTGCACCGCCAGACCCCGAATCCCCTCCTCACGCCGGGAATACCCGCTCCTTTCTCCCTTCCCTGCTATCATGAGAAAGGATCATATACAGGAACTCTTGTTCGCGTCCTTTATCCCCAAGTTTATAACTGTCTCTAGACAGTGCAGTCAAGGGTGAAGGTTATTTGTGTCATACTTGCCAAGAAAGTGCCCCTTTCAACACTTAAGGAACACAGTCATGCTACAGATAAAGCAGCAGACAAAAAAGATTCTGTCTTTTTCAAGTATTATTTATCTCCTCTATGTCCTTTGTTTCCCTTGCAGTGGAGATATTGGCGGGAGTAAGATCCACAGACCAAAATCCTTGAACCCAGGAGTGTGATTTAATTTGGTTTCACTCGAAACTCGCATCAGATGGGAACGGCACGGGTCAGACTCCTAACTCCCACTTCTGAAACGCTAACGCATTCCTTTCCCTACGAAACTGGTCTCAAGCTGACATTAAAAGGAATCTTTGACAAAACCGAGGGCCAAGCTGGATACAGAATTCCCTAGGGGAAGTGCAGCTGGGCCAGGTATTGCAGCTCTTCCTCTAGCTGGGTGCTGCCGGGGCTGCCCTGCTACCAGGAGGGCTGCCAGCTCCCCGTGTGCGCAGCGTCACCGGCACCCGGCACCACGCGGCCACGGAGCCCCGGGGCTGCTGCCCTGGAGGAGCTGGGCTCCTCCTGCACCAGGCAGGGGCAGGAACAGGGACAGGGGCAGGGGCAGGGACAGGGGCAGGGACAGGGGCAGGGGCAGGGGCAGGGGCAGGGGCCAGCCCCATTCTGAGCACGCTGCAGGGAGAAGCCCCTGCCCAGCGCTGCCGGCCAGGCCCGCTCGCAGAGCAGGGGCAGGATGGTTAATAAGGCTCCCGATGAATGATTCGTATGGATTTCTGCACTGCTAATTTCCGTAACTATCACTCTTTGAAAGACAGCTCAAGGGATTTCAGGTTCAGGGTGCCTCTGTCTCTGCAGACACAGAGCTGCATTATATGGCCAAGCTCAAATTGGCGTATCCCGTTTCAGTGATCTCATGTGCGCTGCACTTTAAAATGATACAATATTTTGAAACATGCAACTACTTTACTGATACTGTCTGTGCCTAAAAGCCTTAGCTGGAGCTCCAACAATGGTCGTATCTTATTCTTGTGAAACTAATACAAAGCCTTGGCATGCGCTTTATACTTTTTATCCATTGCTTTGAGGCTTCACATTGAAATCGGCTTCCATAAGGAGCGTGGCCCTTCCTCCCCGCTCCGGACACTCTCCTGTGCGGCAGAAGCTGCCTTTTCAGCCGCTGCTCGTGTTGGAGGCTGTGTTCAAGGGTCTCACTGCAAAAAAAGCCCCGGAGGAGTTCTGCTGCCTCTTTGCAGAAGGAGCTCGTGAGCCGTGAATGCCGACACGGGCGCACAAGAGCAGGCACGCTTTTTGAGCTGCTCCCAGTGTCTATGCCCCAGCAAGGAGGGGAGGATTTGGAGCTTTTTATTTACAAAATTTCTCTCTGTGAGGCTGAGGGGCCTGGGCTGGCAACCTCCAGGCAGGTCGGCGGAGCAGGGAGCAGCAGGGGCTGGGCAGGAGGACCCCCCACATACACGTGCCAGCCCCCCAGTAACTCCCAGTAACATGGGCGGATTCAGGCCAAAGCAGACATTCTGACACAAACCAATTTTGTGAGCAGCTTGCTGGACAGTTTTCCAGCCATTCTATTGTAAAACACTACAGAAAAATTGAATGAATTGTTCTCATCTGTCTATCCACACACATAGGTACAGACACACTGACTTCGGCAGCACCAAGGCTGGATCCATCCCTCCGTTTTCCTCCGTGCAGCTCTCTGCTATGCCAGCGACCTCCCTGAAGCAGAACCACCCCTAGCAGCCATCAACCCGAGGCTTATTATTAGGAATTTAACCTCGGAATTCTAGAGAAAGACCTAAAACCCCCAAAGCCAACGTGTGTCATTCTCCAAAAGTGCTGCTGCTGGGTTTAGCAAACCCTCCTGAATCCTACTGGAAGTTCAGGACTAGAATATGAAGTCAAACTTGAAGGCGTGTTTATGCAAACAGATTACAGAACATGAAAACCACTTACTTATTACATTAAAGTGTATTTTCATAAATTTGTTACTGCCATGTTCTTACTCAGCCTCAACAGTCCTCTGTACTGGAACACAGCAGTGGAAATACCTGCAAGCTGGAGACAATATCCAAGTTCCTGTCAGAATGGAATGCAATTAGTGCAAATTAAGCAGCATCCTGAAAAGGAGGAGGTCAGAGAGAGCTGGCAGGGTCGAACCGGGTCATTACCAAGCATTTTTATAGCGAGGCGAGCAGAGGGATACTGAGTCCTGACTGCCACCAGAGCCTGAGCTCTGGCTCTGCACCCAGGAGCCGCTTTTAACACAGAATGGGACTGGAACCCACCAACGGTATCAGCAGCAGCCCAAGAGCCATCGATTACAAACAAATTAACAGTGTCGGTGTTCTTTTCTTCTCCTTTCAGGAATTTTCCTTTCCAAAATGGAGAAATCAAAGTGGGCTCACCAAAGCGCCGTGGACTGCTGCGTTCTCTGCTTGGTTTTGTGCAATGAGAGGCCACAGGAGGACGGAGCCCTACACATCTCTGTCCCTAAGTATGTTCACGCACTGCAAATCCACCCTGGCATGCCCATTGTTATCCTGTTTATATTAACTACCATTTTTAAGCCATTTGCTGTCACAGAACTCCTCCAAATTTCTCTTAGTGTGGCTTTGTCCAGTTGGTGACTTCTCACCCCAGGAAAGCCGAGGAGCTGAGACTGGGACGGAGCTTCCAGAGAGCCAGCGCCGCGGGAGCAGAGGCGCTGTGCCGGGATGCTGACAAGGTCAGAGGTGCACTGGTTCAGCTCCTACCAAAAGGCAGCAGGGCACTGGGCGTACAACTCTCCCAAGCCAGTGTGCAATTTCTGGGGTGCTGCAGTGACCGAACCTCAGCTGTGTATGTTCTGAATGCAGCTTAAAGAGTTTTGGTGCACGTACAGGGCTGAGAAGGGGCTTCAGGCAGGACAACCTCCCTGGCTGCGTCCTTTGTGAGAAGCACAAACCCCAGGCTCTTCGTCCTGACCGAAGGCAGCCTCTGTTCACTCCTGCCTTCTGCCGCACTGGCATTTTACGTACTAGAAAAAGCTGCGGGGGAGCAGAGGTGAAAAGATAACTTGGAGCAGGTCGTGCACTGTTTAGGGGAGCTTTTCACGCGTTCCCACTCGGCAGCAGTGCAGCCCAGGAGCTCGGTGGTATAGACTTTTTCTCATGTCTGACGAAACACTAAAAAACCCCTCCAGCGTGACAACAAAAAATAAATATCAAAAGAACATTTGAAGAGCTCAATAAATTGATCATATTCTGCTGAACCTTCACCCTTGTAACGATAGTACCATTTAAATGCTAATGTCATTTTTAAAAAAGTCAATTACAGGAGTTTTAAAGTAATGGAGTCAGCAGTCTTGATGTAAATCTGTTATATTAATCTGCTCTGTACACTGTATCCATGGGCACTGATGCATTCACCCCCTTTTCCCTGGAGGTAATGTTCCCTCGCAGTGGTACCAGTAATTGAATCAAGTTGATACAGACACCAAAAATATTGTAAGTCTTGTAGGTAATGAAAAGCATATGTTGATAAAGCCAGTTGCTGTACTTTTGGATGGAAGAGCACTGACATTTGGGAAGTTCAAAATTAGAATTAACCCTTTGATGATTAAGTGACCTGAAATTGTCTTTGCAAACTCTGCTCGTTTCACTGAGAAAAGCTGCTTGGAAGCTGCCCTGAGGCAGCTGAGCTCCTTTGTGCTCAGCAGACTTTGGGCACAACTCTCAATGAACACAGGCAGGTACCTTTGGGGCAGGTATCTGCAGCCAGATGTCTGTCACCTCTCAAACCAACTATTGCAGGTGCCCTACAATAACCTAAGCGTGGCTCACAAATTAATGGAAAGCAAAGGAAAAGGCAGGAAAAGGAGGATGTATTCCTCTTGCTGTGCTACATTGCAATACACTGGCCTGTATTTGCATTGCACTGGATGCAACCTCTCACGCTGGGAGCCTGTTATCTGTAACTGTCTGTAAAGCTTGGTATACACAAATGATGTTTGGAATAATAAAATAAACCCAAACCAGAACAAACATATATGTAACATTTGAAGAGGGAGTTTTAGTTGGAAAAAACTTGGATAAAGCCCAACATTTTGCAACTTCTCAGTCCACGTTGGCCCATAAAAAAACTATTCAAGTTATTTAGATTAAAACTGAAGTGGCACTTGTGCACATACTGTACAGTAACTAAGGGCTTTTTATGTGAGATTTTCTGGGCCAGCTCAGAATCCCTTCGCTCACACGATGACCAGTAACGACGCACACTTCCATGTTGAAATTTCTCACGGTTTATGATTTTACTGACTCCCATATTACTGCTTTTAGGAGGACATACTGGTAATATATATAAGCCACTAATAACTCTTAAATCCATCACATTAATGTAAAAATGCAGTGGTTAAAGGCAATCACCAGTAGCAGACAGCCACTTTGTGATCTGCCAGCAGCAGAGGTGCGGAGCCAGGCCCACCAGCTCCTTCCAGGCTGGGTGAGCAGAGCCCCCAGTGCGAGGCGGATGGCTTGTGGGATCACACCCAGAAACCCACCAAGGGGCTCACACGGACCCACAGACAGGCACCTTTCCCTCCTCTCATGACGCCTAAAATCTGAAATGTGCCTCACATTAAACAAGATTAACTCCAGTTCACAAACATACGAGATGACGAACGTCAGGGCAGAGGCTGAGCTGGGCACAATTTATGACTTGGAAGTATTATAAACATCTACGCATACCTGTGTTCTTGCCTACATAGGTGCACATGTGGGTAAAGACGTATCACGACTACAACAGAAGGCCTTCTGAGTGTTTCCAGACAGTAACAGTTATAAAAAATAAAAGACTGAATAAACATATTTGTTTAAGTAGTAATAGTAAGTGAATTGCATTCACCATTGCTCTGAAATAGAAACAGTACTTCCAGATAAAGAAAACTGTCACTGAACACATTCAGCTTATTATACAAACATGTGGCTGCTTTTACTGTTAAGGAGGGGTTGATTAACGGTTCATCAAGATTTTCCTGCCTCTGCCCTTTGCGAATTAATTTTCAAGTGTAGGTCCAATAAAATTTTAGCAAATGTCACACACACATGCCACAGAAATATTTCTAGCGTCACTATAAATCTGAACAATTTGGAACAGGGTACTACGCAGTTATTTTGTTAGCTTAGGGCCTTATTCTCCTATGGTTCAGGGGTTAAAGGGATCCACATAGCATTAAAACACGGTTCAGGCAGCTCCGAGTTAACCACAAATTCAGAACATGTCTAACAACATTTCAACATTCTCAAAACCTGGAACGTGTCCCAAAATACTGCAGGCTCTAATATCTCGAGAAATCAATCTAGAATTTCAGAAAAGTTTTGTCGCTACCCCAGCCACTCGATACCTGTGTCGCAGCATCTCCTGCGTTCCCGCTGCACGCAGCGCGGCCGGGGCCGGGCTCCTGCAGAGCGGGGTGCCCGCTGCCGCCCCGGCACCGGCTCCTCTCTGGGGCACCCCCGAACACCATCGGGAGCCGACGACCATCAGGCAAAGCAAACGGCTCCGCAGGAGCGAGGCTGCCAATTTCTTAGGGCTGTATGCAAAAGGTGGTGTTTTCTCGGCAGTGTTTGGAGTAATTTAATATACTGGCTTATAAGGCGACATCTAGCTACTTCCAGAGCAATTTGCTAGCTAAATATTTTGCCGTTTTGGCAAAATTGAAAATCACCATTCTGGCACAAAATTTTAGTAGTAAAAGCAGCACAGGGCTCTTGTTGCTGTTGTTGTGTAGTTTGTTTTAGAATTTGTTTTTAAATGTGGACAAATGAATTTCTGAGCTGTATCTCTTTTCTAACAAATCTTCCCACACAGCCCAACTCCCAGTGCCCTGGAAGTCATGTATCCAGGAACAGTTTATATTATTGGAATAATAATCTCCAGAAAAGCGCTGTCATTTTTGATGTAGTGTTCACAGATCCAATATTAGGAACAGAACCACAATCCTTAAGGACTTGATAGAGACATAAACTACTACATGGCTCCTTTGAAACCAAACCCTCCTGAAGCTGACACTTTAAAACACAAGAGCATATTATTTGAAACAAATTATTCTCCCATTCAGACCAATGTAAACGGGAACAACTCTTCCAATACCAGAACTATGTGCATAATCAAGGTCAGAATTTAATTATCCTTTAGTAACAGTACCTCTGACCTGCAAAAATAAGAAAAAAAGAAGGGACTTTTTCTTTTCCAAATAAAAACATTAAAATAAGGTTACGGTGACCAGAATATTTGGAACTTTGACGTTTGTGTTTGCCAGGGGGCACCAGCTACATTTTATGTTTTTGCTTAAACCCAAGGGTGGGCTGTTAAACAAAAAAAGTTACTTCCAAGTTCCAACCTGGAACAAAGCGTGTTTAGCTTGAGTGGCTCTGCAGCAGGTAAGGGAGACCGGGTCCCCCGTGAGCACCCTGGGGTGCCCCAGCCTGCCTGGGCCCTGTGCCGGGACACTGCACCTGGGAGAGGGCACGAAGGGGGCCGGCAGCGGGCAGCTGCTGGGTGCCCCCAGGACAGCAGCAGGACGGCAGCAGGATGGCAGTGGGACCCCCGGACAGAGCCATGGGGCAGCCGTAGCCCCCCGCAGCCGGGGCCAGGTGAGCGCTGTCAGGGAGGGCAGCGCCCCGCCACCCGAACGGGCCCGCCATTCTTCTGCAGCCCGTGCGCGTTGTTATTTATTGCCAGAAAACGCACGTGCTTCACCCTTGTTTTTTTCTTTTGGACGCATAAAAAGAAAAAAAAAAAAATTTTAAAAAAAAAAAAAAACTCTCCAAAAACGCTGGCAGCGTTAGAGGAGCCTGAGAAAGGGCAGAGAAGCACGTTTTCTTTGAAGCTTCGCGACAACTCCCGGGCCAAGGCAAGAGGGGGCGCCCTCACACAGGCCTTGCGGCCCGCCCGGGCCCGGCGCGGCGCCATGAGGGGGCCAGGCGGGCCCCTGCCCCTGCCCCTGCCCCTGCCCCTGCCCCTGCCCCTGCCCCGCTGCCGCCGGGCCCTGCGGCTGAAAAAGAGCCACGACTCCAGGGCCGGGAGCTATGTCAGCGTCCGGGAGAGATGCTGCACACCTCTGTTGGCGTTCTGTTTCACGCAGCACACTGAAATTGCATTTGTAGTTTAAGAATGTGTAATTTTAATGAGGTTCGCGTTGGTTCCTTTCAGGAAGGAAATTCTGCATAATCCTAGACCGGAGGTACTGAATTCTGACACGTCGCTCAGTAAGCACCAAGCCTGGGGATGTTCGGCTGCAGCTCTGCATGGCAGCCAGCAAAGGCTGGGGACAGGAGCTGGGAGCAATCCTGCACAGGGAGCTCTCCTGCACCAGGAGCTGGGATCTTTCCTGTACCCAGAGCTCTGCACCAGGAGCAATTTTACACCAGCTCCCGGGGCCTTCCTGCACCAGAACCTGTGGTCTTCCTGCACCAGGAGCTCTCTTACACCAGAGCCTGCGGCCTTCCTACAGCGGGAGCCCGCCCGGGGTGCAGCCGCCCCGCAGCACGTCCAGACGCCAGCAGGCAGATGCCCCACCGCCCTTGGCGCTTACTTTAAAGATCCATTTTTCCAACACAGGTTAAGAACACATCTACTGCAAAGAGCTGTTCTCAAGGGCAGTACAGACTGAGCAAAAACATTTTAAAACAGTGTTAAGAGACAATGAAATCTAAACTGTTTCAGAAGAAGAAATGAATTGAAATAGCCTAGAGGGATTATATGCATTTCAGAGTCCTCCAGCTAATTTAGTGCGGGTTTACAATAACACTTCCCTGGGATGCACACAAACAATAACGAAACTGACGAACCAGCTGGGAAATGAGTGAAAATAACTGCCTGAAACTAGCAAAATACAAAGTGGAAGGAAAGCCTTGGGTTTGTTTTTTCCTTTAAAATTTGTTTGTTAAGTAACAAGTAAAAACAAATGCATCCCCTACCGCATTGCAACCTGTCCAATTTTTGTGCCTCAGCTCTGCACTCCCAGAGAATGCTTCTCGAACCATTTCAGGTGTTTTGCCTGGCAGAGCAATGTTCACTTTTTGTCAGAAAAAAAAAAAAAAAAAAAAAAAAAAAAACAAAAAAAGCAGTTTTACACTGGCCTGTAAGAAGTGACAAAACTGGGACCTGGGAAAAGGTGCGACTACTGAAACCCAGACTAAAAGAAGCAAAACAAACAAAACAAAACAAAAAAGGCATCCTTCATTTCTGACACATTCCAAGCCCAACCAACTTAAGGATTAAGAAGTTACTGTATTTTGCTTTGGTTTCTGCACCTTTTCCTGTTTCCGTATGAAACCAAGGCCGTGAAAATATCCGACAACACCTGCCTGGATGAGGGCAGAGTCAAGGTGTGAAGCAGGACTGACGTACCTGGGCTAGCAAAAGCCCTTACACAGGCTCAGTCTTCCTAGCGGAGTTCTCTCTCGGTGGCACTTGGCTCACGGTGGTCAGCTCTCTCACGCTGCTACAAGGCTTTGTTGGTAGAGCTGCAACCAAAGGGCAGTCGCTTTGCCACAAGTTCGCATTTCTGGTGGGTTTCAAGGGTTTCCCAGGCAAAGCAGCCAAAGAAAGGCAGTAAGAACCCCGGTGCCGCGGTGCTTTTCTCAGCGTGCGGCGCCTCCTGGGGAAGGGCTGCCTCTGCAGAGGGACGTGCGGGCCTTCTACTGGCCACGTGCTGGGCCAGCAAACCGAGGAGAGCCACGGGAGGAGGTCGTGCACTGCCTGGCTGTTTGGATCTAAAGGCAGCTAGCCCGTTAGGCCTTCATGTCACTCATGCAGGTAAAGCAACAGGACAAGGGAGGTTATTTCACATGACATTCTTAGTCTACTTGTAATGGACCGACCATTCTGAAGTCCTAGCATACGGGAAGATTTTTTAACTCCTCTCATCAAAAAAATAAAATTATTTTCCAATTGAAACTTGGACATATTCGGTCATAGGAGCACATTTTACAGTTAGAAAATTTAAAAAACAAATGGTTCAGACATTTTTACAGGCATAAAAATGAAAGCCAAGTTGGTTAGTGGTTTCAGATGCTTTTTATTTGCAAATCAAAAAGGGCTTCTATTATAAATTGAAATTGTACTGGCTGCTAATCCTGAAGGCAGACTGAGGCCTTTGGCTCCTCTTGAAGAAGTAGAAAAAAAAAGCATTTTAAATACAAATTATTTCATTTGGAAAAACGAGTGCTGTGGTTGGACAGTGCATTTATTTTTTAACAAAACTCATATAAAGTCTTTCAGATTACCGAGTTCTCCCTGCAGTGCGCTGACGCCGTACCGCATGCACCGTGCCGCTTACGCTCAGCACCACAGCAGGCATCCTGAAGCACGCTCGCACTTACCTGCCACGACCTTGCTCTCAGATGCACAACGCGGGAAGGTTTCTGGGGGAATTGCTGCTTCGTACCGCAGCGGAGCAGCAGGCTGGCGACCCAAGGTGCTGCAGCACGGCGCTGCTGAGGAAGCTGCCGGCCCTGCGCCTCCCGACACCACCAGCTGAGCTCCCCCCGTCTGAACGGGGCCCGACGAGCTCCGAGGGGTGAGCAAGCTGCTCGAGCAGTCACAGCTGGCCCACGGTAGGGTGAGGTGGGAACCCCAAGCCCCAGTCTCCCAGGCACTCACTCCCCCAAACCTGAGAAGCCTTCTCCTCACTGAAGCACTGCTAAAATGATTATTCCTGTAACCAAACAACACACTAACGTACTGCGCTTGAGGTTGGATGCTAGTGTTATTAACTATTACTCTGCACTGTCATTTCTTAGTGGAACTTGTCTGTAAATGGTACTTATTTTGATATGGTAAAATGATGTTTCTGGACAAGACATACAAACCAGTAAATTGTATTAAAAGGTGAGTACAGAAAGCAGAGATAAATGAAATATGACTGAGTTCTTCTATGCCTAGGGAAGGCCAGACACTAGTCTATCTATTTCTTTCTTTATTTCCCTCGTTCCGACGCAGGGCAAGATAAGTCCGCTACCTGCTGAGCTAAGTTCACTCATTTATCATCCCGCAGAGAGTACGAAAACTGGCAGACACAATGCCAGCTCTGCACCCAGCTATTCACCCAACTGCAAACGCTCATACAACAAGCAGAGGAACCACTGAACAGACCCAGAACATCTTGTTTCTGTCTTCAGCGCTTCACGCTTGCCTCGCTAGAAATCACTGTATTTCCAGCGAGAAGCTCTTCAGCATTCCCGAGTGTCCTGTCACGGCACCTAGGAAACTCGGTCAAGGACCGGCACCTTGTAGTAAATGCCGAGTAGTCAAGCGACAACAGAAACAGGTCCTGTTGCAAGGAATCAGTAAGGCAGGAATAAAGCAAGACGTAAAAGTTGGACACAACGAAGGAACAGAAGAGCGTAACCAGCCATTGCGGGCTGCTGGGCTCCTGCTGTTCGTTTCTGAGCTCCTGGGGCAGCTTTAGGACAGGTGATCACACTCGGGGGGATCCTGGGGATCAAGGCTAACTCACAGACTTAAAAACTGATCAGAAAATAACAGATCAGAAAAAATGCCAACGGGTACAGGGATGAATGCAGTGCAAACCGAGCAGCAGTTTGACAAGATGGGCAAAACCTAAGCTTGCTGCTGGTGAAGAGTGTGGAAGATGGACATATGAAACACGTGGGGAACGCTGGTCCTGTTATTTGTGGGCTTCCCAATAAAACACAAAATGTATTAGTGCAAGAACTAGTTCTGTTACTTTAATTCCCTTAAACAATTACTGGCTCTCTTTCTGGGTTAAGGCTTCTAGCATCCAATCCTATCCTCCTTTGCCTTCCGTTTGAGTTTCTCTCTCTCTCTGATGATGGAAAAGAAAATCTCTGCTGCTCAGGGACGGTCTCACCCTCAGCTTCCCTGGCTGAGATCATGGCACGTTATCGCAGCGTGGCAGCACCGTCAGCTGTCTCCTGCAATTGTTCCTGCTCCAGCCAGACCTCTTTTTTTTTTTTCGTGGTGGGGGTGTTTTGTTTTATAATTTATAGCAAAAAAGAAAAAGAATTATTTCTTACAGGAGAAGCCATGCTCTTATTACGCAGAGTTCTTACTTAGCTGCAGTAAGAAAGCTGCGGAAAAGCTGTTCACTGCTCCCGCACAGGAGGAGGCGGGCAGCAGATCTCCCCACAGCTTTTTTTTTTTTCTTAACACCTTCCATATGCCACATGTCAATCCTTAACTTCCTATGAATGATAAGTAACGCTCACTTTGACTATTTGCAGTTGTTTTGGGACTTGGTATCTGCTGGGCTTCCCTGTCTCTCGCCTCCTCCTCCCACAGCCCCCCGTGACCTCTGCGTGTCCCTGACGAGGGACGGGGCCCTTCCCGCAGCACACGTGTGGGGCTGCTGCCGCCCGAGCACCCGCCGCAGCGCTCAGTGCGGTCCTGGGCACCAGCTCAGGGTGCCTGCAAACAGCAGCTGTGGTAGAAAAGCCACCAGGAGCCGCGAGCATCCCAGCTAACAGCACTACCGAGGCTGACTTGGGTTTTTACCAACATTTCACTTTCCGTTCCCAAGACAGAGTTCCTCCTGCTCCAGTCCCTCCGGGCAGAGCTGGGGTTTCAGTTCTACTCGTTAAGCATCAGGTGCCCGTCACCTCGCTGCATCGGCTGCCCATTCCCTTTCTCTTCCCTCCCACGTGCTGAGAAATCCCTGCCCCGGCCTCGCTGCAGGGCCGGAGCTGCGAGCACAGAGCCCTCCAATGTTCCCCGCGGGCCGGGGCAGGGCTCGCGGCCCTCCGGTGAGCGGCAGCGCTCCCGCTGCTAACCACAGCCCGCGCCGAACACTGCCGGCCCTTATCCTCCGGTGCGCCCATGACCTCCTGTCATCTGAATGTCTTGTTCTTCCTGGGCACTTTGATCCGACCACACTCCCCCCAAAAAAACAACCGTGTCTTGGGGGCCCTGACCTCAGACTGCGTCACTGCCACAAAACCAGGTTTTATTGGCTTCCCCGCCCCATAAATGTAGGGGGGAGCAGCAGCCGGCCTCGCCGTGCGAGGAGGAGAGCGCTGCGCCCCCAGCAAGATCCCCGGCAGGGCAGGAGCCAGCCATGCGCCCCTGCGGGAAGCTCCCCATCGGCTCCGACCCTCTGACAGAGGGACAAGCACAACCTCCCTGCAGGGCCCTCATTGCAATTCAAACACTTAACAGCCTGGTCCACAAACTGCCTCTCTCCAGCCAAAACTGTATTCTCAGGAAAAAAAAAATATTGAATTTTATTACATTTTTAAAAATAGGCTGAGATGAAACGTATGGCATTGCTCTGCTGAGGAGACACGGACACCGAAGGACCGGCACCCATCGCCTCCGGCCTCGGGGCAGCACCCCAGCCCCATGCCCCGCTGCGAGGGAAGGACCCGGGCAGCAAGCAGAGGCATGGCAGGAGCCAAAAGCTGGCTGAAGAATTTTCCTGCCATCTCCAAGGATGGCAGAAAAATACTGGATTTTTTAAGCCATCCTTGGAGATGGCTTAAAATAAGGGGTCAAAGAACAAGTCTTGATTAAGCAGAAGAAAACCCAACCTATTTTTTAATTCTCAAAACCCAGAACATTTTAAAAATCCTTGGAAGTTCATCAACACGGGGCCTGATGGCTTACTGAGGGTGCCAAGAAAATCAAACCCACCGGTCATGAAGTAATTCTGGTTCACTTCTAACCATGAGGGATTAGTAATCCAACAAGCCTGGAGTACTCACAGCCACCTTGGTGCTTCAGAACGACATCAGTGTCCTCAGCACTTCCCAGGAGCTGTTTCTTGGGTTAAAAGCTGACGTTACCCCATTTACAAGCTGATTTTTGAGGACATTTCAGACGTGGCTGAGCTGTGAACACAGCCCTGTTAGAAGCTTCTGCTGCCCATGCAATTTAACAAGATAGCTGTGTACGTTTTGTGCTGAAATACAAAATCTGCCAATTCATTAATATCCGGGCAATGCTTTATTCCAAGGGCTCTGTACAGTAACTGCAGTGTTTTTTCATTCACAGTTGAGTGTCCAAAGCCACAGCAGAAACCATGAATCTTGCAGGATTCTTGTAATGGCTTTTAAACCTTACATTGTGGGCTGTTTATGGCATGGTTGCATTTGCTTTAGAGATTTGTTTTAATGTTGTTGGTGTTATTTAGAGAGATATTAAATTCAAGCAGCTTTATGGTTGCTAATAAACATCCATTACCATTACAGACGTTCGCATAGAACAGCCTCATACAGGTGCTTTCTCTGAACTATTCAGATTTGATTGATTAGGCCACGGTAGTTCATTTTACACTTCAGTGGTCACTAAATCTATCGTTAAGATTAAAATTTGCAGTTTGTGCAGTCTGGAAATAACTTCACACTCAACCTGTAAAATGAAATCACTTTACCAAAATTCTCTGGGAAAAAGCACGATGCCCTAAGAGCAGATTAAAAGAAGAAAAGTTTTGTCACACCTTCCTTGGTTCTGCTCAGAAGACGGATTTCTTCCTCTAACGTGCATCGCACACACTGTCAAAGGTGCTCAGAAGGCAAGATATACGGGGAAGATCTCCTTAAAGTACTTGGAAATCCCCCGTTCTAGAGGGCTGTGAGATGCAAGCATCGCTAAAGCAGGCACAATACCTGACGGTGCCAGCTCAGGTCTCGAACCAGCAGGGAACATGAGCATGCGTTACCTCTACGCATGGGAGCAGTTCCACTGCAGTCAAATTCGGCATGGGATTAAATATCTTTCTAGATCAAGAAAGATCTTATAAAATATGTATTTTAGTGCAAAGTCAGGTCCCCACTTGTTACTGTAAGATACAAGAAGATACGGCAAGAAGAAGATAGGGCAAGATACAAGAATTTCTGTTTCATTAGGAAGTTGACCTGGTCGGTGTATGGCAAAGTAAGGCAATAATGAAGGAGCAAATGTTTTAATCCAAATTTTCCATAATAAAAAGCACATTGATGACTGCAGCAAGGCCTGCTGCCAGGACGAGATGGGGTCGGCGCGCTCATCAGGCTGTGGCTGAGCTGCCAGATCCTGCAGCAGCACAGGGGTGGGAGGGCCCAGCCCGGCAGGGCTCCTGCTGCTCCTCCCGGGACAGGAGCACAGGGAGGAGATGACCACGACACCCAAGGCCCCACGTCACCTCACTCCACCCATGGATTTGTTGTCAACACAAATGTAACTGAAGAGTGCCCTCACAACCCTTTTAAGATAGGGTGTCTCTTTTTTTTCCTTTCCTATGCACGTAGGGTCTATAAAGCCCTGGTGCATGCCCAGCTGTAATGGAGAGCGGTTCGTTACCGTCAGTATCCCGCAGCCAGGCGGCAGGCATCGGCGCCTCGTGCCGCAGGACAGGCACCCCGGAGCTGGCAGCGCTGCTCTGCTCCGCCTGCAGCGGGACCAGCACGACCCGACACGCACCTAACGAGCCGCTGCCAGGGAAGGAACTCGGTCGACTTTACGCGTGACATTTGCACCAACAATTTTGATTCAAATACAGCGTCATTTGTTACTGTCCCCGTGTTAGCTGCACCGCGGTGTCCGCTGGCCCCGACTCCATCCCCCTGCAGCGCCGCCGAAGCCCGGCTCGCCTGCCTGCCTAGCAGAGCTCAGACAGTGACCACCAGGGAGAAGGTTGATAAATGGCCAGTTTATAATGCTGTCATGCCAATTTTGTCCTATGGGAAATGTGTGTCTCTCTCAAAACAGCTTATTACCAACCTGTGGCTGAGGCCATGATCAATCAAACTGATCAGATATGGCAAACATGGTAACTGATATAAAGAAGATTTCTTACTACACGGTTTGAGGTTAACGTGACAAATGATAGAGTGAGAAAGAATAACTTACAGGGAAAAAATAGCCCATTAAACGGTGAACTTCAAGCAGCTTTGGGAAGCGGAGTTAACACCAATTCCTTTTAACATGCACTCATTCCCTCTTCATCAAGGTAACCCCGAACGTGCTCCCTTGCAAGTGACTCATATAATGCAGAGGAATGGCTTTATGCCACACAGCCCGATTCTAAAGAGAAACTTTAAACAACCACGCACATCCTCAGCACTCTGATGCGATGGTCACAGCGCAGCCAACGCCTGGTGTCAGCACTCACTTCAGGCTGCAATGTGCAACGTGCAGCTTAACATTCAAGTTCTGTATAAACCATTAACTAAATCAGCAAAATCTGTATTAAGGTGGCCTAGCCCACACCCCTCGAGAACGGAGAGCAAGCTGTCCCACCCTACGGGCTGGCTGCATCCTGCACCGCAGTTTGGAGCCTTGACATGCTGACAGGAAGCAGAGGATCCCCCACACAACTTCACCTTTGTCTTTTCTTACATTTTCAGAGGGGAAGTGGTATGACAGAGTATTGGGTTGGAAGTCAGGAAGGAAAGCTCTGCAGTTTGCTCCCTGCTTTGCCATCGCCTGACGTTCAGCCCTGACCAGGCTTTTCCCACCTTGCACTTGAGTTTCTCGAACCCCGGAGATGAAGAACCTCGCTTTTACAGCAGGTTCTGCCCCTTCCCGATTGTCCCAGGTACTGGGACTGTGGATACCACAGCGCAGGGGCAACCCACATGCGACCTCAGGCAAAAAACAACAACAACAACAAAACTCTATTGTCATTTGGAGCAAACAACCTGAGAACAATACCCTTCCCAGAACTTCATCTGTTTGCCTTCAAAACCACGGAGAAACAGTGATTAAATTCTGTTGTGCCTGCCCAGGGAATGGCACTGAGAACAATGGTTCTCAGCTGTGGCAGACTCCAAAAGAAATGAAACGGAATTTTTACGGGAGTTACTTGGAAGCCCCAAGCAGACACACATCCCAGGCTCATCTGCAATTGCAGGCACTGAGCAAGCTGTTCAGCACTGCTTTCTGCTTTCTGGCCACTGGATTTTCAAGTCTAACTGGTAACGAAAGGAAAAGCTAACCACTAAGGTTTCCTAGACAGCTGCTGAATGACATTCAAGCATTGAATATACAATTTAATTGCATCAAAGTCAATTTTTCTACAAAAACATTCCATATCTCACATTATTTAAAAAAAAAAAAAAAAAAAAAAAAAAAGCTCGTTTAAGGCAGGACTGAGATCTTCATGTACATTTAAACAGCAGCACAAGGACTGAAGGCACCACTACAGCACCATCAATTATTACTGTATGATAAACCATCCTTTTACTTATATGTAGATATATGTTCTTAAAGTATTTAAGATGAGGTTTGCTGGGAGAAAACAATCAACCAAACAAAAAGACCAGAAAAGCAACACAAATAAGTTTTAGCAAAACCAAAGCGTAGATGGAGAACTTCTGCCCAGCCTAAACGCAACGTGATGGATTTTGGGAACCGCACACGGAATTATGCTTCATAAAACAAGATCTGCCCACGGCTCGGTTTTGTCTATTTTTGACCAGCAGGCTTTCTGTGAAAGCTCAGGTTATTCAAATGCCCTTTTAGCTCCACGCTCATGCAGCGCAGGGACCAGGGCAGCCCCGTCCCCTCCGCCTGGAGGAGGGAGCATCCCTCGCCTCGTCCGCACACATCTGTGCTCCCTGCTCCTGAAGCTGCTGCGGTGGCTGCTCAGCCTCTGGCAAACACCTGATATTATTCACTTGACTGGGCTTGTGAAAACGAAGACTTATTTGCTAGCAAAATTAATGAGGAAAGAGAGTCTTCAATGAGACAATAATTTATGGCTTCCACAGCGGCGAGTACAGCAAAATTCATCTGCCTGTTCTTCACGTGAAGGAAAACGACAGGAAAACCAGCGTGGATTTATTTTCTGAAATATTGACTGTTATTTGAAACTCGGGTTCTCAGTTAGGCATTTTATTTTATGAAGCCCTTCCAAATTTGATGGAGGTTGAAATAAATGAGCCTTTCCCCTCCCCCTCCCTGTACGATTACATTTAATGACAGAGAAATAAAATTCTGCTCTGTGGCTACATGCCAGCGATTAGATGATGCGAACTGCTCGCAATGGTGGGGTTTTTGTTTTGGGTTGTGTTTTTGCATTGTAAAATGAGAGGCGTTCAAATGTGCTCGGAGACCGAGCATCGTTTACCTTGACTTCACACAAAAGTGAGAGCCGCAAACACATATCTTTCCTTGAAACTCAGCTCTCTAACCTGGGCAAAAACACCAACTCTCTGCCTTTCAGACACAGAGAACTTCAAACAGAAAAGCCAGCAATGCATCAGACAATAAAAACACGTATAATGGCTACCAAACTCAGTTCTTCTCCCCCCCTCCTTTTTTTAACAGATAGGTTTTAGACTCTGTAATAATCATGCAGCTAAGATACAAGGTCTCTTGTTGGCAATAACCTACATGACATGACTTAGAAGGCAGGTGTTACTGTAATTAGCTATTGTTTGACTATCAAAAGTCAGAGCTGATTAAAGCCACTAAGTACAAGTGCACTATTTTATTTCAAAGAATATTATGAACTGCATGCTGGGACTCTTTCACTGCGGACCTACCTTCCGGAGTCTGCTAAGAGCCCATGCCAGCAGTAATCAAAACTAAAATCTGCATAAACCTTCAGGGTTTTAATTCAAGCAGAGCCCTTTCATTAGAAATATGTTACTTTATGAAATCTGGTCGCCAGCAAGGGGAGAAAAATGTGACTTCTTAAGAAAAGTGAATGGCATCTCTTTAGTGATTAACCCAAGATTAATGGAGGCTCCTACTGCTAGGCCTAAGTCCATTTTATTGCTAATTCATTTAGGTACTATTTCAGATGTACTTGATGAAAGTCACCTGCTAAGAAGTCATGTTTTGGCAAGCAAGGATAGCCATTATGGTCAAATCCCAAATAGAATTTTTATTAAAGAAGCTTTGAAAAGTGTCTTGTATTAGTCTTTCAGAGACATACTATTTAATGTTCTCAATTAGTTAAAAATTTGGGGCCCAAGTCACTAATCAAACATTCATAAAGCTTTTTATTTTTTTGTCTACTTGCATCTCTAATGTTCCAGGTAGGATGAAGAGAGCACTGAGCGGGGACATTTATATTCAGACAAAAGCAGGAAAGCTGAGACTTACCGAGAGGTGGGTGGGACCCGGGACAAGTGCACGGCTGGAGACGCGCACCGTGGGCTTGGCAGAGCATCTCTTTGTTCCCCGCGGCACCGGGAAGAGTGGGGAGTTATGCAAATCACACGAACGTAATCACTCTGTTTGGCTCATGTACGCGTTTACAACACGAGGCTTGACATCCTCGCACAAACATTTTGAGTTTGGGACTTTTTTGCACTTTGTTCTTTTATAAATTAGAGTTTAGGAATTTAATTAGAGATTAGAGAGCACGGCAAATGGCTTTTGTCATGGGTACTGAGTAGGTGGGACACATCCCACCCAGACGAACCACCTCCACGGCCCATCCAAACCTTGTGTGCAGCCCGCCTCGTGCTGTGAGGTGCAGGTTAGCTGCTGGTGTGCAGAGGCACCGAGAATTCCCCCTCCACACCTTGCAGAGCCCCTTTTAGAACTGCAAAGTGCAGGAACGTTTTAGTGCCAAAAGAGACAAACGGATGGGACGATGGCTGCGCGGGGTACGTGCGCTGCTGGGGCTGAACCGGTTCCCCACCAGTTCCCCTGTAATCAGCAGCGGGGCCCAACACCATGGACGTGACCCAAACTCTACAAGCACCCTTCGCTCGTTCCCAAGATGCTTTCAAATTGCAGAGCTCTGTCTGGTTGCAACCAGCTTTACAAAAGATCCTTCTATATTGCCTGCAAAAACCTGCTGCAAGTTCCCATTTAAATAAATGGCTGCCTTACCACAGAGGTGAAAGGACAGAAAAACACACACGTATCTGGGATGTTACAGAGCTGAAGGGTTCCTAAAGCGTGGGCTGTTTGGGGTTCTAAACACACTTCTAAACACAACGATCTGGTTCCTTTTTTATTATTTTTTAATGACTGATAGAGTTTTAAAAATATTTACTGAGATTGAGTAAGGTGTGCAAGATGCCACAGAACTGCCCTGCGTGGGGACTTCTGTTAGGAACCCCAAGCCCCGAGCGCATCGCTGGCGGCGATGGACGGCTGTCAGCATTGCTACCGAGGGGGGCAGGACAAACGGCAAGGCTGTGCTAGGACTGCGCACAGCCACTAGAAATGGCAGCACGCGCTCCGTGGCAGAATTCATCTCAGCGGAGATCGTGCAGAAATCAGCATGGACTTTAAAATACTTCGCTGAAGGGACCTTATTACTGCGAGAGCCGCCCACATGTGATAACGAAGTTAACCTAATCTGTTCCCTCTTGTGTGCCGGGGCACTCATACATGCAAATCTTGTCTTGTTCAACTGTGTTTGTTCACCTCCATAGTCCTTCGGTGATTCAAATCTGTGTCTTACTATCCTATAATACCCTTGTCTAACAGTTCTTTTTAAATGCATGTGTTAATTATCTTGCCACTGCTGTAATTTCTCCCTGTAGTCCATTAATTAAGAGGTCACAATCTAAGAGCATGTTTACCCAATAAGCTTTCTTTTTTAATTATCCTAATTGCTTGGATACTGACAAAGACTCTATCCCTCCCCTTTCTCTGAGTGGATTAGAAAACGACGTTTCAAAGCCCCACACAACGATGGGCTTGTTAAACACACACACACACACATGTAGATATATGTTTTTGTAACTCCACAAGCTTCTAACACCGAAGGTCAACAAGACGCAGCATCCTGCGCTTGTCTAGCTGTATAGAATGAAGACACAAATTGCTCTTCATTCATTTTTCTAGTAGTCTAGAATGTTGTATCGGTCAGGAAGAATATAAGCCAAACTTCCCTATTTTGGTACTCTGGGCAGGAGTGGCTCGATGTAGGCTACCTGCTCTGTGCTGGAGACCATCAGAGTCTGCTACAGAAGCGTCTCTCTCCATGCACCTAGTGGATGCTTTGGGATGGAAGCAAGCAGGAAAAAAACAAAAAAGAAACAAAAATAAGGAAAGAAGGAAAGCAATGAGCTTTTACTGCAGAAAGGACCAATTAGCCCTTCCCCAGCCCCCAAAAATACCCATTTCCTTCCCATAGGTCTGCTGAAACTGCACATCTTGTTAGGCTAGTCCAAACGCTTTTTTTAACTGACTTAGCAAAACTCAGCAGACAAAATCTCTACCATTAAAACATTTTAAAACCATCCTTTTGTAAAGCTTTTAAAAGGTAAAAGGAGCTAAATGAATTCCAGATAGGATTTTAGTACAACAATTAGCAGAGGTTATGTCCAAAAAAATTACTGCTTTGTCAGAATGTGAAACAACATTCAATATGTCAAGTACAGTAAATTTTTGTGTTTTAATAAAGAAAATGTCTTGTTCAGACCAGTCATCTCAGGAACTACATAACAGAAGTATAATTACTTAGAAATTGCTTAGGTAAGCGTGATTGATGCATGGTAAATAGATGTTTCCAGCACTTATTGTTTCTTCCTGATGGATTAGGAAGAGTTGTTTAACAGTTCATTTGACCAGTCTCTCCTGGTGTTTCTTGAGTCTGGCTGTGCCAGTCAGCACCAGCAGTTCCTGGTAGTTTAAGTCTCTTTAATAAAGATTAAGATGTCAGAGGTCCTGCATTGCACAAAATCCCAATTTTATTAACTTCTCATTATCAGCTGAAATATGAAGTGCATTTCTTTTCATCTAAAGTAAGGCACTTTCTCAAGGGAAAGAACAGATATTTAATATACATTTATGATGATTAAGGGTGGGTTTGTTCCAACCTCGACTGATGTTGGTGGGCATTTTCTCACATGATGGGTACCACATACATTGATATTTCTTTCTCCCCCAGAGTGTTGGAGTATTTCTCAACCATGGACAGTCACGCCACATTATTAACTCGTTCTTGGAGGACACTGTGGGTGAACACTACAGCGCCTAAGTCAAGAGCATCTTCGTGGAAGAGCAGCAAGAGGCAATGCCTCGGTAGAAACACCGAGCCTCACTCAGCCAAGCACAACGCTGGCCCTGGCTAAATCCAGCCAATGTTCCCTCTTCCTATCTGCAGGTCTAGGAAGACAACCCAGTAACAGCACAAAGGCTACACGACGCTCATTAAAACAGATCACAGCAGCATTCAAAGTCCACGCTCAGACCAGAAGTGCAGATAAGTCCTAATACCATTACGTGCACTTAGGCAGCCACTGATAAAAGTTAATTTGCTGAAGGCAGCAACACTGTACGGTATCCGAACACAGTGCTTCTGAAAGGCTGAATTTTAATCTCGCATGTGCTCTGATCAGACTCGCACCAAACAGCTACTGCTCAGCGACACAGGACCAGAGGCGCAAGGAGCTCGTTTCCCTGTGCCATCCTCAGAACCATACTTCCACGGGATTTCCAAAAGCTGCTGCATTTATGTACGCTGCCGATCACCAGGAGAGCCTCGACGTGCGTCCCTTCTCAGCCCTGGCTGCCGGAGGGAGGGGAGAGCTGGCTCCGTGTGTGCACCCCCGGAGCGGGGCAGCCCCCGGGCACTCACCCTGCAGGAAGAGCTGGGAGGTAAAAGCGGTTCCTGCAGCACAACAAAGTCCTGCAAAGAGCTCCGCACAACTCGGCAGTGCGGCTCTTGTGAGGGTTAAGCTCTATTACTTCTGGTCTCTGACACTGCTAATGGCACTCCTCAACTAATTGCATTTCTATACCTACACATACGTCCAGGCAACAAGTAAGCCCTTTAATCAAACAGCTTCAGCTACTTCTAATTAATTCAATTTCTATGCCTTTTTAAGAGTACAGGAACACACAAAGATACAGATGATAGAGTGCCTTCTGTTGCCAGCTGACAACCGCTCTGCTCAAGCCTCCCTCCCGATTAAGCCCCGTTCTGATTCACAATCCTACGCCTTTGGTATTTCTGCTGCTTGAGGCTCAGCAGATGCATGCCGGAGACCAAAAGTAAAAAGCTGTGGCCGTGTGCGGTTAGTGACAGTGGAATTACAGCAGTGAACCACTTTTGCATTTGCTTATAGATCCAGATCACCTTTTGTTTTCATCACAAACTATATTCATCTTGTCTGTCGAGTGCAGGCAGCAACGCAGCACGAGAAGGCTGCGGCATCAGCTGAGCAAACAGACGGAGATGGTTGTACATCCAGGCCTGTCTCAAAGCCTGCAGTGTGAGGGCCACCAGACTGGAAGGAAATGCTGATTCTTCTTCCGCGTTTACTGCTTTGATAAAACAGGTCAATGTATCAGAAAAAATAATACATCACCCCATCAGTATTTAGGAAAGAGAAATACATATAGCATAAGCTGTCTATTTCAAAGGTATGTATGTACAAAAGGCATGATAAGTGGGTGCTGAATAGTTAGGAGTGGCAATTATCAGTTACACATATCATTATAGTCTCTCAACTTTTCAATAGCACAGAGTTCCTAATACCATGTTTACTAGATCAGGTAAAAGGGGACTCTTAATGCTGTGCAAATATGACTTACCAAAGGACTTTGCTTTCTCACCTATTCTTGGGCTTTTCAAATCAACATTATTAATTGGCTGGCTTATCGGTAAGTGCTGTCTGGCAGTTAAAGGATGTTTCCACCCATTGCAACGATACATAGAAACTAAGCAATGTCAGCCACAAGGACAAATAACTTCCATGTTGAAACAGAAAAATATTTTGACACATTGAGGTTTTTTTATGACAGCATAATGCATTTCAGCGTTAATTTACTATCCTTAATTGCATCTGGTATTCCACATTCTATCATCTCTTTTTTCCCCTTATTACATTAATTCAGAACCTTGGCTTACAGTTACAAATATGAAGGCTTCTTTTCTTTTTCCTTTCCTTTCCTTTCCTTTCCTTTCCTTTCCTTTCCTTTCCTCTTTTCTTTTTTCTTTTTTCTTTTTTTTTATTTTTTTCTTTTATTTCTTTTCTTTTCCTTTCCTTTTCTTCCCCCATTTCTTTTTCTCTGGGTTTCTGTCATTCAGATGTGCATAAATACGTGTTTTGGAATTTGGATGGACTGGTTTCCATACTAGGGAACTTGGCTAGGTACTAGTTTAGGAGGTAACTTTCAGCCCTTCAGATCAACCTTCTCCTTAACCTGCCACTTCTCCTGAGCACCAAACCCACTTGAAAATAGAGAAGAATGTTTGGCTGATAAGGAATGCTCAAAACAAAGAGCACAAAACTTACCAGGCACCACTTTTTAAAGAAAAGCAAAATGCCTGAAGTCAGAAGAGAAGCATTCACTGCACTGCATCTCACTTCTTTCAGCATGCTCCAAGCTGCAGGTGCGAGCTACCTACAGACCGAGAGGACAGGTTCTGGCTCCCCACCTCCTTCACTCAGCTGCTCTCTCTCGTGCTGATTAACAAGACAAACTTAGGAGCACCATAAAAGCATAGAAAGGATCTAAGGAGCCATCCGGGTTATCCCTTGCTGTAATGCAGGGCTGTGTACTATGAGTCCAGCTGATATTTTATCTCCTCCCTAGAGAGTCCGCTCAGCACTGAACTGTTCTGGTATTTCATTTTTCTTAGCATCTAACACAAATCTTTCTTGCTACAAGGCTGGCTACTTCTTGTCTTATTCTGATGGATGTATCACGCAGATGATCCCCCTTTAGGTTAATGCAGAACAAGAATTTTGGCTTTGGCTGTTTAGTTTACAGAAGGATGTCTGCTTATCTTAAGGAAATTCTCCACTAGAAGCATGATCAGGCCGAATTTATTTATTTTAACTATTTCTGTTTCCTTTACACAGGGTTTGCCTCCACCACCATCTTGGCTTTGCAGCTGTGACCTGTGAATTAAGATGCTCAGCGTTTCCCCTCTCGCCTTTTTTTTTCTTGTAAGGAAATGGTTATTCATTTAGGTAGACATTTGAAGAAAAATCAAACAAATATTTGACGTGCTGTGTTAGCATGAAAAGGAGGAGCACCATGTAAGCCCAGTAAATGCAGGTGAACTCCTTTATGTGAGTGAAAACAACCTGGGGGAAGAACAGCTACTAACAAGGCTAAATGATGGCTGTGCATCTACAGCCCAAATACAGCCCAAATGCAGCAAATCCGGGCATGGTTATTCACATATGGAAAGATAGTTGCCACACACATGACTGTTTTAACTCAGTGTTTGACATATTTATGCATCACAGAAGAAGAGTAGGAAAAGCACAGGACTACCCGAGCAGGCAGGGGTGCAGGATGGTGCAGCGACTGAGAGCAACAGATGCTTTTTATCCAAAGAGCGCAGCGCATTTTCTGATTGACACTAAATACTGATTTAACCACCTCTCCGAAATAACGTTCTCCCCCTTCAAGACCTAAAACTGTTAAGGGCTTCCCTCTCCCTCCCTTGGCACATTCTCACAGTAAAAGCAGTTCCCGGTCCTTCAGGCAGAGCTGCGCAGGCTGCGGCCGTCTGCAGGCAGTCTGAGCTGCGGGCCACACGTAGCAGCGCTGCAATTAGACCCTGTTTTATCTATTTCTTTTTGAAATAAATCACTGGTTTGTTATTCATAATATTTACCATTCACTTACTATCTGACCTTCAGTGTACTCTAGTCCTCCTCCGAAACCTGCTCTTTATACCAGCCGTATCTACGGTTGTGGTTCTGCTTGGTTCTGGAATAATCCATTTAGATATTTTAAAAGAAAACTCCTTGCTCTTTCATTCTACTAAGTCCCACGAGAAAGCAAATATGAAATGAAATGAAAGTCTCGTCCAGCTCTAAAACACTTCTGAACTTTTGGAGGAAAAGAAAAAATCCATTAGCTTCTTTTCTCATTATTTATGTACATAGGCTTCTAACACTTTAAGCCTTTGGCTGGAATTAGAAGCAGAACAGAGGAAACATAACAAGGAAATCTATTTCTTGGGTATTTCCAGTCCACTTAGTTTGTGGAATTAGAAGGAATTAATTTTTTTAAATGTCATGTGCAAGATTTTCATCTATGTTTATCAGACCAGAGGGGTTCAGGCTGAATTGCAGAGATGCATCCAAACTTCTGAGCCAGCATCCAAACCAAACAGACTCCGAACTCTGACGTTCATCAGTGACTTTCTGCCAACCTTCCTATCATACAGCAGAAAGGGCCATTTAAAATCAGCTCAGAACAACCTGCTTTCATGGTCACGGTCATTTTACTAGCCTCCGCCTGCGTAACACTTGTAAGTCACAAGAACACAAACATTCAGAGCAAACGGCTGAAGCTTGGTCGGGGTTCAGGAATAACAGACATTAACCAGGATTAAAGAATAATAACCCTTGTTTTTCTGATTACATTAATCTGGGAAAATCTTGTTATCTGGATACTGATAATAAAATCCCACGTTTTACTACTACATCTTCTCTCGGATTTAAATCCCTTCCGAAAGCAAAACGCACGCCACAGGTCCGTGAATAGGATGAGGACAAAGAGGCGACGCCAGCCGCAGGGTGAGGGTGGCCTTGTTGGATGCTGCAGCCCCCAGCACCCTGCAGCGCCTCGCGGAGAGGGGCCTGAGCTGAGCACCCAGCCCGAGGGGCTGCCACTGCCACCACGGGACAGGGCGGAGGGTGGGACTCCATGCAGATCTAGTGTTTACTGGCAGAAAGACCAGCAAATGGAAACTGCCAGGGATACATGTACGTTGGAAACTAGATGACAGGTTCCAGTCCTCGGAAGAGTAAAAGCCTGAAAGAAATTGTTTTATTTCAGGAGGGGCACATAACTGCAGGGGGCAATGCAAAATGTGAAGGTTCCTCCTGATTAGTTTTTCAATTTAATTCTTGAGAAGAATTATACCTCCACAGCACTTCCAGAAAAACGACTTGGATGGGTTCGCGTTTCTGTCATCTCCCAGAGCTCCCACCGGTCTGCACGTGGCGGGAGCTGACTCCTGAGCCTGGAAGCCCACTGCAAACGAAGCGCACCAGTTCCACTGGGACTCGGGATTCACTCCCCTGGAGCAGGAGGAATTATGGCACCGAGCAGGGTCTGAAACGTCCTGACCGCAGATGTGCCTGACTATCTCTACAGTAATTACCAGTGATGTGGAAAAACGCTCAGCAGCGAGCTCAGCTCCCTCTTTGGGGGTTCACCAGGACAAAGCCCCGCTCCGCTCAGCCAACGCAGGGAGATGAAGGTGCCTCGGTAGGAAAGATTTCTTCATTTGAGAAACATGAAGCCTATGTTAAAGCATACAGGAACCCGAAACAGAAGCATGAGGAAAACTCATGAAGTTTATTAGTTTATAACCTATTCAACAGCTTCCTATACTTCCTTTCTATACCTGTATATGTTGTGCCTTTCTACGCTATTTTTAAAAAGGCAAGAAAAAAGGAAAGGAAGAGCAGCAGTGCCCACGTTGCACTCTCAGCCAGGTGCTATTTCTGCAGGAAGCTCCCGGCTGCTCTAGCACACAGCATTAGACGAGGTCGGCGGACAGAAGCGTGGTATTCTTGTTTCTCTCTTACACCCTCCGCTCCTCTCTGTTGCTATCAGCAGAAACGCTGCCAGCGGGAACCACACGCAAGGTCTGCTTGTACAGGAAAGTTCCCCCAGCTGCCGTGGGAGCTCTCGGTGCCAGATTCCTTTCTCTGATGCTGACAGTTACATTTAAGCCCTCTGCTCGAGCAGGTAGCCAACGCAGGATTTCAGAATAATTAGATCAATCGCTTGGGTAGCCAAGTAAGGATTTAAGCACTTAATTTAGGTTCCTGTATTCTTCTTATTATTTTATACATTTTTTTTAAATGTGAGACCTTTCTGCATACATTAACAGCTGGTCAAAGCACATGCAGAACTGTAAATTTCAAAGAAATGAAACCAGACCTGAAACCCCTACAGCTGCCCAAGAAATTGTCAGCAAAATCCTCCACAGCACTCAGAGAGACAAGGCTCCTTCTTCCCAGCTCAGAAATCTAATCGGGATTTTCAACACAAGAGCAAGATAAGTCTGGACATTTAGTGAAAATTACTCAAGTCATAACTGAAGATGGGAGGATAAAGTTCCCATCCCTTGCTATTTTTTTTACAAGGCACCTGCGAGGTGGATCCATGCTTGCAGAGGCTACGCCTGGTGCTGAGCACTCCTGGCCGCAGCTCCCAGCCTGGGGCAGCCCCAGCAAGTCCCAGCAACGCGGGGACTGGCTCGGAACTGGCAGAGCTGAAACTGAACAGTGCCAGGGTGGGATCCTGGACACGATGCCACTTCCTCAGCTGCGGCTCCATCTCTTGCTGTGGAAGGACACGGCCAGCCCTGCTCTCGTGGCTCTGGAGTAGTTTTTGGGGCTAGTCCTCATCAGTTAAATGCCACATAAATGCTCGCTGCTATCGTACATGTAACTTACAGCTAAAGACTGGAATTGATTGGAGATTTCCCAACTCAAAACATTCTCTGTTGATAAGTAGCAATTTATTTAAGCAAAGTATTTTTAAATATAAATTTAGCAGAAGTGCTCCTCCATCCAACTCCTTCCTCCACTACAACGAGCACAGGGAATTTATTTATTTGCTTGTGATGTGCTGCTGCTGCACGCTGAAATTTCCATGGGTAAAGAGAGAAGGCACTACTGAACAGCACCGCAGAGTGGACTTCCCGTAATTGTTTTCCTCTCAAAATTGCCCAGTAAAAAATAAATTGTGGCTTTTTTTCAGAACACATATTTTATAATCTCATAAAAATCTAATCTAATCTAAAAGGCCATCTAACTGGCATCACCAAAATATACTGCGCTCCTGGAACGGGCACGGGACAACAGTCATATCTTTACTGCTGTTTACCCTTGATATATTCCTAGAGCAAAACATGAACAAAAAAATCAAATAGAAGCAGAAGCGTTTTTTGGCTTTGCTAGGATACATACATGTTTTTAATTATAGGTCACTGGCGTCCTGTTCCCTGCTTTTTGGCTTCTTGTTTCCAAGCAGCACCGTAGCTCCACATTGCTCCCTGCTTTTTCCCCCGCCTTTCCTTTCCTCCCCAATTACTGCCCAGGTTTTTCTTTTTAGCTGGAGAGCCCTAATAGGCCTCCTACCTGATGGGTCTTCTCTTTAATAGCTGCACAACGTGATTAACGGGACACTGCACGCACCTCAAGCTCACCGACTCTATTAAGAACCACCTGGCTTCTGCAGCGTATGCAACGTACACAACAAATCCCAATCCCAATTTCCCTCTGCAGCACAAACCCGCCCCGCTCGGCGCACCCTACTCTCACAGCTCCGATCTACGTTCCCGGCACGGTGTAAATAACCGGTAGCAACACCCGTGCATGCCGGCAGCATCATCGCTGTCTGTCCCATGCCCTGCTCTGCCACAATTCCTGCCCCGGCACCTGGTGGTGATCCCGATCCCGATCCCGGCCCCGATCCCGGCCCCTGCGGCACGCTCGCCCTCCGACCCGCGAAGCAGCCCAAGTGGGGGTTTCCCTCCGAAGCTAGCATACAGTTCTGAAATCCCAGAGGCTATCATTCCAAAATTTGTGATGTTTTGTCTACTCTGGTGATTTAAGGTTTGTCAGAAAATGTCAGAAAGGCCATGAGGCCAAGGGCTTCCTGATGACTGAGGATTTTCTTTCACATGACCTTCCTGAAGTTGATTTTGGGCTCCAGACAGTGCTGCCTTCAGCTCTGACAGGGGCCGGCTGGCAGCAGATTCATGGGGCTCTCTGGGGCATTCTGGCATTTTTAAACTGAGTGGAGGCTGTAATACCTCCTAATCATCCAGAATATTATTTCGCTGGTAATCGTCTTACAGGCGGCACGTAAATGCCAGCCTTTCATTCTGCAGTTCGTTTCATTAGCAAAAAGAAAAAAGTTTGTGCTCAAAGACATGCAAACCTTTGAAAACAAAGCTTGATTTAAATGAACAAACACGTATGTGGAGCATTTGGAATGTCAGTAGGAGAGCACGTGTGGGTTTTTTAACAGGGAATCACTGAAATTATAGATTCAGACTGATAAGCAGGGCTGAGGGAAGCGTTAAATCGTCAGTGCGTGCTTGTGAATGATTTTGCGAACAAAGAAAGTAAAAAGGAAGGAGAGGGTCGCTCTCTGGGACACGTGGGCTTCATGCTATCGAGCTCTTAGCTACAAACATGTTTATGAACCGTAAACATGTGTAAAGACATACGTCTTTAGCAGAAAAACAGCCAAAATGTCCCAAGGAGCCCACTCTGCCCACCTTGCCCCCCAGCCCCGGCTGACTTCGGCCGCTCGTGCGGGCGCTCGTGGGTCGGTGGCCGCCGACCAACCAAGCGTGCGGTGTTTTGTTACCGCTTACCAGGGCAGGAACAGAAGGAATTACACGAGCAGCTAGCTAATGAGTTATCATTTCTGCCCTAATTAGCCCAGGCTGCCCCGATGCTGAAATACAACTCGGACACTTCTGGTACCTCCCACGGCGCTTTGGGCTTTGTTCTCCGCCCCCGCAGCCGGGCCGGGACCACGCCGAGGCCCCGCGGACCAGACCCGGAGCCGTGCTGGAGCCCGGGGCAGGGGCAGCCCCTGCCTTCTTGCTCTGCTGTAACTGGAGGCCGTTTGTCTGCGAGGGGCTCGAAGCAGGCGAGGTGGCCTCGGGAAGCCGTCTGTGCCTGGGGTTCTGTGCACACCCTCATGGTGAGAGTTCAGCAGAGGTGTCTACAAACAGCCCAGCGATGGAGCTAAGACACTCTCCCCTCATCACCCTAATTCACACACCCAAGAAAATGAGGCAGCAGGTTATATACATCAGTGTGAAAAGAACAAATCCCCATCACTGCTCTTTGGTTAGGACTGCTGGGTGTAGCGACTCAAGTATGAACTCAGCTGGAGCGGAAGGGAGGAAAAAACAACTTAATTTACCAAAAAACAACGTGAGAAGTTCGCATCCAGCCCATGCTCTGCACTGCCTTGCCAACTGAGGCAAGCAAGCAGGGCAGGAGCCGTGCCGAGGGGTGCTGTGTGCGTCTCGTGGTGCTGCCTGCGGCTCAGAGCCCTGCAGCACACCGCGGGCAGGGGCAGAGCAAGCCGAGCCGCTGCCGGTCTCCCTAAGTCGGCCTGATTTATGGGCTCGGCCCCCAGGCCCCTTTATGGACTCAGCTGTCACGCACACGCACTCCGCGACCGAGCCCAAACAACTGTACCGCAGAAATTAAATGCACGGTGCTCTTCCTGCAACGTAATTTAACCATCGGTTTCTTCGGCGACTTTTCCCTGCCTGCTTTACACCTTCTTTTTGCTTTACATGCTTCATTTCAGCAAAATCAAGGATGCAAACTTCTTAGAAGTACTTAGTTTCCATGGAAACCTAAGCTGACCGCAACATTATTGTTCTCAAGAGGGAACTGACTTTACTATATGTTCATTCACTGAATTAATGGACTCCTGGTTCTTTTATTAGCAGCCCTCTAACAATGGAAAGAGAGAAATGTTATAAAAAAGACCCTCAGACAACTGTCCACTCTTTTGTCCAGGGCTTACTGGAATGACGCAAGCCTATTCACGGAAAGATTATAAAAATCAACTCAAAGCTGCCCCTGTTTGTGGCAGCTAAACATACCTTTATTTCATAAAGATACAACCTATAAAACAGGCAAACTGAAGCTCGTTGGGAGATGGGAGCTGCACGGCAGCGGGCATGCTGCAGCTGGATTTTGGCTCCTCGCGGTGCTGCGGCACGGTCCCCGCGCGGCGCTCGCTGCCCTCGAGCTGACGGGAGCACGCTGCCCTTCTTTCGGCTCCATCTAGGCGCACAAAAGCAGACGCTGCTTCCAAAATCATTAAATGCAGGCTGGCAAATAGTGTTCTTGGTAAGCATGAGGGCTGTTTTGAGACACTAACATTCTGGGTTTGATTCCTCAATATATACAACGGAATGATACAGAAACATCTCTGAAATCTGGATTCTTATATCAAATTAGAAACAGTTTTAGAACATCTTTCATTAGATATAGACAACGAACATGTAACGCATAACGTGTTAAACACAGAATCTGCTTTGTGCAAAGTGCTGCAAATCCAGGAACTTTAAACAGCTCGAGTGAGAATCGCGAAGGCGATCTCTCCCTGCATGGTAATATTTTGACAGACTGTGCCGAGGCCTGAGGGTGTATGGCCCAGCTCGTAATTGCTCCACCAAAGACAGTTAACAGTTCCCTTGCTCTTCTCTAACTACCTTCCTGACTGCTTATTGAAGTCTGATTTCTTACTCCTCTGGGTCATCATTCATCAGTCCCACAGATCCCACCGGGAGAGACCGACCAGACCTTTCCATATCCCCGGTTGCCAGAGGCCATTTCTGACGGCCCATGATATAGAAAATGTCTTCACAGCAACCCAGTGGGACAAACTATGGTTATAATACCCAAATAATCATTTTGCAAATTATCATAATTATCAATCAATCATCTTGTGTGAACAATGTGTTCCTGAAGTATCAGATGGTTCCTGTGACCTGTAGCATTTTGTATATAATAATAAACCCAGAGAGATTTATGGACCTATCCTGCCTCGTATCTGCAGAACCAAAACATTCGTTATTTTCTTTTTTACTTTTCTTTTAGGAATAAAAGCTCTCCATCTACCTCGGTCATGTTTACTACTTGATACTTTCTCAAAGGTCGAGATTTCTAATCTAACACAGTTTCTAAGCATAACGTTATTCTTAAAAAATCTATGCGATTTGGGGAAAGTAGCAAAGGTGTTGAATAAATTACTTTTACTTTATAATGTCATCGGCATTATATTACAGGCTGCTAGTAGTTTGCAATGTAAGTATGAAGTCAGCCAAAGGAAAAAAAAAATTGTTTTTGTCTTCAGTTTTGGGGTTTTGTTTTGTTTTGTTAACAATGCCAGATTGAATCCAACTCTTTTGAAGCTGATAGCATCTCCCGCTCCCTGCGCAGTACATTCTTGTTAATGGATAAATTCGAGCTCTCGAGAAAGTCAAAGAATAAATTTAAAGCCTTTTGCCAAACGCCTATCCTCTTGGATTTTGATAAGACGGCTATTGAGCTTTAATAATGTCTTCTATCCTTTTTCAGCTGGCCCTTAACATGTCTCTTTATTTGTCCCTAAAGCCTCTTCAGCGATGCCTTTTTATTACAAGTCTCTCAGCTTGCTCTCAAGGGAGACAGGGTCGACAAGAGTGATAGATAGATAACTCTATAGATTATCTCCCACAGATGTTTTCTCTCCAGTAGCCCCTCAGGCTATTCCCTCTAAGTAAACAGAAACTAAATAGAGAGTCTACTGAAGAGAGAAGTCCCCGAGGTCTCTTGTCACCGCAGCAGAAAAACAGCCCGACCGGAGGGGCCGGGCTGCCCAGGAGCTCGGCGTGCTCGGCTCCCAAACCCGCACGCGGCGGCGCAGGGAGGGGAGACCAACACCTCGCCCAGCTCCTCGTGGACAGCACGTCTCAGAACGGGCACCGGCCTCGCTTCCTGCTGGAGGAAGTCCGCATCTTTCATCTCCCTCGCAACGTTAAATCAAAATGACAACGGAGATAATGGTGACGGGCCGGTGCTTCGATGCAGTCAGCGCAGTGGAGATGCTTGGAAAATACAGAGTGAAAGAACTCGCGAGCTGCTCCGTAAGCAAAATAAACAGAGCGTAGGAAGATGGCTTGGGGAAAAAAAAAAAGAGTTTGGGGAATATGGGACAGTGCTCCCACCGTCCAGCTCGCGTGTTTGTGCACCTCTCTGAATGTACGCATTCAGCTTGCTAAAAAAGGCCAATCTGCTACGGTAGCATGACTTTCACAGTCACTGACTTAAAAACAAAAAACCCAACAGGGTGAGGAGTTAATGCAGGTTTGTGCAAGTCACCAAACATCGGCAAGCAGAGCAGATAGAAGAGAAGCTTGGCAGGAGCACACCGTGTGTTGTTCCACGGCACAGCATACAGAAAAATGACCCCGGGCAGAGGTCCTTTAATAGCATTGCTAGAAACCTTAATTCTTGTGAGATAACAACAGCAACAGCTTTCTGGTGTTAGTGGTCCCAGCAGAAACAGCAGCAAGGCAAACTGAAAAATACTGGAAATAGTGGGAAAATCATTCTTATTTTGCTCCAAGCAAAAAAAAGGCCTGCTTTATTATACAACATAATAGCGTCCTCAGACTTTTCACTGCCTTTTAATTTATGAAAAGTTTCATAACAGAGCGTTATTTTCTGGCAACCTAACACCAGAAGTAACACTGGGGTCAGTACTTAAGCAGCGATTGCTTCCTGTACATCTTCCATCCATCTCTCTGCTATCACGCTGGCCTTCCATGATCTATTTTTCACTGTTTTGCAGGTTTTCTCTTCATTCTATCAATTTTTTCCCTCTCTAGTCCTTGTTACCACCCAGTCCTGAGCCTGTGATACAGCAGCCCATCAAGCGAGCCGCTGCAGATCGCGGCACCTTGGCTTGGGCTCCGATTTCCTCTCCCCTGCCTTTAAGCGGCCCACCCGCTGCACTTGCGTCTGTCTTCAGTCACCTTCCCAGCACCAACACATCTCTGAAGGAACAGGAATAAATCGCAGTCAAATCTCAACTATTGTGTCTGTAGGGATATGACAGCCGAATGATTTAGAGATGCCAGAAAAGGAAATCTTCTCCCAAGAGGGCTTGTGCCACCAGAGCAAAACGCTACGTAGCAAAGACTGCTTACAAACTATTCTGAGATACCTCAAGAGTTGTACAGAATGATTTTTCATTCTTTTTCATTTTTTCCTGACTGAAAAGCTGTCTAGCAGTAGTCTTTTCACAAGCCATAAAGTTTAGACTTGAACTCTTTACCTTACTGCTTTGACCTTTTTTACCCTAGCTGTAAAACCCTACTGCCCATCCTTCAATAAATTTATCACCTCATAAACTCCCACTAGTGCTTCTCTACAATGCATTCAAAGAAAGAAGTGGAAGGGCAATCCTCCCCCCCCCATCAAATATCATAATTGTCCAGTTTTATACCTGCTGTCCAGGAAAATATTTAAGCACACGGTATTTTTCAAAGACCTGTAGTTTTTGCAGCATTCTCCTTTGAAACAAAAGTAGCGGAGTTGAAAAACAGAAACATGTATTCAACACATAAAGCTGCCAGTTTAATGTTTCCTTCCACCATTGTCTCACACAAAGCCTGCTCACTTCAGGGTAATGTAGGTTCAGCGAAGTAGGGATGCAGAATTTATTTGTGATATTGTATTTAAAGACTGAGAAAGAAACAGCAGAGCAGTCGTGGGCCACGGAGAATTTTCTCCATCGCTGTGATAAGCACATTGTGATAATAAGAACCTGCCACCTTGTCACCACGTCTGCCCAGACAAAAGGATCCCACAGAGGCAGAGGCAAACACCAAGTGAGTTATGGGGATGAACAAGGTAAAAAGTTCAGCAGTGTTGCGATAGGTCCTTTCGCAAGGTCACCGGATGGTCAGGGGACATGGCATAGTGGAAGCCTGAGTTTCTAAAATAAGAGCTTATTTTTCTCAGGACGGTAAGAATAGAACGGCCCACAACGGACATGTGTCGAAATATCTTTTCCCAAACTAACTTTGGAGCCTGACAAGTACTGCAATTCACTGTGTTTGGCAGAGTGACACAAGTGTTTCCTTTTAACTTTCGGAGTCAGAAGCAGTACTGAGGATGGCCTAAATGCATGAATAAAAAAGGCAGCTGTTGCGAGCTCCCACTTTAAAATACTCGTACTTTCTGAACAGGACCATGAGTAGCTATGATAAGACCATCACATCTGAAAAGAATTATCATTATTTCAACAAGGACGCGCTACCTCCTCAGCCATCCAGATAGGCTATAATCAAATACGCCTTGAAACGCTTTCCCTTAGGAAAGCTGTTAACCAGCAGATAGCCATGGAAAGAATGCCACCTCGGTGCTACGAGAGCAGCCGACCCGACACAGCCGCCTGGCTACTGAAATACGTAGTGCTGAGGCTGCCTCGCAGTTACCGTGCAGAAATTTAAACAGCTGGGCCGTATTTGGAGCACGTTTTTCTCTGGTCAGTATTACAGTTTAAGCATCACAACGTGATGAAAAGCGCTGGTAATACATCACACTGGTTAAATTTTATCCTTCCATATATCTATTCCTATTCCCTTGGACTTCACGTAAGCCACATTTACATGGTGAAGTGACCTCTAAAAATTTAGCACTTTTAACAAAGGACCAACATTTTCTTTTACTGGAAGAGAGGTAAATGAGGTTTTTAGATTTGGACTGGTTCTCCTTCATATTGTAGCTGAATCAAGAAACACTTCACACTACTATTTTCTTTTTCATAAATACTGGAATCACAGAAAAACAGAAAAATATGGCACTAGAACCACAAAATCTAACGCCAAAAAGCAATAGCAAATATGGGAACACTTTTGTGGCATTATTGCAATCCACACCCTTGGTCAAAATTAAGAGGAGGTAAAAGAAACCAGGTGTATTCCAAAGGCAGACAGTAAAACAACTTGCACGCGGTTAATCCATATCCTACCTTTTTTATATTGCCCTCCTGGGAGGTCACCTCAGGATCAGTCAGTATTTGCTACAAAAAAGAAGAAAATAGAAAAAAAAATTAAAATGAATTGCAGCTAAGAATGTTATAAAATAATACAGATGATGATGATGATTGTTATACAAAGGCCAAAACTCTCAGTTGTGACTGCGTGACACAGACATTTGGGAAGTCAGATGGAAGGCGCGCGGCAGAGTGCTTACATATTCTCCTGTTCTCCCCCACACTACAGTTTTTGGTGGCTCCTAAGCACACCTCCAGCTCTGGCTGACGTGGGCACACACCGCTTTCCCAGGCGGCACCGAGCGGCCGCATCCTCACACCAGCGACTGGCCGCGAGGTCAGGGCTCGCGGCGCTTCGGCACCTGGGCGCTACTCGCAGCCGTGCAGGAAACTCTTTAATTCCTCCTCCAGCAGAGGTGTGGTGACACAAACCATCCGACAGCGCCTGTGTTCCACCTCAGATTAGATCTAGGTCAGCAGGCATTCAGGGAGGTCAAGTACCCAAGCTCCGTGCAACGCCGGAGAGCGCCATCAGGATAAACATCCCATGCGCGGGCTCGATGGAGCAGCCCGGCTCCAAGTACTTAAGTACCTTCTCTGACCTCCGCGGGGATCTCACATGTCTGAGGTTAAGCATATGCTCAAGTGCTAGGGTAGGGTCAAGGTACTCAGGACTTCCAGGCCTGGGCAATGTATTTTGGCTACCGGAGAGCAGAAAAAAAAAAATAAAAAGCTCAAAGGAACAGAGATCAAACTGCAAGAAAACCCAAGATACAAAGAGAATAGTTGTACATCATAAAGATTTGTTAAATTAAAAAAAAATAAAAAATAAAGGAAGGAAGGAAAGGGCCAAGTCCTCTCTTGATGCACTCCGACCTGACTCTCAGCAAATCAAGGCACCTCTGCTGCATTTCAGCAGCTGAGGACTTGGCACAAAGCTCTTGGACCCCCCGAACCATGTCCAGGTGAGATCGACCGACTTACAAATTTCAGAAATGCTGGCAAATATTTCCAAGCTCAGCTGTAATAACAGCATGCCATGTTTGAAATAGTAAGAATCCTAAGCCATTCTGTATTTTACAACAGCTTTAATAGATACTGAAATTGTGGTTTGGAAAGTAGCTGAAAGCAAACAGGACCAAGAGGTGAATACCCGCGCAATAAAAATCTGTGTGCTCACGCACTGGGTGTGCACACGTCGACGCTGAAATACCACCATGAAAATCTGCCACACAGAGCTGGGAGCGTGGGTCCCCAGGTCGCGGGGGATCGGCTGGCTGCTCGCAGGCGCAGAGCATCCCGGCTCCCATTATTTTCCCTGGGAACCGGTGAGAGCCTTTGAGAACCAGGCCATGAAACTTTCAGAGCTGTGACATAAATAGGATGATGCTAAATGACTGACAAGTCCTCACGAAACACTGCTGCTTCCAAATGAAGACACCTCGCTGTAATTATTGTATGTACAATATCTTTAAATACAATTGGTTAAGTATGTGCAATCAGAGTGCATAATCCACCCGTTCAACATCACCATAAACGTAGAGGGGAAAAAAAAAACTGAAATGAAGTGCAAATTGGGCTGTGGTATAGTCCTATATAAACAGGCTTAAGAGTCAGGAATTCCTGAGTCTGAATCTAAATGCCAACACAAGCTTCCTTTTGTTGGTTTGGAGAGATCTCTGCTCAAGGGGCAAGTTATGTTTCTCAGAGCATTTTTTTCCCCTTCAATTCATAGCAGATCCCAAATTTTAAAATTCTCAGAGAACAGAATTTCTGTAAAAAGTATTCCAGACACATTCAAAAATTGTAATTCTGCAGAAATGCATCATGGCTTTTTATCTAAATGTTCATTCGTGGTATTTCAAAATGGTTGATTTTTGACAAAGTGAAATATTTTTTCAGTTTCCTTCCGCTACAAAACTTCCAGGGAAATAAACCCTGATTTCATGAAGAATTTTTACTCTGACGGAGCCATCTCCCCACTCAAGCTACATGCATTTACATGCAGGGAAAGCTATTTTAGCAAAAGTGGGAGATTTCAAACTTTGTTTAGATTACGTTTTCCATCCGTCCTTTACACCAGACTTTACAAAAGAAAGATGATTATTGCCTGCAGTGCAAAAGCACGGGACTAGGTTCTGCCACAGACTTTCTGTGTTTCTTGACCACACCTGAATTTCCTACCTGCCCACGTCGCTAGAACCAGTTGACAGTTTTGATATTTGGGGCATTTGGGGCTGTCAGAAAACACAAGCCAAAGCCCAGAGCTGTCAAACCTTTACCAGGGATCTGACAGTGCCTTCAGAAACCTTCCCAGGTTCAGAAGGAAAGTACAAAATCCTTATTCTGCATTCCCAGTTTGGAATGAAAACTGTTTGAAAACGCCTTTCTAGGCGGAAGAAAATTCGACAGCCACATCAGGCACGTCTGCACTCCGCAAGCTCCGCGGGGCGAAGACTTCCCTGGGAGATCTCCGCAGATGAAGGGGAGCTCAATGAACGCAACGCTGGGATGTAAATACTGCCTCCTAATTAAACGAGAGAAAGGGAGGGGGGGGAGAAAGTACCAGATGTGATGTTTATTAATAAGAATAACAAAAGATACTTTGAAAATCTACTCATTGGGTAATTTTAGCTCAGGCTGGACTTCATCTTATGTGAATGCCATAATACTAAATATAGTGCTTGACGTGTACAGTGGGCTGCAGTTTTGCAGTTAACACAGATGTTCTTAAATGTACTCAAAATTTACACCATATGCTTTTTCTATCAACTGATATGTTGATTTTAGCCAAAAGAAAGACAACATGTCAGCAGCAGCCACGTCAGAAGAAGTTGTGTTTGAGGGATCCGGTTGGAGGTATCTCTCCTGCAACTGATGATGAATTTCACTGCGTTTCATTTCCTGGGTTCAGCAAACTGGTGGCAACAGAACCCTGCCTTACTTACATTAGTTAGGGATGTGCTATAATTTTTGCAAAGCCTCCTGAATGTATACTAAACATGTCAAGTAACACCATGTGATTCTTTTTGAAAAACAGTTTACAAGCTGGCATTCTCCAGCTGCAGTTAACCCTAATTTGATTACATTACCGAGACAGATCACAATGAGCTTATGTAAATAGTAACGTTATCCATTCATTCCGTGAGCTCAGATAAACTGTCATTTAAAAAAAAAAAAAAAAAAAAAAAGCTTGAATAGGCATGGCTTGATGTGTTCAGCAAACCGAAAGGCAAAGACGATGACAGACTAGGACCTGCCCCTGCTCTTCCACTGGGAGTCTTGGTCTTTGAGAAGTATTTCCATGTCCACGCCGCGCTGGAAAGGGAAGAGAAAGCCCAGTGGGTCTGCAAAGCTGGTGTGGGGTAACAGCACTTCGGTCAGTAACTCGGCTGATCCTTCAGGAAGACCTCAGCACATCACAGGTCAGCAGGACGCAGTTAACCAAGCACTTTGATACACCTAACTCTTGTTCTTCATAATCCAATGAATTACTCCTCTGAAAGCTCTGTCCTGGTGTGCCACAGGACCAGCAAACCCTCCTCCTAACGCTGGCTCGTGTGGCGCTGCCCCGAGCATCTTCCCAGCCCTTCCCAGCCCTTATGCCTGTCTGCGTGGCCTTAGCAGCTCTCTCGGTAACTCTCCCACCCCCTGGTGCCCAAGGACAATTTCCACACGCACACCCAAAAAGCATGCGATGTGTTTCTCGTTGTTACCATTTGCCTGAGACGTGAAGACCATTGCTCATCGTATTGACACCCGCTGTTGCTGCTGCAGGAAAGAGCCAACCTACTCTGCCATTAGCAGCTCTGGGGACTGCAAATGCACAAGCAGGAAAGGCTTTGTTTATTTAATAACAATTCTCAAAACAATCTATTTGCCAATTTTGAAGTGAAACCGAAAAGCTGATTTGTGCAAAACGTAACGCTGTCACAACAGCTGTCGCGTTTCTAGCTCTTCCAAGAAGTCTGGCGTTAGCTCGGAGGTCTCCCGTAGCACGGGGCCAGCAGCAACGCGCCGCTGCTATCCAGGAACCGAGCACGGGCGCTATCCTGGGTGCCACAGGGCTCCAAAACGGCACACAGAACCAGCACAAAATCTGTTGAACTCCGTATAGCAATTTTCAAACAATCCTTAAATAAAAATAAAGCATTGGACAGTAAATTCTGTAAGCTCTGAATTCTGTAGAAGACAGGTAACTATTTGAAAAGCCCATAAATCGAGTTTCAAAGACAGAGTTGCCTGAAGTTATACAGTAAATCATGAGGCAAAGTTCTCAACCGTCTGCCCGGACAGACTGTAGAGCCTCCCTATTGAACACATTGGAATAATTCTTAATCTGATTTACTGCCACCAGAGCTATCACGTCCTGAAATACAAATGGAAATATCAGTTCTCTCCTCTGCCTGAGCGTTATACGATGGCCAAGCTTCAGGAGCTGCAACACCTTGTGCAAGAAGCACTAAGGTTTGGTAGAAGCACAACAGCACTCATTTCTATTAGCCACGTTTTTAAAATATAATGATTTTACAGCCCTTTCTGGCCAAAAATTTACAAAATTTTACAATTTCTGTAGTAAATAAACTGGCGAAGCACTCAAGGAAATTTTCAATATCCTGTCTTGGGAATTTGAACCAAATGTGCCTGGAATTAAGAGGAAAAGGAGGAAAGGTCTTGTCCGAGAGGAAGAATTTCCTTTCCTGGCTGGTGAGGGAAGGAGGACGAAGAGCACTGCCCTGCCTGGCAAGGAACAAGCCAAGGGCTGCAAAGAGTATAAAGAATAATCCAACCAGCCACTGCTAAGGGCAATCCTAGCACAATTGGGAACAGTGTAGAGCAGCCAAACTGGTTTGTGGACCAGTAACAGGCTGCAAAGCCACGGTATGCACTCCACAGACCATTTGACAACCATTTATTTTTCAGTTGAGAGTCTGAACAAAAAGGTGGTCCGGCGCTGCATGAAAAATGTTTAAACTTAGCAGGGATCCACGGCCCCGAATTTCTGGTAATCTGCCCCGGGGCACACCTCTGCACTTGCTCACGTCTCGTGTCCTGGGTGGCCTTCCGGAGGAATTTGTGCCGTTTGCTGACTTCCAGGAGAGCTGAATGCAGTTTTTGGAGGTGAACCATTACAGGTCGTCCTGAAGGGCGTTCAAAAGAAAGGGCTATCCCGAGTCGTGTTTCAGTAAGAAATATCCCCTTGCCATTACAAGAAATAAACTTCTCTGCAGTCAGACAGGAGCAGGGAAACGTCAGGGGTAGTTAATGGTGAAAAGACTCAATGTCAGACACTCAGGATATGCTTAGGAACAGAGGCTGGAAGAAAGGAAATAAGCAGGCAATTTACATACATGGTATCACAACTTCTGTATCACTTTTAAAAGACATAACTCCTCCGTGACATTGTGATCAAGTTCAACTGCAAATACCAGGAAGTTAAACAGAATCTAATGGAGAGCATTTGTAATAACTTCAATAAGCTGAGGACTTGAGACTTTCAGCCAAGACAAATAAGAGAGGCTACTGATTAGTAAATGTCACCATTTCTCTTGCCAAGCACTCAGGGGCTGGTGATAGGAGAGCATTTAATATAATCTCACAGTCTTTAGGGGCTGTTTGACTTTATATTGCATTCTTATCAGGTTCTAAAAGTCCAGCGTTAATGTGCATGAGAAATGCACTTGATAATTTGGCAGTTTTACTAAAAGAGAATGTATTCCATTCATTGCACGTGTTGCTCGGATCCAAACTAGAGATGCATTTCCCCTTCACAGGGCGTCACGTCTAACCCCCATCTATTCTTTTTCTCCATTTCAGCAACCTGACATCACCTTTAATAGCCCCCTATTTACACTGTTTAAATCAAGTGGCCTTTACCAACAACAGAGAAGGGGGTCCCTCAGAGCTCCAGCGAGCACATGCAGTCACGCAGTAGGTGCGCGCCCACTGCGTTCCCTTTTGCAATGCGAGTCATTCTTGAAAGAAGAGTAAGTACCAGGGATGGCAAATGACTGGGACAAACCACAAAACCAGTAACAATAAATGTCCAGATTCTGTTCAGATCCCGAGTGACCCAGGAGCTGAAGGAAATCCAGGGGCCGGATGGTTTGAGAACACGACTGTGTCTCAATACGGCAGCGATGACAGCGTTAGATATCCAGCTAGCAAAGTGCAGGCTGGTCAAAGTCCCACTACAATAAACTACAGCCTGACTTTTTGGGGAGAAATTGTGCAACCTTTCCTAGTCGTGACGTGTGCATTAGGAGTCGCATTCACCAGAATGAAAGTAGGTGTGAGCAGCGTGCAGGTGGAAGAATTCCCCCTCACCTCCCTGTTCCTATGAACATAAACCAGCCGGTGTCGTTTGGTGCTTGTTTCCATTATAAAATGGAATCCTGAAAAAAAAGAAGGGATGCTTCTCTCTGCCTAGAAGAGCAGTATGTACAGCCTAAGGATTTAAACAGACATCCTCAGTATTGAACTGCTTCTGTATTTACTCGGTTTGTTCATCTTCAACACCGGGACCATAACTAGCAGGGTTTGAGAAAATATGAGATCCTGTGACAGAACGCGCTTCTGAACTGCAAAACACTTGCATTTGCACTCTACCCATAGAGAAAATAGTCGTGGAATGGAAGTGTCGGGCCCCCAGCTCAGCATCGTGCCTGCTGCAGGATCACACAAGACAATCACTTAATGGATCTGCAGCTCGTTGTTGTCTGGGCAAAAATCATCTTGAAGAGTGAAGTGCGCTGTTTTGGTTAGCAGATCGAGCGCTGCTGTTTGCAGCAATGTAAACAGATTGGGCGGTTAGCTTTAGTCATACACGATCCATCTATCTTTTGTTCTTGACCCTTTTTAGTTATAAAAATGACCTTGATATTGACAGAATAATACTAATGAACTTCCTCTGTACTTCCCATATTGATAACCTGCTTGCTAAGATGATCGCTAATATCATAAGTAAACAGGGAGCCCATACATCATCTGGTAATGGCAGTGCTGACACGCGCTTGGTCTGACGTATGGGGACCTCTGGGCTCCGGCGGAACAGCTCATCCTTCATGTTTCGCTGCAGCTTTTCACCCAGGACACACAGGGACACACAGAGCCATACAGGCAATGCGCTCAGATCCCAGTGTCTGATCACACCTGTGAAGACCACGACATCTTGCAAAAGCTCTCACGTGGAAGAAGTGCACTGAAACGGATTCAACAAACACACCATCTAGTCCCCAGAATAGCTCGGCATCTGCACACCCGTCTGTGTGTCCCTTTGGGTGAGGTTCGTACACAGCTGAGCGACTGCTTTGCCCCGTTCTCTGTACGAGTATCTCTGAATTCATTCCCAGTTCTGATGGCAGGCCTTTCAGAAACTCCCTGCTCTTTTCCCTTCAGTGTCAGATGTTCAGTACTTTCAAACCGATGTGGCAACATTGACGCTACTCCTTTTTTCTCAATAAAACCCCTTCATCACGTATGAAGTCTTGTCACTGATGCTGACCGGCATCAATACTGCAGGAAGCAGGCAAGTCTCGGCACTTCAATCTCCACACGCCTACAGCTGCCAAACAGAGGGGCTAGGAGAAGGGGCACCCAGGTAAGAGATTTTCTGCCCCAGGTCTCAAGCCAAGCAGGGCAGCCTCGGCTCCTGCCACCGCCCACGCCGAGCGCCGCAGCCTGCGAGCGTGTGCCTAAGTGCGGTGATCTCACAGCTGAGGACTTGAGAAAGAACAGAGAAAAATGACCTCATTTCGTTCTCTTCCTCGCAGCCTAAAGAGACACTGATAAGAATTATGAATTGTTTCACCACATTTAAAGAGTATAAACTAATAATTTTTTCCTTGAGCATGCTTTCCTGCCTTGGTCCAAAAGCCAAGTCTTTTCCCTGCCCCAGCACTGCACGGCGCGGCTGAGCTCGCTGGAACTGCTCTAGCTCCCCACATGCAAGCATGTCAAATCACAAGCACAAACATAAAAGCCAACTTGCAGCTCGCTGCATACAGAATTTGCCAAAAATCCTGCTCAATAAACTGTGTCTATATCTAGAGCTTATCCTCAGTCCCATCAAAATAATGGCCTTCCCTGTAACCATAGTAGTGCACCAAAGCTAAATAGCTAGGCTGTGACATGTAGATTTTTGATCATTAATCACACTTGAAGGAAAATAAAGCCAATATGCAACGTTCCCACCAATTTCAAAAGTTTAAAGTGGGAAATGCACTGTCTCATTTAGCAGCTTAGCTTTGCTGCTCGCGCTGTGAAAGGGACGAATGGAAACAGCAGCCTGCCTAATAGCTGGTACCGTCCAGGGGGAGCGCGGGCTGTCTGGGAATGTCTCCCTGCCTGGCACTCAGACAGCGAGGATGGGATATGTCAGGTTGATACCCATCAGCAGGATAACCTAACTGCCACTTTAACATGACAAGGTCGTAGCCAGGCACTGCGATGCAGTAAGAAAAATGGCCCATTAAAGCCTGAGAAGAACTGGAAGAGAAACATAAGGCTGACTGTGAGAGGTTCAAGTCCTGTTTATTTTAGGGGAAGACGCGGATATTCAGCGCTCCTTCGCAGGGTCCATCTCAGAGGCAGCTACTGAAAGAAAAGCAGGAGCGTGGTGACCAGCACAAGAAGAGGCTGTGCTGCTGTTTTGCCACTTGTCCTCCAGACTCGCTGCCCCTCAAACCCAGAGCAGGGACTTGTCGGCTGGTTAACCTGGGAGGGACTCCCTGTCGTAATGCTTTCCGCGAGGAAAAAAAACATAAAGGGACAGAAAAGGGCACTTTGTCTTCCTTTTTTTTTCCAGAAGTAATATCAAGAAATTATATTCTCTATAAGGAAAAGTTAATACGGAGTTATTCTGCGGACTAACTTCAGACACGGGCACGATCAGTCTCCTATTAAAAGGGACACAGTGTTGTTTCTCTGAGCTGATAGGGGTGCCAGGTGAGTTCCCTTTTAAGAGCTGTAGAAACGGTTTCAGACAGAACTGGATAATATTATGCTTGGAATGATAATATTGTGTTTGGAAAAGGTCAATATTTTATTTCATCAGCCAGACAGAGAGTGGGTGGCAATTTCAATGCATTTTCTTGAGACAGGAATTCAGGGAGTCCGAACGGAAATCAGTTTCAGTTTTTTCCTTGGGCTGTTGATGTCTTCCCCAGGTAGGAATTTGTGTCCAGGTCCTCAACATAACGGGGCTGGGAACCTGCCCGGTGCCTCTTTGCAGGGAATGCCACCAGAGAGCGTGTGGCTTCACCTGGCACCTCGCTTGTAAGGCAGCTGCACCTCAGGAATTGATGGCTCAGAGAATCACAAGGGCACCGCCCAGCCAGCTTTTGGGGAGAAGGCACCCTCCCCTCTCCCCACGTAACTTCTTCCAACGCCACCTTCAGCACCCAACATCCCTTCCTACTGGGGCCGTCTGCCTGCAAACCAGATCTGATCACTCGAACAGGAGCCGGCGACACCCGCCCTCCACACCAGGACCGCTTTTGGCCTCCGAGACAGAAATGGGATTTTATTCCCCGAGACAGAGGCAAGTGCTAATCTAGAGAGAACATCGATTAAAAGAGCCAACGAATAACTAGAGAAACGAGCTTATAAATGCAGCGAGCACTGCATTCCTTGAGGTCAGAAAACTTGACCATTACCTGTCTGCTCACATTTTCTTGATTAGACATCTTCCCAGCAAAAAGACCTCGCGGCCGACCACTTCAGAAAGGCACCTGCCAGCAGCGCCTTCCCTCCTGCCCGCACGGTTCGGGCCGTGGGCGCCCAGCTTTCAGAGTGCTTGCTCAGAAAACGCAGAAATCTCCGCAGAAAATTTTCCTGAGGTAAACCAAACTGGCTAATAGATCCTAAAAAATTTACCTTTGTTATCTTTAGTAATTCTAGATTCTAAAACAAAATCACCTTTGTTATCCTTAGTAATTCCAGTTGTTCGCCACCAAAATGAAAATGGATTTTTTCATTTGGAGCTCGGTTCAGAACACTACCAAAAAATCCCACACTTTTTCTTTTTCCATTAAAAGCTTTGAAAATCACCCGCAGAGCTCCTTGTCGGTGAACGCTCCAAGTGGAGCTCTGAAGAAAAGCTGGGGAGACCCAGCTCTGAGCACTGATTGCAAGGGGATTTTTAATCTCGTGCCAAAAGGAACACCGAGGTCTGAAGATGGCTCCCTACGCGATCTTGCCGAATAACATTTCTGTTTATGTCTTCAGAACTACCACCAGGGGTTCATAGACAAAGAAACGTCCGCAATGTATCCAGATGCTGGAAGTGAAATATATTGGAGCCACTGAAGAGGGTTTAATGAAGTAAAGTGGTTTCTTAACCGCCAGCCCAAAGTAAGTAACCACCGTTTTGAGCATAGCCAAGAGATTTCACCTTACCGGATCATCTGAACGTGCCATCAAGAAATTGTTGCTTTGTGGAAGCAGCACAGCAGCAGCTTAACACTAAGAAACTTGGCTCTTGTCTTCCTCAACACCCCAAACCTCTTGGGATCGAGAAAGAGTAAAGCAAGCCCTGCAAAAGCAACAAAACTCCCGCGTGCTTGTCAGTCTGTGCTGCGGGGTCACCGGGGTCAATTGGTCCTGCTCCGACTTAAGGAAGGAAGGGATGAAGTCATTAGCCACAGGCTGCGGCCGTTTCCCCACGTCTGCCCGTGGCACCTGCTCTAAGCAGGCTGGACACCGCCCAGGCCCCGGCTGCTGCAAGCGCAGCGACAGCTGGAAGGCGAATACTGCGGGTTTTACACAGCAAAACGGGATCATCCGCGATTGCACGCTCACACACATTTCTTCGAGGGCTATTTTACTGCTCTGAATCTTTGGCATTGTGCTGTGGATTGTGCTGAAGTTCAGAAAATTCCAAAGGGGACTCTGAGGCTTGGGATGACTTTGTGGTGTCTCGGATTTCTCCAAAGACGTCTCCTCACCACATCCTTCCATTCCAGGCTCCCTAAATATCATCCCTCGTATTTCAGATGTGTGTTTTTATAATACAAAAGGAATTTGTAAGGCTGGTTTTTTGGTTTGTTTTTTAAAGATAAGGAATCTCTTTTAAAGCAGTAAAATAATGATTTCTAGGATTGGGATAAGCAATGGAATAAAGCGAGATAATATACTACATCATACGACTGCCTGCTTTGCTCTAGCCAAGGCTGTCAATTTGTCCACATATTTATAATTCACAGTTGTTTGTCCTCCTTCCCTAATTCAGCCATGCAGCCTGTTGGTTAGATGAAAGTTCAGATTCAAGGCAAAAGCAATGATCTGGCTGACGTTTGGTGGGACGCGACTTCAGCTTGACTAAGCGCTCCCTTCCCAGGGGCTCACTGCTGTGCTCTCCCTTTTGCCAGGAGCACAGTGCCAGTCAGTGTGGTTTCTAAATCGTGTTTTGGTTCAAATCATGAAAAGAGAACTTTACAATAACTTACACGGGCTGCACTACTTGGTGAAAGCACTAAGAGCGTACTTCACTCTTCTCCAAGTACAAGCTATTCAACAGAGGCCTCAAAAACACACCAAAAGAAGGTATAAGCTGCTTGGGCTGATGCACAGCAAGCACACCATTCGAAGCAACACAGACAATTTGGATTTGTTTTTTTTGCAATAACCTATTCTATCGCTCTAAGTGTTAAAAGTTTGAGGTTTCTACCTTCCTGAAAGCCTCCTGGGACATGCAAGGACCAGGTGTCTACAGCACAGCGCTGGCTGTCCTGGGGACGCGCCTCCAGGCTCAGCAGCTCTTCCTGCTCCACTGCTTCACTTGGCCAGGACACTGGGCACACTACATGGAAACAGCTCCTGAGGCGAAAAGGAGCATTCCTCCTTTACTGGAAAATAACCAGATTACTGTTTGACCCCTCTTTTGCTCTCGGAGCCTTCTGTTGGTACGCCCAGTGCCGCTTGTTCTTGTACTTTTCACCGTGGAGGATGCACAAGGCAATGACCAGGTGAGCACAAACACTAAACCACAGCAGCGGGAACCAATGCAGCCACGCTTGGGGTTTTCTCGTAGGCAGGTGTGAAAAAAGATGATATTCTGGCAGGTTTGGCCTTGCAGCATCGCTGTTCTAAGTCACTTAAAAAGAATGCACAAAGCGGCATTTGCAACTTTATCTCCGAAACCGTAACACTAGGATTCAAGTGATATGCATTTGAGTCATTCAGTTCCCAGTTTTCGTGCAATCTGGATCAATTATGAATTTGACTGCTTTTTTTTGCAGAACATAAAATCCTTTTCCTTGCACCATATAATTGTGTTCCATCACAGAACTGGTATTCATCATTGCCCTGCTGTCCCCTAGCCTAAAAGATAAACCATCCACAGGGTAATAAATGTCAAACTATGATTATTGATGCTTTCAATTAAATTGATTATCTATTTGTGGTGCATAGCATGGTGATTTATTGCTGTCTCCTTACGTTGCACTTGGCACAATGGCTTCCCTGAAAGGTGAATATTTTGATTGTTTCAATAGATTTTCTATTAATCTGATTTTTTAAAAGGGACTCACAACCATCCGAGTGCCAGCTTACCCACAGCGGCACCTCATCGAGTCTGAAATGTGCCACCTGTTTGGTTCGCTTCTGCAGAGCGGGGGCTAGGATCCAGCACGTGAAAATATAAAATGAAAAGTTTTGTTCAGGTGTTAACGGAAAGACAGAATACATCCTTGACTTATATCCCTCATTCAGAAACGCTTATTTTTTATGGACTATATCAGACAAAAAGTGTGTATAATGTTGAGCTTTGTTGACTACTTCCTATACACCTCGACAGAGGGATGAGATGACCTTCGACTCGACACTGGCATTGTGTTTTTATTAGTTTCAGATAAGAGGAGCTATAAAATTCAAAGACATTTGCTCACCAATAATAATCAGCAGCTGCTTCACAAACAAGGCTTCTGTTAGCTGTGTCATGGTTAAGGTGACACAAGTTGACCTCTATCTGATAATTTTCTTGAAGAAACGCCTCAAACGTGGCAGGACAGCCTCGTACCAGCTCCCGCTGCCGCTGTTCCCCACGGCACAGTACAGTTTGCTCCAGCCGGTTTCAGAAAGCAGATGTGCCTCAAAAACACCCATCATCCACGCACCGAGGGATGCAGGAAATAAGCATGAGAAAATGAGAACTCTCCTAGCTGCTGGTTTTGCTAGCTGTAAAGAAAACTACGTAAAAACATTTTCAGGCAGGTTGACTTAGAGAATCTCCACACCCAAACTCATTATTTCCATGGGGGAAGAAAAAATAATCCAGTACCGATAAGCCATTGACTTCAAATTTGAAACGGGGACAATTTTTTCTCCACTCTTGCCCACATCTGGTATTCCCAAGTAATGGGAAAGCACCACGTCAGATAACCCTGTGACTACACTTCCTGGTGCTGCACTCCCCTGACCAAGTTTCCCACCATTTATTATCGGGAGCACCCAGGAAAAAGGCCGAAGCCCCGTTGTGCTAGCTGCTACACAACACACAGCGATGCGTCTGCCTAGAAGACCTCGATAATAAGCAAACACAGCAGATAAATGGTGAGAAAAGAAAAAGAGGAAGATCGCTATCCCCATGTTACAGACAGGACTGAGACACAAAATTAGGTGACGTGCCAAAACCACACAGTCTCTGGCATTCAGAAATGGAGTTTCCAGCTCCTCAGAGCTAATCCCAACAATAAGGCTGTCAGTCCTCCGCAGATGCAAACACCTTTGACCCCGGTAAGCTCAGAATTATACACACATCAATTCAGACTTTGAAGCCTGGCTTATCTCTCGCTAGTGTAACTGTCCCCTCCGCTGTAACTAACAGGGCTGGCTGAGGGAAAAACAAACTACCAAGGAAGAAGAAAAGAAAAACAAAACCCCGCAGCTCAGGCAGAAATGGCTGTCTTGCGCTTGCTGTGGGCTACCTCCATCGTGGCAAAGCCCAAAGGGCTTCAGAGCTTGTGTGGGGGGAACGCATTAATCACTACCTGACCAACGCAGGAGGAGCTAACTGGGGAATCTAACAGCCCAAAGCAACTCTGCAGACGAGGTAAGGGCAAACATTAAGGAAGCATTGCCATTTGATAATACCAGCTGCACACACAAAGGCAAATGTAATAACCCCAGCTTAAATCTGGCCATCAAAGCAGAGCGAAGGCCTCCCCTCTCAGCAGCTGCAAGTTAGCAGCACATCCTAGGACCAGGTTCTGACGTATTGAAAAATCAACTCGAATAGCTCAGGCTCCCAGAACACCGTTCCGGAGCCATGAAGGAGGGTCATGGCAGCTCAGCACACCGGTAGGCAGCGGCCCCTGCCCGAGCTGCTGCAGGTGGGACTTCAGAAAAGGCGCCCAGAGCATCCTGCTGCTGGGCCACACGGGTCCCCACCGCCAGCAGCAGCCGGTGCTGACTCACCGAGCCGCACGGCTCATGGAAAAGAACATGAGAAAGGCCACAAGCAGCTGGGAAGTGTGATGAGTTCCTGAAGCTCCAGACCAAGGGCAATTTGCTTTGCTGAACATCAAGGCTGTTTCCCCCAAAACAAATACAGGCACTGTAAGGTTTATGTGGCCAGCCCCTGCCCCGGCAATAGAGGTTAGAAAACGTGACACCTGGTGTCCAAAGGATCTCTGTGCGGCCACGCACAGCTGTAATGACAGCCACACCTTGTAGACAGCACGAGGGTGTTTTTATGGCTTGAAGGATGATCCTAAAGGCCTGGAAGAAAGAAAAAGATGACAAAAAAAAGAAAAAAGCAGGAAACCTCAGGATGGAGGGCAGCGACTTCCCTGCTCAGCACACATCACAAGCTCTCGGATGCATGGAAACAAATTCCAAGTAACCTCTGCGGCGAGGGTGAGGGCACGGCGCGGGTGCGAGGAGCGATTGGCAGAAAGCACCCTTTGTGGGGCGGCAGTGCCGGGAAGGTGTTTGCATATGTAAAGTCCTTGGAGCGCTTCCAGGCGCACGGCGCGGAGCTGTGCGTGCGGACGCGGGAGGAACACGGTGTTCGGGCTCGTGCTGCCGCCGGGCCCGGCTGCTGGCATGGGCTGCGAGCCCATGGGGAAGCACATCCCACATCGCTCCTCGCTTCACTTTGGGCACTTTCCTCCGAGTGGCCAACAAGAAGCAAAAACTGAACGACTCAAGGGGACTGGGTGGTTTTGATTTCATTTGACTGGGGAAATAAGCAGACTCCTTCACCCTGGGAAGGTCTGGATGCATGAGAACCGCCCCTGCAGCACTGATGGTCCACAAACGCTCCCCTCACCGAAGTGATGCACGCACAGGGTCACGGCGAGCCATGCAGCTCCAGGACCCGTCCTCCAGTTTGCTCTCTGCATTCCTCGGATAGCAGTGTAATGACTGGGGGGTCATGTAAAGGGAAGAACTCGAGCATTTCTTGCCGTTTCCCTTACAAGTTTCTTTTGAAAATTATTTTTCAAACTGTATGAGGCAAAGTTCAGTCCCAGAAAAGGCAAAGAAAAGGGAAACTGGAAGGGATACAACTGCGGTTACTTGCTCATTGAGCTCAGACCGTGGATTACAGATCTTTCCGCCAGCCTCAATGAGAACTTCCTGAATCCTCCCAGAAGTCTGAATCACTCCCTCCTTCCCTTTCCTTCCTGCACAAGATGCTAGGATGTGCCTCTTCTAAAGCAACCCTGAGCTGTGCTGATGGTTCCATGCAAGAATTGCTGGAGCTCCCTGCTCTGGCCATGAGCGTTGTGAAAGGGCAGCCTCAGAAAAAGGGCAGCCTCAGAAAGGAAACGTGCATTTGGCCTTCCGTTCTGTAAGCCCAGCCTGGAATCCAAAATAAAGTGCTGCCTCTCCCTCCCTTTCCCCCTGTCAGCTAAGAGAAGCGCTGTTTGGGGATCAGATCACAAAAGCCTGCTGAGATTGCCAGCAGTGAAGAAGCTGCAACGTGACCCAAAAGCTCAGCGTCTGCATTCCTGGAAAAAGAAACCATCACAGTCCTACTTCAGTTATCTCACCAAAGGCAAGGTCCTCTTTTTTTTTTTTCCCCTTTTTTTTTTTCTTTTCTTTTCTTACAGGGACACATTGAGAATGTTACTGGGTTATCATGGCAGCTGTACGCAGCTATCAGTAACCGTGATGGCTGGACGGGACTGTGCCGCAGGAACTCAGTGGGCATCTGCTCTGTTTAACGCACAGGAAGCACAGGGCAGGTTTTAAGAAGTATGCAGAGGATGTAATGGAGCCTCTAATGTGTTTGGGTTTCTCCAGCGGAATCTAGCTTTATCAGAAAACAAAGGTCCTGGTGGGATTATCAGCAGAAAGAAACCCAGAACCTGTCTGGTTAGGAAAGGGGCTATGGAGATTGTTATGTCAAGGTGCAATAGCTTCCTCCCAGGCCAGCTAAAAGCTACTTCTGTAATTGGTCCCCTCCACAGAATTCACGGGAAATCTGTGCCCACATGCAAGAATTTCAGCACAAATAAATCAGTTCTTGTCTCATGCTGGTTCCTTGCAGAACGGAAAGAGAAATTAAGATGTCTCTGACGCTGACATTCCTCTCCAAGAGCTGGCAGTATCTTAGCAAAATAAAATTTTAGTTTTAAGCTGCTTAATAGGAAGCACACCGAGCTTGCCACTGTGATACCTCCTAGTGCTGCAAAGCCTTGCCCATCGTGATGAATCGAGTAACGAGTGTCTGCAGGCTACAGGCACCTTACACCTTCAGCAGCCCTGCTCCATCTCCAGCTGAGCACCCAACGGCGCGCTGCTATGGGTGGGAGCAGCTGGGGGAAGGAGGAACCTAAGGCATCAGAAACTTTTTCATAGGCAGATAAGAAGATTGCAATTTAGAAAGCAGCAATTACTTGGAAATGTGAACCTTGACTTTTTTTTTCCTTACATGATTAACAAAACAATTAGGGTAATTATTTAAATTAAAGCACCAGCCCCGATAACATAAAAATGGGCCCTGTCAGTCTGTTAGTCTCAGCCCAAGGCAGCTGTACAGCAGGGAAATACCAAGGTGAAGCCATGAGATCACAGCTGGTGCCTTCCGAATCTCTCAGAGGTCAGCGTGGAGGACTCAGACCTTTTTTTTTCAGCTCATTTATAGGAGTTTCATAACATCCAGGTGTACATCCTGGTTAATGTATTAAAACACCCATAACAGCGTTTGGATTCAAGGGCTCTCGATGAGACCATGAAATAAATACAGCATGGGTGTTTTAAACAGAGAACCACGATAGCACGGACAGCAGACAAGGTACCTTTTGCCCCGTACCTCCGCAGCACCGCCGGGTACTCGGCCCCATCACCCTCCGGTGGCTCCCGGGATCGCCCCCCTCGTGGAGCAAGCTGCATCACACGCACGTTACCCGCACACAAGCAGCGTGTGCCAGTAACAGCGCTACCCTTAAACCGCAGCTGCTGCTGCTCTTGGGTGAGCTGCTTGTTACGGACGGGAAGGGGCAGCTCACTGACAGCCTGAGCTTCTGCCTCCCGGGCCAGGGCTAGCCCCGGTCTCTCCGATGCCCTGCGGCATCTCGGGGCTGCCTGGCACTGCCAGCCGCTCCCCCAGCAGTCACCGAGCGCTGCTCAGCCTCCCCACGATGATTTTACAAGTGCTGCCTTCAGACCAGAGCGGAGATGAGCCCGTACCCTGTGTCCCTGCCGAAGGCGACCCCCTCCCCTCTCTCCTATCCCCCGGGCCCGACCGTCCCTCACCTCCCCCACAAGCACCAGCTAAAAAAGGGAAAGAATGAGAAAGTGAGTACTCTGTAGCTGGCACCGCAGACAATGTATGTCTTGTGTGAGTAATTTAGCACTATGGCCAGTCAATCTGGTTTCTGGGCCCAATGCCCTGACCCTCTTTAGAGCTGCTCTCTCTCTCCAGCACAGTGTGAAACATTTCCTTTCACAGCACTGACACTTTGCAGATTGAGACGTCAGGCCTGTCCAACTGCAGCAAATTAGCAATTTTTCTTTTACTAATTGGAAATAAAAATGTTTGCTAAGGGAATAATTTGTAGGAATGCAGTGTTAGGTTTCCGGCTTTTTATAAGGATGCTTTAAACTTTATACATGTGCACTTTTCTTCTGTTTTGATGCCTTGCACTGTAAATTTTAATAGGTTACCCGACTGTTAACTTTACAGTCTCAGCCGTCCAAAGGATTAAATGAAGTTTTTAATTTATCTTCCTCTCCAAGCAGCAGGGTCTTCCTAAACAGCGCCTCGCTCGTCTCACCCGCTGCTCAGTGAGCCACGGGAAGGAGCGCGGCGCTGGAGAGGTAGAAGCACACGCGGCTCCGTGGCACCCCGATGAACGTGGGGCAGGCAGTCTGCGTGCGAGGCCTTCGGTGTGTGGCTCTCCCAGGTCCCTTGGGAGCACGCCCAGGGAGCTGGGCAGCAGCTTCACGGGGGCTTTTCTGCCCCGAGCTGTCACAAACGGGTGGTTCCCTACCTGTGAATCTGCGCAGCCGCCCGGTCGCTGTGCTTGCAGCAAACACAGCCAAAAACCATCTCCTTTCTGTGCTGGCAGGGAAGAGGGGCAGGAGGCTCCTCTCTGCCATGGGTCCTGCTCTTTTGCTCGAGTGCATTTGGTGAGGAAACACCAAAAGCTTGGGGAGGGTTCGGTGGTGACAGCGCCTGGATGTTTAATTCCTTTCAAAAGCAAATGCAGACCTGGGACATTTTGATCTATTTGTTCCTAGAGATCACTCTGCAGTTAAGAAATGGCATGCAAAGGGCAGTCAGTAAAGACTTCTTTAAATAAATTAAAAAAAAGTTTGAGAAAGTGAGATCAAGCAAGAGCCTCCTATAACCCAGGAAAACCTGCTGAAACCCAGAAATGAGAAGGAAATGCCCTTTTGCTGAAATACAATATGTTAGTTTAATATTTCTCCGTAATTCTTAAGGCATGTAATGTCTTCCTGCAAACTGCTCTCAGGCAGGAGTACATTAGCTCTCCCAACAATGCCAGCACATAAAGAGTTACTGTTCTTTCCCCCCGAACCACCCCCACCCCCCCATAAAGCATTTGACAGCCATGCCTAATAATTCTTTCTGGTGTGGTTTTTCTTTTTCTTGATGTCTTTATGTGAATATGAAGCCAGAGTGAAAGGCTTTGGGTGACCCCCGTGAGAGAGAAAAAGTATGAACTACAGAGAAAGCGAGTGAGATATAGGCTCCCTGCGGAGACATAGGCATCTTCTCTGGCAGCTCACCACTTGGCTTCAGAGGGCCTTTGTGAAGGAAAAAGGACTCTTCTTCACTCAGGCTGTGACAATAGGTGTTTTGTCAGAGAGGGACAGGATAAAAAGCAGGGGGTGGGAGGCGAGATCATCATCGGCAAGGGGCTAGCCTTTGGGGCCTGCAGATGTTGGAAGGAGGATGATTTATTGCTCCAGTGTCCTCGGTGGCATTTGGCTACCTTCCCAGAGCCCGGCCTCGGTGGCGGGGCGGGAGGAGGGAGCGCGGCATCGCCGTCCCCATCCCTTCCTCGGGCAGAGCGCGCCGGGGCAGGGGGCCGGGGCCGCAGGGCAGGGCAGGCCTCACAGAGCCATGTTCCCTGAAGCCCTGCCGACCGCAGGCCGGAGGCACGGCCTCTTCCTAACGCCTCGGCCACAGAAAGGCCCGGCGAAAGAGGTGCGACGGTTACTTACAAATTACTGGCACCGCGAATCGAGTAGCGTGACGGCTTCGTGCTTAGAATAACCGGCTCCAGCTAAGCCATCTTCATCCAAAACCTAAAACTGAGAAGCCCGGGGGTGGTTTTTGTGCACAGGACAAAAAACTTCCTTCCTCCAGCTCCTGTTACCAGCTGGGATAACATAGGCTATTTGTGCACGGCCCTCTCCTTGCCGGGCGATGAGGAAGGAGGGAGCGGGGCCGAGGCGCGAGCCCTGCTGCAGGACAAGGGCGGCCTGGGCCGGGGGGGCAGGGAGGGAGGGATCGGGGGCCTGGTGCTCGGTCAGAAGCTACGGAAAGGCTCGGGAGCAAATCAGCAGAGAGAAGGAACCCAAAGTTTGGATCCCTCTCCGTGCCCAAAGAAAAATCTCAGACCCTTTTGAAGTTTGCCCACTGCTCCGTGTATCCAGCATATTGAAAAGTATCCCCGATCGCTGAGCCAGGAACTGCTGGATAATTTCCAAGAAAAAGGAATCACAGCCTAACAAGAAATACACACCAGGACAGTACATTGCCAGGAGTTTGATTTAGGACTTTTGCTCCAGCTCCTTTCCTCTTTTAACATACAGTTTTCCACCACACTTTCTATATAAATACTGTATCCTATGGCTGACAGCCTCTTTTAGGAGATTTATCCGTTGGTGGATTTACTAAAAATGTTTTCTGTTGAAACAAGGGCATATGCTTCACCTCAGCAAAAGGCACATCCAGAGACAGTATTAAAATACAAAAGCAGTAAATCCCTGACAAGATAGATGCAAAGAAATAGTCTTTGCGTCATTTTGTACAGAAATTGCTAGGTAGGAAAGCTAGAAGACAGAATACAAAAGTGGAAAGCGACTGAAAAGGGCATTGAAGAAAAAACATAGTAAATTCCCTAGATGAGTTCCACAACAACAACGCTTAACAAAACCCCACTACTGAAAAGACTGCCATTAGTTTCAATTGCCAAGCCCCAATAGCACCTACTAGGAGGGAAAATCTCAAAATGCATTATTAAGTTCCAGACACACTTTTCTGCATCTACTCAAAACTGTTATATCCATTTACAGAAGGAAGTGAAGCATTCAAAGTATAAGTGACATGTCCAAGGTCACACAAAGAGTCAACTGCAGAGTCAACAGAAGAGTAACTAGATCTTTGCTTAAAATCCCTTGGCTTTGACTGCTAGACAATGGCTCCCCCTCCCACGTAATCAACCAGTTATGGAAAGGCATAAATGCATATTTGCAGGACGAAATATGTTCACTTGAGAATAAAAATGTTTGGATGATTATCTATAGATTATGTGACATTATCCAGACCTCTCTGGTTTGGAAGTTGGATAGAAATTTGATGAATTACAAGCAAGACACAAATGTTATAAGAGAAGCTTTGCTCTGACTATTTCTCTTGGTCTCTGCAAAAAAAGTAAGAATTGCAGAAATATACCAAAAAATACAATACCCACAGCTCTGAGATCTCCAAAACCTTCCAAGTTATTATTCTTATTCCCGATATTAGCTTGTTTATCACTATTGGCATTTAATATCCTTCTACTCATCTTGCCACAACTGCGGTTTTACAAAGCAAGCCAGCGACCACAAAGTCTGAGCAAAAAAAGTCGACCCGAAAGGCAAAAGAAACAATCTTCTGGCCTTTCACAGGCTGTCAGGTCACAAATGCCTTGCATTTTCTGACCAAGTTATTACTACGACACTATGAGTAAGCTCTACATAGTCTGCACATCTTAGGAGGAGCCGAAATTAAAATTGTCTGAGCTGCTTTTTTATTCATTTCCATTTTCTGAGACTGTTTGTCAGTGTCCACACGTATACACGGATTCTCCTTACTTGGGAGCAGCAAATCCTGTGTGCAGCGCGGTGTCGAGCGCTCTGGCTCCTGAAGGACGTCATGGTACTGGAAGTAGAATATATGTCAAACGCTGCTGTAAGGGAACACGCTGCTAAAAGCTGGCTTTGTGTATTTTTTTATTTTTTTTAAGAGGCAGTGTTTGGACGACAGACGTGGATAATACTGCATCTTTAATGCCTCGCAACAAATTGCCACATCAGCACTAAATACCTCCACTTAATTTTTCATTTGGATACGATGAAACATTTTTTCCCATGGAAGGAAAAGTCTGGTCTTTGTGATCGTGGCACTGCCAGCCCAAGTTACAGTAAAGGTTAATCACAAACAAGAGACAAGTAAAGTAGACAAAGAGCATCATACACTTCACTTTTCAATGGATGTTTTCATAAATGTATGAATAATTTAAATTATCATTGCCGAGTATTTATTCGAGTGTTTCAGGGGAAAAAAATGCCTCCTCTTTTTTTTCCCCTCCTTGATTCTTTTCATTTCTGTCTCATCTCTTTTATGTGCTGCATCGGCTGTTTTCTTGCCATCTGAATCAGTTTTTTGGAACAATGGGATGTATGAGGGCTGAGGGGGCAGTTGAAGAATACAGCCCTTGTTGTACACTCTGTGACTTGACATTGATTAATGAGGGTGCGGACATGGGCAGAATTTGATAGAGAGAGAAGGGGAAATTGGAGGACCTGAGGGCACCAGAAGGAGGAGGGCAAGGAGATGACAGAGCGCGCCACAGCGATGCCAGTGACTGCGCAGCATATGGGAACGGCAAGAGGCGGAAGCGGCTCCGTGCAGGGCCAGCTGCCCGAAACGCATCCACGATCGCCACCCAGGCTCCTGAGACCGTGAGGAATACCTAGGAACAGCAGTGGGGCACCTCCGAGAGTATCACAGCGCTCTCGTGGTTTATCCTGCAGGTCAAGGCTTGTTGTGTCAATACGGCTCTTCCCTTCACACGAATGCTTGCCCCCAAAAACGCTTGTAGAAAAAGCTTTATTGTTTCCTCCATTCTTTCACACATACCTCAGCCTCCACCCTGTTGGTTTACTTTCAGAACCTACAGCCGCTGAGGTTTGTAACCTTTTCTGCAGGAGTCTATAACACGTCTGTCTGTCCTTAAAAAGGACATGCAGGTCAAGGTGTCCTGCGTTGTAGGGGAGGGCTGGGTTGGTCCCACTTGGGAGAGATGAGAGATTTCCAAGCTTTATGCTGATTCCTGTGATATTCGTTTGGTTCCTCTGAAGGGGCTCACCAAATGAGGTGATCACGAACACTTCGGCCACCAAGTGAAAAGCTGCTGGTACAAGAGTGAAAAGCAGCACACTTCGTACGGCACTGAAGACATGCAGGACCTACAGTAACTATATTTTGGGATTACTGCTATTAAAAACAGTGAGAGCAGTGTCTGACGAGTCAGAAATCTTTATAGAAACCACTCGTGACGAAACCTGGAAACAAAGCTGCAGTTTCAGTAATTTCAGTCAATATAAGAGGGGTGGGGTAAGGTCCCCCCATAGCAGCAGCAGCCCAACTCTCAGACCTGAATTCAAGTTGTTTTACCGTTCTCCACCACCCCAGACACATCTGAAACTTGCCAGACTAGTGACTGTGTGCGAATCCAGCTCAGCCCCTCACTCAGGGCTGTTCTCTCTTGCACAAAACTCGGGATGTTCACTGAGGGAGATGCTTGTCCCCACGCCCCATGGGAGTGCTCTCGCCACCAGCCTGGCAGCCACTCGAAGCAGGTCTCGGTTCTGCTTTGCATTGAGCACAGCGAAAGGCCCCGGCTTTGCTGGTGTGTCCATACAGGCACATGGAGTTTCACAGACGTGCAAGGGCTGTTCTCCCTCTCCCTCAGTGCCACGACCACCACCAGCCGGCCACCAGCTTAATGCCTCTCCCCAAGAATAACCCAAAAACACGTCAGGCAGACATCAGCCGCCTTCTGGCTGCTGGATGCACGTGACCTGTCTGGGCACCAGGGGTTTGTGCAAGGCCAAAGGCAGCCTCCTATCGCCGAACCGCCCGGCTGAACACAACGCCTCGGCTTTTCTGCCGTGGCAGAGTCCTCCAGCATCTCCCTTTCTCCGCCGCCTCCGCACCGCAGACAAGCAGCGCGGTGATCACCTGCAATGGCAGCCACAGAGGGTGACCTGAGCCCTAGAGCTACTGCTGGAACAAATGAGAGAGCTTAACTAGAGCAAGACTGGCATAAAAAGGAAAGAGAAAAAAAGAGAGGAACAAAGATTCCGTCCAATTTGCTCTTTTCGGCATTGTAAAAACTGGCCTGTTTCCCAGTATATCACTCTGCCATTGAATAAGGTCAATTGCAGAGCAGTTCTTCAGTCATCCTGATGGGTTTTCATGAGAAAGTGAATGGAGTGCAAATTAGCCAAAGTCGTCACAAGCTTTTTTACTGTCACTCTAAGCCTGACAGTCCAAAGGAAAATGAGGATTAATAAATCTAACGAACTTTCTCTATTATCCAAGCCAGGTTAGGAAACTATTTATTGTCTCTCTTTTTCTATGTTTCATCCATTTTGCCTACTGTGGTGAAGCATTTCCAGAAGAAAGAAACAACAGACGCACGCACACCCACGCTTGCACGCACACACAGAGGTTAACCTCTCCAAATCTGCTAGACAGAGCCACGGACATACCAGGAAAGAAAGGCACCGGCATCATGCAAGCAAATCAAGATTTTAAGATTAAAAAAAACAATCCACCTTGCACATTAAGTGCAGTTTTATGTGAATCCTTACAACTGCTGAGTTCCATCAACTATGACGTGTTCAATGCGGCAAACATGTATTTTGGGGGAGAAAGAATAACGAGAGCTGGCAAGTTTCAAAAGCTGTTTTTTAAAGGGCAAAAAATTATTTCAACTTAAGGGGAAAGAATTTTAATGATTCTATACACTTGTTAAGATTTTATTGTCCTTTCAAAATTACTAACTTTACGTCAGTAGAATAAGGCCTTTCAGTAGCTACTGGTTTAGAACGTGAATCCTTACTCATTTATTAAAATCCTTTTTATTTGGATGAATTTGGAAAACTAGCTTAACTAAGAGAGAATTGCCCGAAACTTTCTCAGGACCAGGGATGCCAAGCCTCTCACAGAGGTGATGGAAAAGAACTCTAGGAACTATTTAGCCTCACTGTGTTCGGGGGGATATATAGAATCATAGAATACCCCGAGTTGAAGGGACCCATAAGGATCATGAAGTCCAACTGCTGGCAGCGCACAGGCCTACCCAAAAGTTCAGACCATGTGATAAGTGCACAGTCCCATCTCTTCTTGAATTCAGACAGGCTCGGTGCAGTGACTGCTTCCCTGGGGAGCCTGTTCCAGTGCACAACCACCCTCTCAGTGAAGAACCTCCTCCTGACGTCGAGCCTAAACTTCCCCTGCCTCAGCTTAACCCCGTTCCCGTGGGTCCTATCACTGGTGTTTTTGGAGAAAAGGTCTTTTTATATTTATACTGCATTTACAAGTGTATGTATATATACCTATGTATTTATGTAAGTCTAGCATAATGCAAATCTGTCCAACTTCACCACAGAACACAAAACCTTATCCCATGTAATGTGCTGCAATTTTAGTTCGCATTTGAGAATTTCAAAGTCCTTAAAAACTTCCAAGTATCAGCACTCATGCTGCCTGAAAATAAATGATTATTTTTTCAGAATGCATGTCTTAAGCACTAATTAAAGCATTTCTTGTCCATGGTAAAACGGTGGGGGAAAGGAGACAAAGAGATCGGTCCCTTGCAAATGTCCATGGAAATAAGTGCCTGGGAGGAGACCAGACCAAACTTCTGGTCACCTGGCTCCTACTGCAATCTTTATGAAAAGTAATCAAACTCCTAATTTTTGCTCATAAGAACTATACTAACAGTAAAAGTAAGCAGAATACGCTGTAAACAGAAGTTTGGGACCAGGGTCTTAATAAAAACACGTGTAGTATTACAACCAAGGGACAAAGAGAAGAGAACGTTGAACCAAAGGCCAACAAAATGCTGAACATCAGCCCCAGCTACAGTCTAAAATGATGCAATTTTTCATTTTGCTCCTGGTTCATGAAAACGCTGATTTCAAACCTTGCTTCTTGCCTTTAAACTGGTACTGACAATAAATGCATTTCTCTCCTGTCCTAATTGGTAATCTTCTTTCAGTAAGAATAGGAAAAGTTAAAGAAGAAAGCACAAGTTTTCATTCTGGAAGTTACTCAAAAAAAAAAAAAAAAAAAGAAAAAAAACTTTGATTTGCTTTAATTTCTTCCATCCTTCTACGAGATGATCAGAATTGTAGACAAAAAGAAATTGTTAAATATAAAGTTTGACATATTCATTGCTGCAGTAGGTACAAACCAGTTTAAAGCCAAGCCAAAGAGTTTGTTTTAACACTTTGCTTTGCTTTCGCCTTTCACGTGAAGACACTTATCAGAGTAAATGCCCCCTGAGGAAGCTCATGCTACAGTCTGACTAACCGGAGAGAAATTGTTTAGCATTCAAAGCAGTCTGGGGTTTGTTGAGATTTCTCCTCTCCTACTTTTACAGTCACTTGTCATTCCATTTAATAAGAGAGAAAACTTTCCTGACCATCTAAATTATGCCATTCAAGATATTAAGGAAAACACACATACCCTGAAGTAAAGGTAAAATTATGCTGTAATCATCAAATCAGCCTTCTCTTCTTTATCCCATCTGTATATTCTCCTTGTAAATGCTCAAGTATTGGCAGGAAGGCTACACGAGCAGCACAGTCCTACCTGCTTGCCACTTAAATTGCTGGTATTTTAATCTCATCAAAGAATCTGAGTTTTTCTTCCTGCTGTTTTGACTTTGCTGTCTCTTAGTCTTGTCACATTCACTAGTTTTGAATAAGTGCAGAACTTGCATTTACAGAATTTGCAATCTGCAAGATTGTTTAAGTGATTTATCAAATACTTTGATTGAACACTTATTGCCATTCCAGTTCTGAATCTCATTTAAATTGACTGGGCTTGACATAAGCCTTTAGAGTGAACGCAGAAACGAGTCCAGGCTGTGTCAGGTATAGCACGGGGGGAAAACAAGTTCCACCTCCAGCCACAGCTCCTCGGGAGCTGCACGCTGACAAGAACTGCCCGAGGAGCGTATTCCCCACTCAGCATTTTAACTCGGATAAAACCACCAAGAATCAGGCACTTTGGTTCATTAAGGATCCAGCATAATGTCTCCGCAGGTAGGTCTGTAACACACAGAACATCGAGCATCGCCCAGGCTGCTGAAGAGAAGCTTGGCGTCACCTGCCCACAACTTGGGCATGCTCTGCACAGCCACAAAGACCACTTCAACAGAAATGACCATCACTTGTCACTCACAGACAACATACAGATCAGGGTGCTGTATCACAGTGAGCTCCAAGGAAGCCTCAGATATCTACAAAGGTGGAAAATGGGGAATTTTGTCATCAGATGGACGTTTCTGGAGGCTACCAGGCAAATGGAGGGCAAGTGAGTTTGAGCATCTACACAGAAATCTAATGGCGCAACACCAGTAGGGATGCAGCAAAACTCTTCTGTAACCACAAACCTCCTTCACATTTACCTCCGTGATCCTGTACGTAGTGTACACCCTGCGTATGCATCCTGGTATGTTGTTTGTTTTTACCCCTGCTCCAAAGATGTGATTCAATAGATGAGTGAACTGAAGCAGTCGGGGGGAACCCAGACACTGTGTACCTGCTAACTACACGCGTGGGTCAGGAGAGGCCTGGGCCAGCTCTGACAAGCACAAGGTTCTCATCGCAGCCCGCTGCGAGGAGCCCTTGGCTTTGAAATGTTTTTATCCAGTTTATTTGAAGAGCCAACATCTGCTGATCCACAAGGTTGCTGCAAATCCACTTCTTCCTTCAGGATTTTGGTGCAGAAAATGGATGCTGCACCGGGCGCTGACTGCGCGTGGCCGTGAGCGCAGCAGCGGCGCTGGCAGCCGACTGCTCGCGTCTGGCAGCTCTCATTCATCACAGCCTCTGCTGCTTGTGGTGAGGCCGCAAGTTAACCTCCACAGATTTATATCAATAAATACCACGGAGGCTTTCAGACTTGCCACTTCCTAATAACAAATCAATGTTTATTGCCTTTGTTTCTAATTTTGCTTCATTTCAGGAGATTTTATGGAGTTACAGGTCCCCTTGCATGTTCGGTGCCTTCAACTGGACCAGGTGCCACTTGAAATTAACTAATAATGCAGTAAATTTATGTAATTAGTAGAGTTGAGCGCTCCTCTCCCACCGATTCCTGATGCCCCCAGCACGTCTGGAGCCCCCCCAGACCTCGCAGTGCTGGCACCCAAACCGGAGCCACCGACCACCAACCCCTCGTGCTGCAGCTAACCCAGCTGGCTTTGCCTACCTTATGCTAATCGGACGGCAGCGATGTGAAAGGCAGCCTACGCAGCTTTTCCATAGGTGAACTACCAAGACTGGAAACCTACAGGTCTTGTAACCAACACCAGAAGTTCATTAAACCTAACTGAACATCCACTGAACAACGACAACGCTGACTTCAGTTGTCAATTCTGCTGATCTCAGCAACACACACGAGAAGTATATGGCACAAAGCTGCGTGAGCTACAGAAGTACAATATCTGACAAATAAAATGCTTTGGTGAGCTACTCTCAGACTTAAATGTGACTCCACCAGAGAAACAAGGGATTTGTTCTTTGTTTTCATTTCTAGTTTGACTGAAATGAAAGCTGGCTTTGCAAGACTCATTCAAGACTCTCCCTACTTAAAATAAATAAATAAAGCAGGCCAACTACAATACCAGTTTACATTTTCCTTCTCCTACCCATTTTCCTTCTCTCCTCCCAGGAAAAGAGAGAGAGTGGCTCTCCGAGGGTTTCGTAATTTAAGGTAGAACAAATACATTCCTCCAAGCATGTTTGCTCTGACTGCAGCATCACCTTCCATGGCACAGACTTTTAGAAACAGAACTTAGAAATTAATAAAAGTACACAAATGCCATAATTTCTTCAAAAGTAATGAGTAAAGATAGGCCAAAGCCAGGGTGGCTTGCAAGCACCCAGGGTTCAGAAGTGATCAGATACGGAGTTTTCATCGTTAACAACAGGCAAGCAAAGACTGAGTAAGTGAAGAGAGTTTGTTTCAGTTCCTACGAGATTAAAGTTACATGCTTCTGCGCTATAATGCTAGCGATTCTGTCTTATTAAACCTGTTGTCTTTCAGGCTCATGGCATTTTCAATGCTTCCTCCAAACTCATGTGGGATAATGCACTTCCAAAAAGTAGGCTCTAGGTATGCACATTCTTAAAATCAACCACTCAACCCGCATCCAAATAAAAGTGAGCTTTCCTACCCATTTTCCCCTAGAAAGGAAGCTCAGAGCCCTTTTATGCATTGTGAATGGCCCACCTAATTTAGACTGAATTATACCCTAACCTTCATTTCCCCTTTACTTCTTTGCTCCATTCAGCGGTTTCTGACTTCAGCTAATTCACTAACAATCCCAGCTGGTCCTTCCCAGCTCCCACTTCTTTAGCACATTGTCCAAGGAAACTATGTGCTCCCATCTACACTGGTATTCCACTCTCCAATTAACCTACTGCTGAGAGGCTTTACCCCCTTTCCACCGTCCGTTCCTCTGCACATACATTTCTTTTTAACCTTTTACTTCTTGAATTAAAGTTTGTAAGATCCCTTCCAGGTGAGAAGGCGTTAAATTTATTTGCTGAGCGCGGTGCTGCTACGCAGGAAGACATAACATGCAATCAAGAGATAGCTGTGAAAACATAATCTGGTTCATCTAGAATGCATTTCAAAGCCAAGTATTAAGGCGCAGATGTTTAAGATACAAGTAAACAAATAACAAAGGAATTTCAACACTTGCTGTATGACAGGCATATGCTTGTTCTTACTGCTGAAACCATGCAGAGTAACTGAGGTCAGCCAGAGGTATGGCTGGTATTTGACACACGCAGCCCTGCCGTAGCGCTGCTGAGGACATGGAGATGGATTTTCTACTCTCACATTTAGAAACAATCCGTCACTTCGCTATCGCAGAGTTCCAGCCCTGGTGATGAGAATGGATGCCTGCGCCCCTGCACCCGTGTGCTCTTTACTCTGGATGTTGGACCATGGCTGCAGGAGGTAACTGTCAAACACGTCCGTACCTCAGGTCTGTTTTACTGATTACTTCAGCACTGTTTTCCCTAATTAGGGACACAGATAATCCTAGTCACCGGACACCTGATCATCACTCATCTACTTGTGCAAGGAGAATAAATCGGGGCAGAAATGATTCTCCTGTCTTGGGATACAAGCCAAGACTTCGACATGGTGAAGTTCCCTACCCACAGTGTAATTACGTGCAGAAAATTCCCACAGCAACTGTTGGCAAACCCCACCTGGATTCGGGCTGGAGACTCGCTGGCTCTTACCCTGCGCTGGGTCTGATACAAAATGCTCTCCTTTTTATTTAAACTGTTGCAGTTATTCCAAAACACTCTTCTCTAATAGATTAAGACCACGCTTTAAAAGCCCCAAACTTTAATGTACGTTTCCCAAAAGCCATTTAACATTTCGTTTCCTTATGCAATGCCAAGTGTCTTCTTTCGAGGTAAATGGCACAGATCTCACTGTTGACAAGATCCCAGATGAAACAAAGATAGTGAAATGTAATTGATGGCTGTTAAACACCTCCCTCCCCCAGTCCCTTCTTTCTCGCACATTTGCTTAGAACCAAGTGAGCATAATAGCAGCACGGCGCTCAAAGTGGTTTGCAGAATCAGGCAGTGAGAAAGTCAATATGGAGCAGCGTGTCCATTTGTTTTGATTTATCTCACTAACTTCAATTGACAGTTAATTCATCAGAGTAGGAAAATGCCAGTCTAGTGAAAACACAACTGGTGAAGGAGAGAGAACGGAGTGGAAAACGTGGCGTGTGGATAATACAGGTAATAAATTAAAAGATACAGTATCAGGATTTTATCAGCCACATTCTGAATTCACTATAGTCCTCCTCTTGCCAATTACAGCTGGTAGTGAGCAGTGAATTTACACATGCATTTACTGATACCTATCACAGGCACAAGCCCTTTACAAAATGCATCAATTTTGAAAGAGAGGAAAAGACTCCCAGCTTACCCCTAACGTCAACCCCACTGTGTTTTTATGGGTTTAAATCGCAGTAAGATCTCTTGCAGAAACAACAGTTTAGGAGGTGCAAGCTACACATCAACATGGGAAAGTAACAGAAATGAACGAGTAACTTGGGAAGCACCACACTTGGTGCAGTTCCTATAGCCAAAGGGCCAGGGTCACAGAACAGGGTGACAGGAGATTTCCTCATTCCTCCCCTCACCCCAACTTGCACCTGTCCAGGTGCAGGGAACGGAGGGGAAGACTTGCATCTTCCTAAGGACACAGGATGGGCAGAGGCCTTAGAGTGGCAGCATCCCCCTTACCTCTGTGTTTTAGTCCTTCGACCCCACAACTCTTCCCTTTACGTCATTTGTCGCTACCCAGAATCATTTCATTCCCTCCCCCCCCGCTTTTTTTTGGTTGTGAAGTTTGTATGTGTATTAAAGCCTAAGCACAGCTGCAGTGGACTACAAGAAATTAAGCTCCTCTCTGTCCATTTCCCAGGGAACTGGACAAGAGCCAAGAGCAGGCTGCCCTGTTTAAAGTATCTGCATTTTGCCTCAACAAGTCTCCAGAAAGGCAGCTTTTTATCTCTCTTCCACACTGCTGAAATTCATTTTCTGATATGATATAAGCACTTATGAATAGCAAAAGACACTGCTGAGAGTGGAAGTGCCTGTAAATCAGTATTGAGAAGCGTGCAGTAGCTGATATGTAAGAGATGAGATGCATGCACCTTTTCTTTGAACGCACGTAAATACAGAACAGGGTGCAAGCTTTGTAACAGTGACGTACTTTTGCATTATTAACCTCTTTCAGTGCAAGATCAACCACCACCACTGCTGAGTGCAGAACAGATTGCATCAACTCTAAAACTACGGCTTCCACGTTACTAGCTGAAGGACTGCAAAAGCACAAATACATTACGGATTAGCAACGCAGAAGACACAAAGAAATCACAGCCTGAACTTTCACCCAAATATCTAAATTAAATCAGAAGTCTTCCAAAGGCTTCTAAAAGTCTAGATTTTTCTTTGTTATAATCACGAGCCACTGCGTTTCATGGGCTTTTATTGCTCAGAAAGGAAAATGTCAGTGCCTGCGGTGGGACTCACTGGTACAGCACACAGGAAGGTCCAAGTTCTCGTAGCCAAAATGCCCGACTTGTCCAGTGCCTAGGCTGGGCTCCTCGGAACCTTAAAATAATTTCACAGCGTTGGTCCTTTATCTGAAGCCAGTTTCTAAACATCTTGTGGTTGCTGTTTGCAAGCACTTGTCACAAGATGTTTCTTCAGAGTATTTCTGCCCTGCTGCTCACTTGACTGCTCCACGGTCCCCCTCCCACCCCCTCCACCTGCGATTCCATCCTCTGCCTCTTCCTTCTTCTCCACCCTTTGCCTCTTCCTTCCTTTTCCCCTCTAGGCCAGATACACCAAACAGTTCAGATAACATTCCAAAAGCCCCAGGTCTCCACACATCACATTTTTGCACAGGACACCTCGGCTGCCTGGCTGTCCCAGCAGTCCCATGGCAGCGCACACACCAGCCCTGCTGCACGGGGCCAGGCAATAACCACCGCTGCCAACATCGAAGGCTCGTCACTGGAGCTGTATTTCATTCTTCCCTTGCTAAAGCTTTCAGCTCAACTCAATTAAAGTAATTCACCACAACGCTTCAAGTTTTACAGACGAGGATTTTTCCCTCCTCTCAACCGAGCGACCTGTGTGTTAACAATAATATTTCAAAGTTGTTTATCAGCTCCTTGTTTCATTAAATAAAAGATGAAGAAAGCTAAAAGGCGGAAGCACTAAAAAAATCTGATGCCTTATGGTGTTAGGGGTGGAACTATCCAGCCCCACTGCCGCTAGCAGCTGCCGGTGTTGTACGGCAGGATATTCACCCACGCCATGGTCGACAACTCCCCCCTCCTTCAGGAGACAAATATTTACTCCCCTCCTCACAGCAAGTCCCTTGAACTACGGCTGCTGTCAGCTACAAGTGGATCTTTTCTTTCATACAGGGCTCTTCTACGCTTGCCAAGTTCACCTTTAAAAGAAAAAAACACTTCTTGCAGCGTTAATATCACGCTCCCAGGAACACTTTGGCTGGTTTGCTGCACAGAAATACTTCCAGTACATATAAAGATGTAACCTGGTTTTTAATATTGGCTTTAAATCGGTAACTTGATTTCAGCTAGCAGGAAGCCTTCCTTGGCTGCTCTGAGCAGCTGGAGCCCTGCTTGGCCCTGATGGGGTCTGCGGCTTCCCCCCGGGGACAGAGCTCCCCAGGGACAGAGCTCCCCAGGGACAGAGCTCCCCGGGGACAGAGCTCCCCAGGGACAGAGCTCCCCAGGGACAGAGCTCCCCGGGGACAGAGCTCCCCAGGGACAGAGCTCCCCGTCGCACCAACCTCTGGGCACAACGCCCCCAGGACGGGGAGCTCGGGGTCTGCTCAGACCCCACCGCTCTCTGGCTTGAGGGTAGGAAGTTTATCCAGGTCCCCACATCGCTCTCCTTTTCCAAACATTTGGCTTTCGGGATTCCCCCCCCCTTCCCTTCCCCTTGCTCCAAGTTTAAGGCAGTTCACCACTTACGGTCATTTACAGCTTACATCTCAGCAAATCCAGAAGGTGTCTGATGAAAAAGAGGGACTAGCCAAGCATCTTAATCCCCCTGTTCATTCATGCTCTCTGTAATGTTCTTTCAGGCCTCTGCTGAGAGACTAGGCTGAAATGAAGGCTGATAAATTAGTCTGGAGGGAAACAAGGCAGATTCTGCTTGTAAAAGGTCATTCCAACTTTGTTCTGGGTGAGGGTTTATCTTGACTGCAGCTGCGACAGACAATGGCCGGGGCCTAAACGGCAGAAATCCTAGCTCTGCTCATGAAATTACTGTGCTGATAAGGTAGAAAGGACTTCAGTGAGATCTAAATGGGAAAAGGGAGGTGGGGGACAAGGGTGAAATGTAGGTATTTTTGAACATGATTGAACAGGGATGGCACAATAAGATGTACAATTAAAGCAATGACTTGCCCAGGCATTATCTGAAAGCGAAGAAACATACTGCTCGCTAATCAGATCAAAAGGAAGAAAATACCCACTCCTGTGTGCTGAATGAACCGCCGCAGTGCAAACACAGGCGCAAGCGGGCTGGGAACTGCAGCCTCTAGACGAGGAAGGCTATGGAGTACATTAAACAAAGGTATTTCTTAGAGATCAGGGCTTCTGAAGAACTGCATCGTTTATTATACGTTACACGGCTTCCAGGAGCTACAAGAGATTTACCCCGTTAGCAGCGTGCTGCCAGGGGCAGCCTAAATAAGCCCCACCAAGGTGTGTGAGGAGCAGGACACCTGGGTGAGCGTACCCTTCACCGAGCAGCATTGCCATTTTTTCCCAGCACATTTTGTGCGTTTCTGAGGCGGAGAGAGTGGGTGATGGCAAGTTCCGACGAACCACTCTCTGGTCTGTGCTTCCCCATGTGTACACAAATCGACTTTCGTTGTGAGAGAGATGCCTCTCCTTTATTTACACATCCCACTTGAATGTGCATGTCTCTGATCAATGCAAACACATTAAATGGTCGCAGCGCACTGCTACCAGTCTGGAACCCGATTAAGCTAACCAGCTTCCACTTAGGCCTGTGCCCCAAACGATCTCGTTATCTGTTTACTTTCAGAGAGGACAGCGAGAACCAGGAAATGAAGAGTGATGCACGAGTGACTCGAGGTGGATATTCCACAAGGACGCTTCTCAGAGCAGCCGGCCTTAGCCACGAGCTGAGAAACCAGGCAGGCAATCAGTAGGAAACTTTCCAAAGACTCCCCTCTGCCCAGAAACGCTCCTTCCACTCCGGCTGCCCAATTCCCCAGCGCGTCCGACCACCGGCCATCCTCCCACAGACACACTTCTTCGTTAATGCTGCTAAACGGGACGCCTTCCTCGGATAAACAGCCCGTGTTTTTCAAAGCTGTAAACTTTCAGTACAAGGACTGTCTCATTTTGTAGAGGTCCCAGTACTCTGCTCTGATGAAATGAACAAAAAGTGGAAGGGATGAGTAATTAACTGACATGCTAACAGGTGGGGAACAAAGACCCAGCTATGTCCTACTGCTGGAGAAAAAGCAATAGACCCAACTTCCCATTTCATCTCCCTATAAAACAACATAAATCCTTTGCATTTCTGGAGCCAAATAAGAAGCAACCTAAGTGCCAAAGTGTGAGAAGTGCTAAAATCCCACAAAGTGAGAGTTGCTATACTTAGCAGTTCAGATCTGTGGTGCTGCTCCATATTTGCTACCGGAAGAGAAGGACAGTGCCAAATTATGCAGAGAACGTGATTTCCCCTTTCTATGAAAGCAATTAACATTTTCCTCTGGAAAATCTGCTGTTGTTACTCCACTTCTTGCATCGTACGGATTGAGGCAAGGAAATTTAGCGTAAAACCTTCAGACTCCACGATTCACCAGGACCTCAGACGAGGTTCGATAAGGTTTGCTCATGTCACAAACCTCTGGAACCTGAACCCAGCTCTGCGTGCTTAAGCCTTGACTCAAAGGTGCCTGATGACTTTCTCTAGTGCCTTACTGCAGAGGTTACTGGAACTGAGGGCTAGGGACGAGCTGCACAGGGAACGGACTGCTGGAGAATACCAGGGTGAACATCCGAGATGTTTAGCAGTAAGGGTCCCTCCATGCAGCAAGGGGGCAAGTACAAGCGGTGCCTGGGTCGCCTGCCTGCAAGCAGGAGCAGTGCAGTGGCACGGACACAAGCTCACCAGCGAGCCTGGGCTACCACCCCACGAGCCGTGCGGGGTCCTCGATGCCCAGCAGCACCCAGCGTTGCCCACTAGAGCACAGCACCAGCACGGTCTCCCCCGACAGCACACGCATCCCCCATGGCCACGCAGAAGCAGCCAGGAACTGCAGAGCGAGTTCCTTTGCACTGCTTCCACCTCCTGAAATTGCAACAGGAACAGCGTGAGGAATGCCACCTCCTCCAAGCCCCACGTCTGTTGATGGTTTCATTCTAACTTTATTGCTTTTTCCCTCTACAAAAGCTCACTGTGTTCCAATGCTCCGCCAGGCATTTCTGGGAGAGGACAAAATAAAGGTGGGATTTCTACGAAGGTTAGCATTCCAGAGGAAGAAATGAGCATCCTGTATTCTGCAAGTCTTCTGACAATGAAAAGAGCTGCTTTTCAAATCCCGTGGTCTACACTGAGTTATTTGTGGGATTTTCTTTCTCCTTTCTCCTTTTCCCTTTCATTCTTTTTTTTTTTTTTTTTAAGTGTGGATGATAAAATACCGTTTCAGAAGCTGGTATTCATGGATGTCTCTCGAAGACGAAAAGAAAATATTTATTTCCTTTTTCTGCTTGTGAATCAGAATGTTCTATTTAAAGAAAGTGCCCTCTGCCGGATTGCTCATGAGTTATTACCCCTTATGGAAATAAAGGAGAAATATCAGGAGGTATTCTTAGTCATTCCCTTTCCCTGTCTCTTCTTGCTTTTTTCTTAATTCCTTATATACCCATGTTTTAGAGAAGTGCCTAAGATAGAGCAGGATATCTTGGCATTCTTGGACCTAAAAAAGATTTACTCTTTTAACCCCGACACTGAAGCATTTGGTGAAACATCAAAAAACGGTACAAATTTCAGTCCCTTCACTTGGATATCATTAGATGCTGTTTTCATTTTTATCCACTGCTAAAATCACGGTGACCCCCCCAGCAGATTTAACTGCAGGGGACGGGGTTTTGCCTTTGATCCACCAAGCGGAGCCCCCCAGCCCCCTCGGGCTTTATGTTGCTGCTTCTCCTCCCTGACCCAGCGGCCAGAAGCGTGCCCGCTGGCGTGGGTTTAGGACCAGCCGTAGGAAACAGCCTAACAATCGACAGGACCTGGAAGCCGACTCTTCCCCTTCCTCATGCTGGTCACTCAACACCAGAACAAAGGCCATGTGGGGGGAGAAAAATAAAGTGCCAATGTTCTCACCCTGCTTCTTCTCTGGGAAGGGGGCAGGATGCAGGGCACGCGAAGTTGAGCGACTTTATCGGCCCCAAACTGCGCAGTATTCAGAATACTCAGAGTGCAGTTAAGTTCTTTTTCCTCTTGAGATTCATTTCCCACCACCCAGTGCCACGTTCCAGGCTAAAGCAAAAGTTTACCTGCCGTTTTTTAATGCGTTTATATTAAATTCTAACTACCGAGTAACAATGATGAGGGGACAGCTGTTAGCAGCTCTCCATCCCAGCGTGCTGTCATGCTCTGTTCACCAGGTGAGCCCGCAGATTCTTGCCTTGTCAGAGTTCTTCTAGCCAAACAGAACTTGGAGAAACTGTGAAGCAACCTCTGACGGGAAATGCTTTGTGCGCAGGTACCGTGCTCCACCCGGGAAGGGCCGCGCACACCGCTCTGCAAGATTCCCAGGCTGCCCGCTCCCTGCGAGAGCTCGAGCTGTGGGTTTGAGAGCAGCAGTTCCTAAGCCCTCTCCCTCAGCGATAGGGGCTGCCTTCCTAACGTTATGCTCAAGCCAAAGGGAAAGGCAGAAGCCAGAGAAAATGAATGAATCAGGAGACACACGAAGGAAAACTACAGGGAAATGTCATCACATCCTTTCAGTCTAGAAGTTAAAAAACATTAGCAAGGGATGAGTACAAAGAGGGTTTGAGATTTCGTTACTCTTCCAAAGGACTCATCTTCCTCTTTTAGCACCTTTTGTCTCAAAACAGGACAGACACGGACATACTTTTTTAACAAATCGGCTTTTAAAGTGAAACAAGGGAATTTGGGCGGTGTGCTCTTTTAACTGGGAAGCTCGACAAAGCCATCACATTTCGAAGACTGTTTAGAGCCTCCTTCCCATTTTAATGAGACTCACAGAAATGCAATATAATTCTCTCAGCAACCGATGCCAGTCCTGTGAAGTAAAATTTCCTTGGCATTTATGAGCATTTGTAAAAGCAAACAAAAATAAAGCAGAGCTCCACAGCAAATTTAAGTATTGTACTTTGTGGGAACAAGAAGGTGGAACTACTGTGCAGCGCTGACACTGTGAAGCGTGTTCAAAACCAGCAGAGTTTTCCACTGGCCCAGATGCGGAGCCAAGACTGCCTGCTGCATCCTCAGCTGCCGGCCCTTATTTTTTCCACAGTTATTTGTCCTTCATGGGACAGTTTCTATCTTCTCCGTGAAGTATGAAATGAAAGCACTGATTTTTCATATGTAGAAAAAGAAACCTACCTTGTTACTAGGAGAATCAGAAATTCGGAGTTACAGAAGTCTCTTTTGCTTCAGCAAAGACTCCCTCTTAAAACACAGATCAAAACAAAGGCACTAATAATTGTATTTTATTAATGGCAGTTGCCCTGTGAAGCAAAGCGAGCTAAAAGCATGCCTGATTGCTTCCAAATTCCCTAGAATTCAGCTGCTATATTTTCCTCCAGGATGTGATTCCCACTCTTCTTTCAATTAGCAAAATAAACAGCGCTATGATAAATATCATTATTTACTCAACAAAGTGACCAAAATCGTTTGCTGCCCTTTTTTTTTTTTTTAGGTCCCAGAGGCAATAAAGCAAAAACACGCTGTGATTTATTCGGGGTACTCTGAATGGTATGTTCTGTGTCAGCAGGCAAGGAAGTAATAGGATCAGGAGAGCAGAGCAGAAATGCAATCACGTCACACTAAATAATCACAAGGCTTTTAGTTTGGGTGGTGTCTTTTAAGGAAAAAAAGTAGATAAACACGATCAGCACGGCACTGGCAGGGAGCGAGGCACAGGGAGCGCGGGGCACAGCGTCCCATGCAAGCACTCACTGAATCATCTCTGGGAGGGGGCGGGGGGCGGAAGACCGACACATCTCATTGCTTTTTATGAAACGAGAATGAATCACGCAGTGCCATGCCATGTTAAAACAGTCCCTGAATGATAGGTGGGGCCTAATTTAAAGAATACTTTTTAAAACATATCCCGCAAAGCAAATGTTGGAGGAAAACCGTAGAAAGAAACAAGATAGCAAAGGCTTGGAGCAGATAACGTGGGCCGTGTATTTACGCAGTCTTTATCTGGTCACTCTTGTCTGGCTGAAGGAAAAAAAAAATCTATAATTTAAAAAATCACATATTTTTTTCAAGGTAAGGCACGGCATTCTGTATTCCCTATGATGTTTTAAGGCTATTAGGGGAAATAATGAGTAAGCAGAAAGTTTCAACAGTGTTCTTATGTTGCCTACTGAACCTAGATGGTTTTACATCAGGCCAGGTCTGGATCAAAGAGTTTAGGTGAAAAAAGAGCTGGCCTCTACCCCCAAACAGGAGCCCGTGTTTCCCGAAGACCTGCAAGAAATGCAGTTCACTGTTTTGTGTCATCTTCCTTTGCACAAATCTGGTCCCACTGAACTCAAACAGAGAAAGATATTTCTGCGGTGTTCACGTCTTGGATAGAGCAGAGATCCATTCTGAAATTAAAGCTCTTAATAGCAGAATTTCTCCATGTCCAAAATTTATTTTTTAATTTAAGACATAAGACAAAATAAATCTTAACTGCGAGTACAAACTGGAGCATTTTAAAATTTGTATTGGATCTTAATATGCTGAATCAGCATGCTTAAGCTTTAATTTTAAAAAAAATCCACGGAATTAAAAGAATCCACAGCAGTAAAAAGCTGTCTTCCCGTACACGTGTGCAGAGCCCGCTCAGCACCCAGCAGTTCTCCGCGCCCTCTGTGCTACCTGCAGCTCCTGGGGCCTGCTACAGGTGGGAAGACGCTCACATGCATGCTGGAAAGCCAGGTGAGCCTTTTTAAGCACAAAGACATGAGCAACAGCTCCTGGTGAATCAGAGACGTTTGTAACAAACACCCACTTGAAAACACGGTGTAAAACCTCCTTTGCCCGTACCACTTCCAGGGGCACTCAGCTGAGGCAGCCTGATGACAAATCCAGAACCACAGAAACTTTCCAGCTGGAAAAGACCTCTAGGATCACCCAGTACACCCTTCAATTCACCCTTCGATGAAGGGCAAGAACTTGTGCAAAAGGCAGAAACACCATTACAACTAAGAAACTGATCATTAAAAACAGACCAAAAAACCCTGAATGTTTGGGATTATGGGTTGGGGCTTTTTTTGCAACACAAGAACAGAAACCACAGGAACGGAAATGAGGGCTGTCAATAAGAAGTTTGGGTGTGAGAAACAATTATTTTTCCTGAAATAAACAATATAAGTAATAAAATGGGCAATTCAAGAGTAACAGCAATACATATGTCAATAAGCCAGCAATCAGAAGTTATGAGTAAGTTCAAGTCATTGTCAAGTCAAACCCACAAATTACAGAGATGTACTGTCAAAAAATAATGTCAGACTGCATCAGGGACATTCCTCTTGGCATACAACAAAAGCAGATTTGTTAGATTCATCACTATTGTAAGAAACAAAAGGCAAAATTTGTAAGAAACTTGGCAAAAGCCTAGCGCACATGTCACAGAGCGAGGACAAATTCCTCCATTTTTCTTTTCTCCTCTTGCTGCCAACTGTCTGCCTACTCATCCTGACCGAGGACGGAAACACATTCAAGGCACATCACGGAAAGCTCCTTAGAGCATCTCTTAAGGGCTGTTCCAAACAGCCTCGTGCTCAAAGGAAACAGCTCAGAAACCAGCACAGAGGCAGAGGCAGGATTTATGACGGGTTCCTGCCCAGCACCAAGGCATTCGTGCAGTTTTTCCCAAGTGAAATGCTGAAGGCTCACATTGGGCGTCTCCAAACCGCCCTTAGGCACACCAGGAAGGGAAAAGCTCCAAGAGGCACCTGCAAGCACGAGCAAGGTCGAAAGAAATAGTGTCGGGGTGGGTGTGAGACAGTGTTTGAGGACATCGGATGGAGGACAAATACTCCTTCATTTCAGGTAAGAAACGTTCCTGCCACATCAGAGAACAAAAGCGTGCCGCAGAAACAAGACGCGCCACGGAGAAGAGAAGTTTGTTCATGTACACTGCAAAACCAAACCCTATCGCGAAGTCAACGCGGACTGCAGGGAATGGGTATGGCTTGTATCAGGCATTCAGTGCGTAACGGAGATAGGAAACATTTCTTTAAACCTGAAAGTAAATACCAACTTGTACCAGAAGTACAAAAGACAAGGACAAAGTCACACCAAGGTCACATGGAACAAAGCTTTGCGTTGCTCGGGTCTTGTCTGATTTCTAGCAGCTAAGCAGGACAGCTGTTTGCTCAAAGGAAAGCTTTGTTAAAATAAAAATAAAAATTAAGATCACCTCTAAGTACTAGGCTCAGAAAAAGATAGCTCCCCCATTTGTGGAGGAGCAATTCCCATGCTGCAGCCTACAGACAGCATTATACTCTCCTGGAGGAACCGGCCGAGCTTTCCCTCGGAAGCAGCTCGCTGCGACCAGTACTCAGGGTGACCTCGAGGTGCCCCGTGCCTACAGGCTCCCTGAAATAACCGGTAAGTAACCAGAATGACTTCTGCAGCAGAATGACTTTTGTGTTTATGGCAAGCGTATTCTGCTTTCGCATGCACTCCGGACACGTTTCACAAGTAAATAAAAACATCTGGACCTACTTCCCAGGGCTTTGCAAAACCTCACTGTTCACCGATTCCTGAGGCTTCACAATCAGGAGTGCAAATGTAATCAGACAATTCACAATGTTAATACTCAGGTTTGGCCTCTTGGGCCATATTTCTAAGAAAACAAGGCTGCTGTGAGTGCTCTCCTGGCTTGCGCACTGAGGTCCTACAGCCTTGTCCCTTCGTTCCTTCCCACCTCCGTACTCCAGCACCGACCACTGCACGCCGTTAGTGGCTGCTGGACCTGAGACCGCGCCGTGCTTCACACGGCAGGAAAGGGAGGTAGAACAGGGCCACATATTTCGAGGGACAGAGCCAGCTTATCAAAGAGCATGCGAGTGGGTCTGGCGAACCTCTCTAACTCAGCTGACGGGTGAGCAGGCGTCCCGTAGCGCTGGGTGGACGTGAGGGCTACAGCAGAGAAGTGATTATATATTATATATCACGCCATGGACAGGTGCACTGGGATAGGACTGCAGACACAGACCGTAAATCTTTGGCTACACTTCACTGTCCCCAGAACCCGCTTTAATTTATGTTAATTCTTGCAGGTATGGATATTTGTAAATCAAGAATATATGGGAGTAGAGGAGACTAACACGATTTCTGGGACAATCCCAGAAAAGCAGGGAGAAACCTGTAAGAGTTCTGGGACAGTGCTATTCTTCCTACTAAAGACTTTTTTTTTTTTTTAGTTCTTTAAGGAAAATGACTTTTGCATTCCTTTACCTTTGCTGCAGAACAGGAGCTCAAGAACATCTAGGGTGTTAATGGGTACATGTTATTTTTCTATGACCAGTTAATAATGCCTGCACAGCTAACATGGACTGGAAGTCAAAGGTAAGACACCCAACCACAAAACATGACGCGACTAATCATATTTCTTCCATTGCGACAAGTTCTGAACACAATTTGAAAATGACAAGCACTTTAAGAAGTGACCCAACATCATTTAAAACCAACCTTCTTAAATGGCGCTAGAGCAGTATTTGTAGCCCCAGAAGCTATATTAAAGGATTTCTGCTGCTTTTTGAATACCGAATGGAACGTGGGATACAAAATAACCTGGGGAAATACAGCATTAGCAAAGTCACTGCTTCTGTCCCCAGGCCAGCCAGGACTCGGTCTAGCTTTATGAACAGTTTGCAGAGAAGACAAATGAATGTGATTATCACATTCAGCACGCTTACCTCCCATCCAAAGTTTGTTTCCTTTAATGTGCTCCTTTGAACTGTCATATAAGGTCCAAATCTTTCCCCAGCTTCGATCTTCTTTTTGGCCCAAATCCCTAGCCCTGCCCCTGGGATCGAAGATTCTCTGAGTTCAAAATCTGGTGGGATTGGAATGTCATCAGGAATGTAGACGGGAGCTTCATAAGGTGAGCCCTCCTTGGGAGTGAAGTCCTCACTGGTGGGAAAGGGTGATGGAGGTCCGACAGGGATGGGGGACATAATACTGTCCTCTGTTTCCTCCTCTGCACTTTCGCCAGCAAGGAGATCGGGGTCGGTCTCGTACATATTATTTACAATCTCGCTGTCACCTAAAAGGGGAAACAGCAGAACAAAACACACTGAAATACTCACGTGAACATCAGTTAATCTCTTCTCGGGACAAAGTTTCATTAAGTCTAGTTCACATACTTCAGGGATAGGAGCGGCGGTGGAGAAAAGGCAATCCTCACCTACAGAGCTCAGGTGGAACTGAGGAACAAATATCCACACTGGTTGCTCACCGTTCAGAGCTACGTAAGGATGGAATGGAAGTGAGTTGGAGGCTATCACGTTATACTGGGTCAGGGGTAATGGTTGTCTTTCAGTAACAGAAAGAGGGAAGAAACACAGAAGTACACTCCAGGTTTGCTGTAACCATTTATTGTTTTAACTGGTTCCGCACATTTTGTAGAGGAAAGAAAGAGTAATTAAGATAAAGTTTGGCTTAAGTTTCTATAGTCACAAAGCATAAGCCGTTTGAAGACCTTTTGTCTTTTACGCTGCAGAAGCAAAAAGTATTTGCAGGCTTGCGAAGGGCAGATGCTCACTTTTAAGCTTGCTGTAGCCCAGCAAGAGGCAGCTTTCTGTGCACAGCTGCTCACTTCTGAGCAGCTCCCAGACAAAACCAACTCAGGAGCATCGCAGGTGCCTACAACACTCCCTGCAAACGGCTTTCCCTTGTACATAAAGCACCTGGGAGGCACAGTGAGTGCACGAAAACGCACGAGGGATCTCGTGCACAGGTATCTTGGACCTCGAGGCAGCTAGGCCCCTGCACGCAGAGCTGACACCTGATTGGTGTGGTCTTCCCACTGAAGCATCAGCAGAAGTGCAGGTGTTTTTCCCATGCCTCGAGTTCTTCAGATGCACAGGTAGTAGGAAAAAAATACGTAAACACATTTGAACAGGATGTATACAGATTAAAGGCAAAATTGTAAGTAGGAGGGGTTAACACCAATAGCCTGTGTTGATGCCCACATCCTGCTAGAAATACCACGCCAACCCTTTGATGCCTGGCATCTTCAGGGTGACTGCAGCACCTCGCAGATCCGTGCCTATGAAACAACTGGGAAAAAATTAAAATAGGAAAGTAGGAAGGAACTGCATAAGTGTGTCTGTGTGCGTGTGTGTTTAGGGAAAAGCAGCCAAACCCCCAAACCCCGAGAGTAAGTAACCTTAACCCTGCAAGGACTTTTCAAGCTTCATTTTGCCAGAACAATTAGGAAATGAGCGCAATGTTAGCAAGCACAAATTATTACACTTCAGAGAATTACAAGTCAATTACATTACTAAACCCATAACAACATGCATCCATCTTCTGGTTTGATATTGGCTTGTACAAGCTAAAAATATTCTTCAAACATCCCTTCCTCTTCCATCACTTTCCAAAAACAAGTAAATAATCGGAGATGGGTTTACCAGAATGCACCGAAGGGCAACAAAAGAAGAATGCTTTGTGAGCGGGGAACTGGACTGGGCTGAGATGTTTTCAGGAAAATAAGGCAGAAAATATCATGTTGCTGGATCCACAGTGCTTCATTCAGGGATCTCACAGCAGAACTGTTCTTGCAGGGAGCAGCTCTGCCGGGGAGCTGCCCACCTTACGAACAGCCCAGGGCCAAACTTCCAAGGCTGCCTCACCCTAAGGACCCGCGGGGCATCCTTGAGCCGTTCCCTGCTGTGCAGCCGGGATTCCCCGAGGAGCCCGGAGGTGTCCTCCTAACAGAGACTTGGCCACACTCGCACATCGGCAGCCGGGCCAGGACGGCCGTCACTCTGCTTTGACGCTTCCCTCCCTGCCACCAGGCCAGCAAATGCAGAGAAACAAAGCTGAGCAGATGTCGGAGCTTGGAAGACATTTCATTTCCCTATTTTCATAACCAAATACTCCAAAAAATTCAAAATGAATTGCCTCCTTAATTCCTTTGCTTTCCTGACCATACAAAATTTTGAAATTTAAGTCTTTTGATTACAAAATGAGTAAGTTTTGTTTTGTTTTAAACAAAATTCCACAAAGAAAGAAAACTTTGGGTTTTGACCAACTTTCCCTTGGACTCGCATATGGTGAAATTCCCACAGTCAAACCACATTCTGTTGCATTTCTGCTCGGCATACACTTATGAAATGCAATTATTATTATTGTGATGCTGTGCTGAAAGCTCCCATTGAGCCTGATTAGCCAGCCCTGCTTGGAAGAGAGCTCCTTCTGCAAAGAATTTACAAACAGATGGACGGGGAAACGGTTTGCTGCAGTCTCGGAGACAGGACACAGCCACGGAGAGAACACACAGGTTGCTAACAGGAGCTAGAAAATGAGCCCCGGGCCTTAGCTTATCGTGTCTGAATCGTTCTCCTCCTCCCAGTAAAGGCTAAACAAAGAGCAGCCTGCAGTCCCCCAGACTTCCACCACAGATCCTGTCTGAGTAAAGCGCCCTTCACCAAAACTTGCACCCTTGCAAGCAGCTATGGTAAACGTGATGGGAGGAGATTGTTGGGTTTTTGTTGTTGTTTTTTTCCAGAAAAGGGATAAACCCAGAGCAGAGTCATTTGTAAGAGCACAGCCACAGTTTGCAATGTAACTGGTCCTCTCCTCACTCGCTCGAGGGCCAAGAACTTGAGTTCTTTTTAAAAAAACTCCAAAAATACACTACACAACAGCATGTTATTTACTTTCCTAGTATTCTGCTTATTTATTTATTCAAGGTCTGATGTTAGAGGTTTATCACTGTAGTGATCATTCCAAAACATTTTGGGGCAGCCAAAACCAAAACCAAATCAGAGGTGAAAAGAAAAAGACATCCAAGCTCCTTAGAACAGAGAACCCGTAACGCCCCCCTCAGCAGCTCCTGGCACCCAGCCGGCACCTCCATCCCGACACGAACCCCTGAGCCAGGTGGGGCTGCGGCACCAGGGACACCCCAGGCCCAAGGCAGCGGTGGCTGGCGAACACACCGCCGGATTTACCAACAGATACGGCACTGACAGATTTTGAGGACAGAAAAGAGGATTTGTGCTAATTCCACCTGACCTCCGGCATAACTCAGACCACAGGACTCCCCTGAATTATTTCCATCTTCAAGATCAAAAGGTGACACGTAGCTTATCCCCGGGGCTGAACAAACCACCCTGTTCCAAGCATTCCCAGCGATGGCCAGTGAGCCCGGTACAGCGCTCCGCGGTTACACCGCCCTGCCTCACGTTGGCCCAACAGCAATTCCCACTGCGGATAAAGGGCCGGACGCCTCCCCCAGCCGCACAAAGCAGCAGTTCGGCAGCAAGTGCTAATGGGGGAATTATAAGGCCCTTTGTCTCCTCTCTCCCTGGCGAGCCGTCTGCCTCCTTTTTAGCTTCTGCATTCAACATCTCTCCCTTTTCAATTTTTGAGGATGTCACCTCTTAACCTCTTGAATAAGCTACATAGGATAGAATATCTTTCGCTGAACTGTGTGTTTGCAACCCTTTTAAGACTCCTGACTGAACCATCTGTGGGTTTTCAACAACTTTTTTGAACTACCTATGGCAGAACTAGCGATAGGATTCCGGGATCGTCCAAGTGAGTGCTAAACCCAGAGGTAAGGGACCAAAGGGACTCCGCTGAAGGCTGCAGGCTTCATCTTTGGGATGTATCTGCCTCTTCAGACTGTGAGTGCCAGACAGGGCCTTTTCCAGGTTTTGAGATCATTCTCATACAAAATATAACACTTTAATATCATAAACCATACTTAGGCAAGCAGTTATTCAGGCACCACAAACCTGTTTGAATACAGACTTACCAGGACTGGGCTCACGTCCTGTTTCCCATATCTGACTAAGGATGCACGTGCACACAAATACATGTAGTTCCAACTTCCCAGTGCACAAAGACTGTTAATTATATTTCCCTCTAATTAAAAAAGTGCCCTTTCACTATCATGGTTTGAGATTAAGAAGAAAATAAGTTTCAGACATCTTCCCCGAAAGCTCCTAGGAAGTGAAAAATTACTCTATGTATGTCTTCAAAGTTTTCTGCCAGATTAAGCAGAGCGCTGGCTTCTATATAAAAATATCCTATCTGAACTGAGTGTGACAAACTGATATTCACTTACCCCAGAACAAACTGAGCAGAACTGACTTTAATTCCAAATACGGGGGTTAGCTGGTAACACAGATCTGGTAAAATGTTAAAGCAATATTCTGAAATACCAGTCAGTAAGAAATTCTGCTTGTGTAGAACAAAAATGGTTCCCATTCAGATTACAGTTACTGGAAGTTAGTTGCAGCTGCAACATTAAAAAAAAACATAGTTATTAATCACAAATTATTTCTTAATTAATAAAAAATACCAGTATCCCCATTAGCTAGTGCAGCAGCTTTGTAGCACACATTCCAGCCACCGGCTGAAACCAGCGTGCACTATGATTTCCTTCCAGTTCCAGAGCTCCCAGAGCAAGAAGTGATGTCCGTTAGTACCCAACTTTTCTACACCAAACAAAAGATACTGTGTGTGTGGAAGGGGAAAAGCACCTCCAGGTATCGCAGGCAGTGGTTAGCTATGCCCCAAAATGTTATTCTAAGGAGGCAGTCTCAGAGCAGAGCTCGTGGAAGAGGTGCGCTGAAATGCAGAATCAAATTTAATAGAGGGAACGGTGCAAAAGCAGTGGCAAGCAACCAAGGCGGATGAATAAACTGCCTTGGAAAAAGGCAGGCTTTGAGGAGCTGTGGAGCACCAACCGAGCAATCAGCTGAAATTTCCATTTCAGGTGCTGGAAATCCTGCCTCATGGGAATAAAACTGGTATTAGACAGAGACTAATTTATTAATTTAAGGTTAAACAGTTTGTCACCGAACAGAAAAGGATGCATGGGCTGAATGACTGCTCCTCCCTCATTAAAAAAAAAAAAAAAGAAAAAAAAAGAGATAAAAGATATTGCCACCAAAGAGGCATATCCGAAGTAAACCTCAAGCAGTCCCATGCACAGGATGGATGCCTGAGCTGCCGGCAGCCCCAGAGCTCATGCTGCAGGGGGCCACAAGAGCATGGGAGGGTACAGAAAGCTTCAGGGGCCTTGAGGTTTGCCCATGGTCCCATGAGCACCCTGCGTGCTGGGGCCATGCCTGGTGCTGGCCGCCTCACCGAGAGGTGCCGAGGCCTCCCTGCTGCTCTGCTCCTGCCTGGGATGGTGCCAGCACCAGCACCAACATGAGATAACCACAGAATTGAGAAGCAAGGTACGCAACCAGCTCTGAACGTGTTACAGACCCCAAACGGCCAGCCCCAGGGAGCCTGAGGGACGTAGGAGGTAGGAAGATTTCAAGTGAAAATGGTAGACTCGGGGTAATTGAGTTTGGGGATTGTTCCAGGAGGAGTCGATCGTGGAGCTACAACATTCAAATGTAAAGGAAACGGAGCTTTTTTCATCCAGAAAGGGAAAAAAAAAAACAGGAGGGAAACAGATGAAGGGGAAAAGAAAAACACATTTGTCATACAATACAAGTAGCTGAAGTATTTTGGGAACAGATTTGCCATCTCTCAATTAAACATGAGGCAGCATGACTGTGCTTTCATTGCACAGTAGTTTCCACTATGATAACAAGTCCAACAACCGCCTCATTGTGGGCCGTGCAGGAACGAGAGGGACTCCCACAGTGCATATTAATGACTGACCTCTGATGTAATCGGGGGGAAAGCAGCACCCAACAAAAATTACAGTTTTCACGGCAGCATGGCAGGCAGCGCTCCCTGCCAGACACAAACTGTCAGGGGAGAGCAGCTGAAATGGGCTCAGGCAGGGTATGCATACTACACCTCTTCTGTATCCTCAGAATACACCTTCTGTATGGAAGGCACATCTCCTCCTCCTTTTTTTTTATTGCTAATACAGATTTTCCTGAGTTCATGCCTAAGAAACCTGGTGGCAGACTGCACGATAGAAGAGGATTTTGATTCATTCGCCAACATTTTTTGCTCCAGCTTTGGAGAAGTACAGAGAACTGCCTGCTAGGGTTTACAAATGTTTCCTCTGCTAAAAAGCGCAACCCTCCTTACTCAAACATGTCACCAGAAACAAGCTTTCATAAGTATTATATGCTCCATAATCCTGAAAATACTTGTGGTTGCTGTAAATGTTTTCTCTCCTGGTATTAGCAAGTCAAATTATTTTCTACTCTATGATTAGCCTCTTTTGCACTTAAGAAACAGGAATTCCAACCGAGTTGAAAAGCAAAACTAGGTTTAGTGGAGCATGACCTGTGAAAAATTTCAAATGACACGAGTATAAAGACACCTCACTTCTGAACACTGTTAATTTAATCTCTTATATGGGATAATCAGGCCAGTTCTGATTAAATCGTAATTTACTCTGAAGTCGAGCCCACATTTGACTAACCTCATATTTCAAGAAAAATCATTAAACACAGGTAATCTCTTCCTTCTGCCTTTTCAGCTGCTAAAATCAGTTATCGGGGGCTGGCAGTGGGCACAAAATGAAAACAAAAATTAACTTTTTCAGGCCACGACAGTTCTGATACAAGAGAGCACAGGGGATTCACGTGAGAGAACCAGCACCCAAGTGTGTGCACCACATCAGCTCTTTAGCTCAGCAGCTTTTACATGGTGGTTTTTTCCCGCTGGGGCTGCCAGAGGAAGCCAGAGCCATTCCTGTCCCCGTCACTCCAAGCAGAGAACAGCCACACGACTGCATCTGATGTCCCTGAAACATAGAGATGTGCTGGCAGACCTCCTCAGGTCATGGTTATTCCAGGCATTTTAGGAAAATTCAGCAGCTGGGGTTTACATTTGATTAGACCTGATGTACCTGGGACAAGGCCTCCTACTTACTCTACTTCTCCAGTATGGGTTAAGTCTCCTGACTTTCTGGTTATGGCACTTCTGATAGAGCTGCAATCATTGCATTGTGCTGCAGAACCTTCCACGCTGCCCTCGCTGCACACCATGCCATTTACCAACCTCAGTGTTCCTCCGCCTTAACTCGAGATGTAGCACAACTGGTACAGTAAGAGCAGAGACCATTTTCCTGTCTAGAAACAATCTGCAGTTATCCTGAGTTTCATCACAAGTTAGCTGGCTGCGATTCGACAGCTCTATGGGATGCTGCATTCACCGACAACCATGCTGTCCTACATTTGCCCCTCTTCCAACAGCGAGTATTTCAGTGCTCTGGAATGTCTGGTTATGTGAAAAGCAGTACAGAAATACAACTTGACCTTATTGTTATTGTCATGATACTAAAATTAGTCCTTCAAAGCTCACTAGCAAAATTACTCAATAAAAAGACCCATTGAAAAGTTGTTTCCACAGATAATCAGATATGGGCACAGGCTTAAAATCTGTGTGACACCAATGAGGTTCCTGCAACAATGAAAGTGATGCTTTGGTATTGGTGAGAGACCTCATGAATAATCTCTTTAGCAACTGTAATGAAAGAAAAAAAAAATCTAACGTTAAAGGAAATGTTTGCAAAATAAACAATGTGGTAGATTCAGGGCAGGGTTCTCCTTGGGTTAGTACTCGTTTTTTAATATGCTTCTTAATATTACTATATAAAATTCTGCAGAGGAAATATCTATTCATCTGAAACAACAAAGCATCTTTTATATTCACAGGCCATCTCCGACTCCTTAGCTCGGGAAACTTTCGGAGCACACCAAGAAGGCATTCCTCTCAGGCAACCAACGTCTGACCAGTAAGCACAATCTTCCGTGGATTGCACTGACCTTGAAATAAACATAAAGCTGGGCCCAATCCCACATTCCTCCCGCATGCAGAACTCCCATTGAGAGCACTGGGGATATTAAGAGCAAAGAGAACACAGGACTGAGCCCATAACACTTTTGTCATACTCCATGGCATTATGCTGTTGGCTGACACTCGGTGACTTTCCAAGCTGAAATTTGGCAGCCAGCTCCAGAACGGGATGTTCACAGAAAACAGCTCATTTTTACTTGTGCATAAAATAACAACCAGCTCAAGTCCACGATGCTGCCAGGTCAGAGGATTCTCTTGTAGAATCGGTTTGTATTAATACAATATACATGTAAAAAGCTGATATTTTCATTTTCTAAATGACAAGGAGAAGAATTACAGGCTCCCGCTGAATTCATACTCTGCTTCAGAAGCTCACCCAGAATATCAGTCTCAAGAAAAGAGTTCAAGCAAAATGATAAAACAAAATAAAATACATATGTATTTGCACAGGGGATTATGACTTTGTGTCTGAGACTGAAATTACACAGTGATAGACAGACTCTTGGCCTGAGGGATTAACTGGTAGGTGAAAGTCTTCTTACTCCATTATTCCAACTCTGCAACGCATTCCTAGCTCTTAGTTCAGAAAGGCTGCCTAAAGTGCTTGTTCCTGGGGTACCGCAATATGAAAGGTACCAGCAGAAAGCACCCGCTGGGCCTGGAGCTCCCTGGGACCTGGTTTCATCGATCCGAGGCCAGGAGGGCACCGGGCGATGTCCAACAGATGCTCCAAGGGGACCAGGAATGTCAGCACCACCTTTAGGACCCCTCAGCACACATCCCAGTTCCTGCACTGCGTGGATTTCCCTTTAGAAACATTCCCCAGGGCAGAATAGAGAAAGAAAGCAATGAAACAGGAAAAAAAAATCTACTGCAGTGCTACATTAGAGAGAAGGCATGGAGCACTTCGCACCTCCAGAGACAAGACTACACATTTCTGAGCGGGGTGACAGGAGTCTGTGCCTACCTGCTGCACTCTCAGGATGTTTCATCAGGGACAGAAAAAAAAAAAAAAAAAAAAAAAAAAAAAAAAAAAAAAAAGGGCATTTTTATGACTGATTTGTAGACCGGTAGAGCTGGAACAAATCATCATTGCAGCCTAATTCAGCCAAGAGTGCAAACACTCACATTTAAGCAACCATGTGCTTAACCGCCGCCAGCAGCTGCCAGGGCTCATTACCTCTCAGCACCGTGCTGCCCACCTACGATTTACTCGAGGTGCTTCGCACCCAGGAGCTGTACCACGGCCGCCCCGTGAGCCTCGGTCCCGTCCCACCGTGTCCTGACAGGGCCGAGCCGCCCGGCAGCCACGGGCCCAAGGATGGGAGCAGCAGCCAGGGCCACAACGGGCCCCGGGCACCCACCCGAGCGGGGGCTTCGGAGCTGCGAGCGATCGCAGAGATCAGATTGCCACCTGATGGCCGCAGCTGAAATACAATAGAAAACCGGAAACCTGCCTGCGCTGAATCTGTCTGTCCTCAGTTACAAAAAGGCTGATTTCCAGACGTTTCAAGCTCCACGTGCCAGCGGCCGGTGTGCCCCACCACACGCCGCCTCACGGGCTCACGCGGCGCAGCCGAGGTGCCCGAGGTGCGTCCCCCACGGGACACCACCATGCTGCTCCCCTAGGAGCAGTTCCCCACAGCCCCCGTGGTGAGGACAAGGGGTGCCTGGCCACAAGGCAGCTCTCACACACGGGTTGGTCCCCACCAACCCACCCGCTGCCACAGACAACAGGGTGGGGGGGTATAAAACTTCCATCCGAGACCCTCTCTGGAAGGTAGCCTGAGGTGGCTTGCCTACCGCCAGGAAGGATGCGAAGTATTGCCAGCACTGTGGTGACGGGAATTAGTCCTAATTCACCAGGAGCGGGGCTGAAGCACTAAATGCTTCGTGGCCATATAAAAAATGACGTTTCCTCCATCCACAGACCGCAGTCGCTTAGTTTTTAATGGCTGTGTAGAAAGGACAATACGGAATAAGTTACTTCAGGTTCTTGAACCCATCACGAGGTTTCTTCCTTCTGTTTGTTGCAGGAACCTCTCCCCTTCGTGGGAGCTGTACTGTAGGCGCACACACAGCGTTTGCCGGTGAATACGGGGCAGAAAGCGGCACATCCAGCGGCCGCCACAGAAACTGCCCAGGGGCCGCCTCCTGCACGCAGGGCCAGAGGCCTACGGGGTAACCTCCAGCTCCCCCAGGAGGAAAAGGAGATTTATTTTAAATGGCCATTTAGGAACGTCTGTCGTTCATTCATTAAAACCCTTTATCTTCACAAGCTTTTAGGTCTGGAAAAAGCAAGCCTGTTTGTTCCTTAGAAAATACCCATAGGTTTTCAGTCTTCCTGAATTTGTTATCTGAAGTAGCTGGCACGCATTGGTTAAAGCTAATGAGGGACAATCACAGGGCTAGGCAAAGCCCCAACATCTTGCGTTTTCAGCCCAGGACGCCAGGGCTGCGACAGGTGTAGTTCCCTAACCCCTGGCCTGACAAACCGGGAAATGAAGCGATCCCAACTCACACACACATTTGGAGGACTGTTCTTGGAATCTGGTATTTATATATGACACTGAAATCAGGGGGAGACACAAGTTTTAACACATTTCCTTTGCAAAATTTCAGAAAAGAGCCACCCAGAAACCCTTCTCTAACCGGGGGAAACCTCCACAGTTAGCGCTGTATTCGAGTGTCCCAGCACTCGAATTGTTCAGTCTCTGCGACTGGTGCTAAGGACATAATGCACGTAACTGCCCCGACTCAATGCAGAACTGCCGCAGAACACGTTAGGAAACAATTTAGTCCTGGAGAATCCAACTGCAGGGTTATTCAGAGACCGAGAGAGTGAGGGATGAGCCAGGACACGGGCACAAGACAAACGAAAGGAAAAGCACTGTGAAAAACAAACACCTTCAAAGAAATCACCTTTTCCATGTTTAACTTGTATATTCATTTTTCAAGTTTCATATTCATCGCCTGTTTTGCCTTGATTGTAATTATACCCCTCAAAGCTGATTCAAGTTTTTTTATAAAATAGAAGCAGGAAACAACTTGTGTCAGAAGTGAGCTGTGAGAACAGATAATGACCGAGTGCAGAGCAGAAGAGTCAGACATATTTTTCAATGTGTTTTAAAAAATAGTCACTTCAATGCGTGGCTGCAAGAACAACAGGTTTTAGGGATTTAAAGTGCATTTGGTTTTAGGTAAAAAAAAAAAAAAAAAAAAAAAAAAAAAAAAAAAAGTGTTTTCTTTTATTACAGGATTTCTGCTGGCAGAAACGAAGAATAAAGCTTGAAACACTATTTCAATGTGTTCCTTAATACGCATTTTCCTCTAGTAAAACCAGCAGGGAAAGTGTCCAAATTACTCTCCACTAAATGCCAGTATTATATTTCCAGTAAAAGTCTAGTTCAAGCAGGCATCAAAAATATTTCCACATCAGATCCTTTCAGAATCAAACTCTCCAGAGAATGTTGTTGTCCATAACTACACTTCACCTGATCCCTGTGTTCTGTTTTATTTTATATTTGAACTTAAGATGACATTTCTACAAATTCTGCTATATTAAAAAATTAATTCAATGCATATTTGGATGCAAATATATAGAGAAGGTACTTTTAAACAACAAAAACCCCACCTCTAATATCTCATTATTAAAACCACTGGAAAAAATATTAGCCTTTGGGATTTCTGTCTCTAAACTACTTACAACATAATAGCTCCAATGAAGCGTCACAAGAAATGTACACTGTATTACACATATAGTTGTAACAAACACTGGGAAGAATCTATAGAAATAACAACAACAAAAAATCTGGACTCCAATGAAAGCCTGAAGAAAACGCTCCAATTCGTCAAGAAAAATCCTAATTGCTTTTCAGTAGTTTGTTTATTTTTGCTTCAAAGCACCTCCCCTTTAAAATCTATAAAACTATGGAAATGCTCCAATTCTATAGACATTCCTTTGTTGGAAAAGCAGCAAAGTAGAACTTTACAAACAACTACAAGATAATTTCTCCACTAAGAGAAATTTTACCTGTTTAGAATAAATAAATAAACGCAGTTAGAGCAGCTCTCCAAAAACTAACAAATGATGCTGGATATTTCCCTCAGCCCTGGATGTCAAACCACAGAACAAGAATAAAGCATTTGCAAGTCTCCAAAAGGAGACCTTGCAATTGGAATTCACATCTTTGCCAAGTGAAAGCTTTTCGGCTGTTGTCACCGTCTCATTGTCATTCCACTCACTGTGGGTTCCCCAGGGTCCAGAACAGGAGTCCTGGCATTATTAACATAGCAGATTAATAGCAGTGGGAAAAGACATTTTCACAAACATGCTAAATATTAATATTAATCGATAACAATTTATATTTCCTAACGTGAGCCAGACAAACATACCCCAGGCGTGGAGGAGAGGAGGGAGGGCAGAGCAAGGAAAGGGACAGTGCCAACAGACTGTACGGAATAAAAGGGAAGCAGTGAATCAATGCGGGACAGAGGACTGAGCCGTGAGGTGGGTGTCAAAAGCAGAGCTCTGTTTTCAGAGGAACAGAGGCACACATTTTAATGCCACAGTATAAGTTGGATTTTCCATCCCTGGCCAAAAAAAATTCCAGTGAAGCTCACCAACTTTATATCACGCTATAAACAGCAGAGCTCTGCAAAAACAGTGAAAAACTGCTTCATGCTATTTTGGCCATCCTTAGCAACACTCTGCACTGCAAACTGTATTTTCCTCTGCACTTGTAACATTACACATGTATTTTTAATTCAGACATGCAAAAATTTACCCTATTTCTAGATTGGTATTTGAAGCCTGTCCTGTCCTCAGGTTATTTTCTACCAGCTGCCTTTCTACTGTAAGGAAAAAAATCTTTAAAACTTGTTGCATTTTTCTAATGATTTATCCCAGTAAAGTTTTTAAAATTCAGTTTTTGAAAGTCTTTATCATTATCTCACATACTTTTAATTACAAGCAGCAGACGAACACCAGAAGACGCACAGTGCTATTACCAGAGAGGTTCCCATATTATCCAGTAGGTAATGCCTGTGCTGGTTAAATCAAATTAAACCATTTCAGCTCAAGACCTTTTGGCAGAATATAAATTCCGCTGCACCACTGAGCCCCTCCAACTGGAAACGACTTGCCCATTTCCTACGGATTCGCCTCCAAAGCATGTGGACTGCTGGGGGGTTCCAACATCAGCCCCTGCCTGGCTCTGGGTTCTCTTTCAGTGCCCCTGCACATCCTTAACTTTCCTCTGGAGTCCACAGAGCCTTGTGCTGGGCTTGAAACCATAATGAGAGCCACAAATATTTGTGTTTTCTCTGTGTCCTGAGCAGCTCCTGGGCATCTGGAGAGCCCTGTGACCACACTGCCACCTTCTTCCGGAGCTGTTAGAAGCAGGACTTAGCAGCTGGTTTGTCAAGCACACAATTACCCAGAAATGGATGATGCAGCTTCACAGAGGGGAAAACATTGCAAGGATCAAGCACTGCAGATGGCAACGGAACCAAGATTTGCATCTGACCTTCGTGGCTGAGGCACACCTCTGGCTAAATCATCCCGTCAGCTTCCAACTCGTGTGCAACCAGGTTTCAAGCATGCAAATGAGGAAAAATTAGTAAAGTCTGTCTCAGAGGTCTGGCAAATATTTCCCACCATTAAGCTGGGGAATCAAGTTACTGGTATTATGGGAATAAAATCAGAGTCCTTTCCTCCACCAAGCACCCTTCCTCCAGCTACCAGTGCTCTGAGGGGTTACAGAAATGTTTAACCAATATGAAAAAGTGGAATTTCAATGGGGCAGGTGATGACAATAAGAACCACAACTTTCATTTTAAATCTGGTTCTCCACAGAGATCTTTCTTTATTTCTCTTCAAACGGTTTCCGTGTTTGCAGGGTGAGCACCTCTCTGCAGACATTACCGTTTTCTGCATTTTTTTTCCTCATCACTCAAGTGCTCTTTAAAGACGGGCTTTCCTCTATTAGCAAAGTGAAAGCGTCTGACGCAGCACCAAGCATCTGTTTAATCCTAGTGCATTTTTCCACCGAAAACCTGCTCACAAGTCACTTCTGATTGAGAAAGCACTCCCAGCCTATTTTCGGTAAAATTTAGGACAGGAACGGGTAAGCCCAACACACGGCAGTGGGAGGTAGCACTACATGGAACCTTTCCCTGTGTTTTGTGACAAATACTGTTAAACAGGCAGGCTTTCGGGGCACTTTGCAGATGGGTTTCGGGACTTGCCCGAGCAGCTGCTAAGAAATGCCAAGCCACGGCCATGACATTTGTCGGAATCCCGTGATCTCCAATGGAAATTCGCCCGATTCCTGGGAACTCTGCAGTACTTTTAGAGCCATTCAACTTCCCAGTCACACCACAGTATTCTTATGGCTTAGCTTGACAGATCCATTAACATCATTATTTTTAAGCTGATTTCATCAGATTTGGTTTTAAGTCGCCATAGGGGAAGCGGTGGCAGTGCGAGGACGACGGGGCATTTGCAGCACACGCACCCACGTACAGAGGCACAGCATCCTGCTCGCTTCCAAACCAACCTTGGTGTGTTGCACCCACCACCTGGCCCTATTTAAAGCCACGACATTATTCTAAAAAGGATTATTTATACTAAAAACGCTCCCGGGACTACTGTATTTGTATTTCAGGGCTGCTGCATCCCTTATTTCCTCACTGCTTTAATATAGCCTGAGGCTGAGCGGGTGAAATGACTTGCGATGCCACTGTAATTTTTATCAAGGCTTGTTCCTGGTAAAAAGCCTCTTTGTTTCAAAGAAATGTGATTTGGCCTTTTTCCTCCTCTGCTCTATTCCTTGGTTAATATACCACTTCCACTTGCCCTGGGGCTAAGAAAGGTATTCCATGGAATTGGTCAAATCTCACTGTTTTTCTTCTAAATCACAACTGGCTTTTTTTCCTCGACCCTTGCTAAGCACTATCTAAGCTGACAGTCTGAACTTGAGATTTTATTTGTGCCTTAACTCTTCAACTCCTGGACTTTCACAGGCACACGGCCACGTTAAAGAGATGCATGTCAGGACCGGTCCATCTGCTGTGGCAAAAGACTGCCGTGACTGCAAGCAAGAGAGGAGGGAGGACCGCTGGCTGGTGTTATTTACCACTGGAAGCAAATTCAGCCACCTCTGGAAGAGCGATGGGCAGCCCTGCATTCATTCAACCGAATCTGAGAATTAGTATCTGCTGCCCAGCTGACAACTTTCAGTCTGATTCATGTAGTTGAAAAATCACTCTTCAAGGATAAAAACAGAAAAGCGTATTAGAATATGCATAGAAAATACGTAGTGAACCACTAGGAATTTAGATGTGCCATTGTGGAAGCTCCTATACTGTGCTGAAAACAATTCTTTCTCACAAATTTGTATTGCAGCAGCTTGATATAACTTAATTATAGCATGGATAATTTAAAAAATAAAATGTTCAAATAAAAAGTGGAGGCTAACAACAATATAAAAAAAAAAAAGGCTAAAGAGAGGGGTAAAGATAGCGCATGGGTTCCAATACTTTGGATATGCATTGGATAACAACGTACAGGGATATGGAGCCCTGGGCAACCTGATCTAGTGGGTGGCATCCCTGCCCAGGGCAGGGGTTGGAACCGGGTGGTCTTTAAGGTCCCTTCCAACCCAGCCGTCCTGTGATTCTGTGATAACCAGAGGCCCATAAGGGTAAGTGGAAAAAATAAAAATAAAGGGAAAAAGAAAGGAAAAAGGGCTCCCTCAAGTAAAAGGCATGATTAAAATTACAGCTGAAAAACAAACTAACAACAACAACAAAAAAAAGAGAACAGAGAAAGGAAACCTGAGTCTCCAGATATCACCATTCTTTTGCTAGACTGGCTCCACCAGGAGATCCACTCGCTTTAGGGAAGCTTTAACACTTCCCCAGGTGACGTTACACTTCCACCTCATCTTCTGGAAACGGGAGACAAACCCAGCCCTAAGCCAGCCCTGCAGCACGCTGGGCAGGGAGCTTCCCGGACCTCGACAGATTCCAACGAAAGCACCAAACTGCAGCCGTAGGGAACGGCGAGCTCCGGTAGCACGAGACGAGTAAATCCAGGAGCCTTCCTACCAGGTGAGGCAGCCAACCTCAGATTTTGGAGATGGGATCCGAGGCTTTTGCTGTGCAACTAGGGCTGCTCCACTCTGCATCGCTATCGACAAAACAAGGAACTGAGACCAAAGCACTTAGAGGAACATTATTCTTTCAAAACTCCTCATGGCAATCCCACAAGAAATCACACAATCTTGAAATTTTATTTCACTGGGAAGAAAGTTCTGATTTTTTTTTTAATAGTATGCTTTAAAATATTTCCGTTCAACACTGCCAAATCATTTCAAGTTCAAGATATTTAGCATGACTTTATTGAACAGCCAACATTTTAGCATTGTTTAAAAAAAATCCCTTTCTTGTTGGAAGCTAAATAATATTAATAAACTCCCACACGGCAATTGAGATTTATTCAACAAATATTGCCCAGCCCCACCAGAAACTTTGTCCAATTGAACACACGTGGTTCCTGGCCTATTTTCCTTGCACCAGATAGCTGCGTGTAAGATCACCGATAAGTTACCAAAAATATGAATGGATCTGCAGCTTCCTGGACAAAGCCAAAATAACACGCATTTTATTTAATACGGGATTGTTTCGTCTTAGGAAGTACCAGTGGGCTTTTGAAATGAACAGACAGGTTCTTTGTCCAGAAATAGGGTTTTTTTTTCACCAGAAAGAATTTGGTTTTATGCACGGTAACACTTAACCCAGATTTGGTATTGCTTAAGCAAATTTTAATTTATTGTCTCTCATTGACAAATAGGATAGATTTTCCTATGAAATACATGCCAAAGCCTGTGTCCAAGTACACTAATAAAATATACTTCAAAAGGAGAAGCTGTGGCAAGATGTGCACTGTTCTCTGCACTTACACCATTCTCATAGTACATTGTATATATTTTAAACTATGACAATATTTTTAGACACCTCAAAACTGGTCGGGTTTGGAATCAAATTCCTCATTTACCAGCACTGGAAATCAGTGCACACATTTGGGAGCGTAAGGGAGGAACACTTCTCAAAGAAAATGTTAATGTTAAAGAAAAATGTTAACAATAAACCATTACCCAATAGACTCCTGCATTTTTGCATGGGAAACATGAGTTAATAACCTAAGGGGATCTTTAACAATCAAAATCAACCAAGACTTTGCTTTACATTTCATCTGGAAGAGAGCATCTCCATCCTGAATTACATGACAACTAATAAACCCCGATGCAGGAATTTTCCTTACTGTTCAGCACTTTTGTTCAACGATTCAAACAAATTTCTAAACCTTGCTACCCATAAAATTATATCCACATAAAAAGGATTAAAATTACAAAACTTTTTAAATGTCCTTCTGTTTTTTTTGTTTGGTTGGTTGGTTGGTTTTGGTTTTTGTGGTTCTTCAGGATTGCTTTCTTTGATTTAAACAAATGTTTAAATTCAAATTAAATTCAGCAGGAAAGAAGTTCATTAAGCAAAGCACAACACAACAGGGCACAAACCCTATTCTTCTCCCAGGATGGTATCTATGCCATATTGCTATAAGAAATGCATTTTAAAGAAGTGTTCACCAAGACAGACTCTGTTGGGACATCTTTGCAGAAAATACAAGAAATGCAGCACACAACGTAGCCTCTCCTCCAGCACTTAAAAAAAATAAATCTCTAATCCCCTCATTTTTTCTGCACCCCAAATAGCCAAGAATATGAAAATCTGGAAAACGTAAAAGCCTTCTATACAGGTCAAGTGATATTTTTCTTCATATACACAACTCCATAATGGTAAAATCTTTTGAAGAAGATTTCCTCTCTGTATCGGATAGAACAAATACAGCTTTATGGCCAGGCTATTCGTTTTGTCCTTAAGTAGTACGATTTTCAAATGGGCCTTCGTTGGTCTGCTTGGCAAGAGTACAGACTGCAGCTAAGGCACGTAGCGAGGGGTTGAGCAAAGCTCCCGATCACTTCTGTGAGAGTGCATCAGCTCTGAGAACCACTGCCACCAGGAACCAGGCGGGGTTCCCACCGCTCCCTTGGGAGCCCGAGGCACTGACAGGCTGCACCTCGCACGCTCCAGAGACGAGGGCATCTATACAGTAACCATCAACATATACATCTCAATAATACAACATTGCTCAGCAGCACAGGCAGAATCAGAAGTCCTCATGAAACCAAGCCAAACTCTTCTGCCATTACCCGTGCCAGGTAGCTCGCTAGTTAACAGGTAATCGAGTACCAGTTCCTCTGGCAATGTCCAAACATGCGGCTGACTCGAGGACGCTGCCTTTCTCTTGTCTCTTGCTCTCTTGCCCATTTCTCCAGCCCAGCCTCGGAAGCCGTGGGGGCAGGACGCCTCCCCAGCAGAGGAGCACCCTGCACCGGGCTCGGCAGCGAGCACCCAGGGCTCTGAGTGCCGGTGGGCAAGGAACTGGTGGGAAGGGAGCCACCATGGCCTTCCCAACGTGCAGCACCGAGGGCAGGCCGGCACTCCGGACACGGCGTCAACGAACAGAGGGAGGGACCACTTACTATATTTAATGTTCATCTCCATCATATCAGATCACACTTCTTTTATTTTCTCTCTCCCCTCTCCCGATGCAAACACAGACACAACTTTCAAAAAGCCCGTGTGCATCTGAACAGACCCCTCCGGAGCACAGACAAAATCCCCAACGCTTGCCACATCCCATCACAACCGTAATAAAGATGTTTATAGTTTTAACCATCAAATAAAGTGCTTAATTCCACCGAGCTTGTCCCCTCCACTCAGTCACTCCACAGCTTCATTTAGCAGGCCAGTGGTAAAAAAAATTCATTAATTTTTATTAACAGGGAGAGCCATTTGTTCCCTGTGACAATATTTGACTTGTCGAAATGATTTTCACCTCTGCCATGAGGTGCGCGCTCCCCACATACATCACCCGATTACTCCAGGAGCGGCCAGAGTTGCAGTCATTAGCCAGTGAATTAACGACAATCCACAGCGCTATTAATCACGCTGACAAAAGCGTTAGCTTGCTGCTGACCCGAGCACGGCTCTGGGACACGAGCAGAGGAAAGGAGAGCACAGCCACAGGGCTAGGAAAGAAAGGATTGTGGTTTTTTTTTAAGCTGCTGAGGCAGGGAAAAAAAGGGATAAAGAGAAATTAGATAGTTAGTAACAGTGGAGCGGGAGCACGCAGCACATGAAAATTGAGGAAGGCACAGAGTTTATAAGGGAAGGAGGGAAGGAGAAGCATCGAGTCACCTCCTGTAACTCGGAGCACAAGGTATTAATTCCTCTCTAACTGTCCAGGGGGCTCAAGGAGCCCAATCTACCGATTTTCACCAGGCCACAGCGAGCCCCCAGAGGAGCGTGGGCGACATGCTGCAGGCTGCCCAGCCCACCAGCATCCCCACTCACTGCCAGCAGCCTCGTGCACCTGAGGCCATGCTTTGGGGATGGAAGGATCCGGCCAGGAGGATCCCAGCACCTATACCACCACCAACCCTCGCCCCTTCCCCTTCCGAGGGGAAGGCAGAGCAGGCCGCGGTGCCGGCCTCCTGAACCAGCAATGCCTGGCCGGGGCCCGCCGGGGCAGCCCTGGGGAACACAGCTGGTTGATCCAAGCTCATTGCCAAAGGCCTCTGCGCTCTGCCCTTGAAAATTTCAAGTAACCACACTTCATAGCGAAGTTAATGAACGCTCCCATCCCATTTCCGAAGTATGGGGATCTGCGAGCTGCTGGCTTTTGGCTCACAGAACGCCAGCCACTTGTGCCTGGAAATAGTTGGAAAGAAACCGTCGGTGTAACGCGCGGTGCTTCCTGGCATATAGACCCCGGTTTTGTTTCAACATGGCTTCTAATTTCAAGTTTCTGAACACTGCACAAAATACTTGGAAAACATACGCACCAAACTTGACCGCTACAATTCTTTGAAAATGCTTTATTTTTTAAATGGCAGTCTGCTGTGTTCTTTATGGCAGTGCTGTGGTAATCAAAACCAATACAAGCATTTGACTACAATTTTTAATTAAAATACACTGTCAGCAGAAACAGCCAGAAAGGGAAATGTGAAGAAACACAGTTCTCATATGAATGCATGAGGAAGGAAAGACCTACACATGCACGGGGTAGGGGAATAATAGGGAAAAGAATGAATCTTTGCAATAATTTTGAATGTTCCCGCTGTATTGTACAAGCAGTGGTTAAGAAACTGCATTCTTTCAGTCTTGCCCTGTACCATCAATGCGTAACTCCCACTAAAGGCAGCCTCAACAGTGCGACCATTCAAAGTTATGAAGATAATAAAACCATGGTGAGAATTCCAAAAATCTGTTTAGAAAGTTTTTGCTGCCTTTTTTTTTTTTCCATTCATGACCTAATAGGGGATTTAACAGAAAATTTTCAGAAGCGCTCAGTGGATTCTTCCCCCCGTTATGAAAGCGCATACAGCAGGACGCTGTAACCGCACTGCTGCGACACGCCGCGGGCCAGCAGCGTTCCCTGCACTCTCGGCTCCCTCAGTGACACTTTGTCTTTCTCTCAAAACCTTTTTTTAAAAGCAGTGGAACTGCTCCTAAGCAGGTTGACCACGTTTCGCTTTTACCACGCACAATAATTTTAGAACCTGTTTCTTGTTACTCACTTTCACCGGTTTAATTCTCCTTTTGCAGCGAGGAATGTCATGAGGAAAGCCGGGTTCGGAAATCCATGATTTCCTGTCAGTTAATTCATTTCAGCAAAACAGAAGGCAAGGTGATATTCCTGTTTAATGTTGCAACTCCGATACAGTAATAACCAGGGGCTATAAGGGATTCCATCTGCTGCCATTTTCCCTGCACTACTGACAACACCGAGTACCCACCTTGTGCCAATTTATACCCTTCCACCCTGAAGCCATTTTGTCCCATTTACAACTTCTAAGAATTTGAACATCAAAGCAGGAACAAGAACCGATCTAGGTGCAAACCACTAACCCCTCTTCTACAGCATACAGCTCTCCCATTCGGATTAGCAAAGTTTCCTCTGGGTTTTGCACAATATGGTCGACTGCCTGTCATCTTTCAATAAATTAGTTTCGATGCAAAAATCGCATCAGCATTGTACCTTAAATCTGTGCCGCGTGGAACACCTGTCAGGAGCCTCCTGTGTCAGGACGGGCCCAGCAGTGTCATCCAACAAGGCTTTAAGTGCAAAAACCACGCCAGGCAGCCTGAAACATCTCGCTCAGGAAGGACCCTTCCTCCCTCCCCAGCCAATTCCTGGGCTCACAGCGAGCACAGCCAGCGGGGGACAGGATGGAAAGAAGCAGCAAGAAGCTCCCAGCCTTCTGCCTCTTCAGCCCAGCAGCGCCCAGGCTGGTTACGCTCTCTGGTATCGCCTCTGAAGATTTTCATTAAGTCTCCATAGCTAAATCCAGAAGAATTTCCTATAAAACTTGGTGCAACTCAAAGTCCTGGAGAGATCCCCACAAGCAGAACTACACAGCACAACACTTTTTCCTCCTGTATTACCCAGCTCCTGCTAGAAACTCTTTGGTTCAGCCATACACCGTGGCGAGATGGTTGACATTCCAGGCTGTCTAAAAACACCACCAAAACGCAAGGTCTTCTCTTCCCTACGCCTTGTGCGCTGCCAGGCCACAGCATACAGCAGTCATCTGCAGTTGAACAAGCAATTTTTCTGCCTTTGAAGCTATTATTACAAAAAATATTTAAGACAAAAATATTTTTATATTTTGTTTCTGACTGGCCAGCAATAGTCTCACGTTGTTTGAAGTATTAACTGTTCCTGAAGGGAACTTAAAAGTTTTCTCTGTAAGAGGAAAAATTCTTATGCTCTCCTCCGGGTGTCTGAACGACTGCTATATTTCTCTGTTTATTTTTCAGGAAAAAATGCAGAGGCACTGAAAATATACTGATCAATACTAATACTTCCTTTTTAATTAGAACTAAGTGCAGCTACTGTCTTCTATTACCTATTAATAACATCATCTGCCTGGATAAGCAAAAACAAACCAATACCCTTTTCCTCAGATGCTCAAGAAAACTCTATGCCCTGTAGAGAACACTTTAAAAATATCTTTTGTTATCTTCTGTATCTTTCCAGCATTTGAGCTTAGGTTTGACAGCACCAAACTTCTGCAGATTCCACTTCTGCACCTACTTTGGTGCTAAGCCTTTTCTTTTGCATTCCTTTCAAGGCTATTTCCACTCCAGCCCCTTTCAAGAGCTCATTTCACATCTCACCTGAAAACGTTTTTTTCTATGTCTTTTTTTGTGTTTCTTCCTCTGTTACCTATTGCTTAATTCTGCAGCAGATTTAGAATACTATAGGCATGGAAATTACTATAGAAAGTTCTGCTGAAATAACAGTTCAGAAAATTACTTTCCTTGAAACAGTGATGGGTTCGTTATCTCTTTTGATTTTTAAAATATTTTTCTTCGAGAAAAGAGATGTCTGGCTTTGAAAAAGACCATCTTTTACTTGCCTGGGGCAAGGTGTAGATTCAGAGTGCCTAGCATCACTGCTTGTGTTCTATCCAGCAAGAAGACAGAAAGCAAAGTTATTTGTTAAAAAAACTCTTTTGGCTGAGCAAACGCCAGGGTTGATGCATGACTAGCAGCCAGTACAGCTCTGAGACGGTGAACAAATGAGCTTTTCACTGTTTATTTTTGTGAGCTCTCAGCCATTCATGAGCTCTTCCAATTGAACGCAGCTCCCTGTTTTAACTGCAGCACCCCTGTGTTTCTTAGGTCTGTGCTCTACACCTCTGAAAAAGTGAGGAGAAAAAAAAATAGGATGTTCATGGACAGTAAGTGATAAAAGCTGTGAAAGCATGCTGCAGCTGCCCCACAAGGTACTTCAAGAAATTTTCTCCAGCCAATTCCAGGATATGATCCTTGCTGTCCTGGATCGTGAATGTTTTAGTTCATTCTCAAAGCAAAAATTCAGTTAAAGAGATCAATGCATATAAAATCACAGCAGATTTGTTTTCAAGGTTTTGAATTAACTGAAAAAAAAAAAGAAGATCAGAACAATGCAAATTTTTTAGATAAGCCAAAAAGCATAACTTAATTCACAATGGAATCTGTATTTTCTAAATCTGGAACACCTTAGTCCTTTCATGATTTCTCTTTTCCTTTTTTAAATTTAGGTCATTTCAGGTCAGAACTATTTTTTAAAAAAACTTTTCTGAAATAAAACAGTTAAAAAAAAATCATATATCTCTTCATATTTTATGATTTTCCATTGTTCTGATCAAAACTACTTTCTAAATTCTACCTCCAATATCATTTTTCTTCTATAAATAGATCAGAAAAAAAATATATCTATTTTAATCCTGGACAAATACTCTATATAGAGATAGCAGTTTATTACTCTTGTTTTTCTGGGATTCTAAAAATCATCGAGGCATTTACATAAATACAGGTACACAGGGTAAGTGAATCTGCACTCAGGCATCTTCACAGTTGTCCAAACCAGCATCCACGTCAAGTTTGCCTGTATTCGTACACACAGATTCAGAAATCTGGAGATCACAAAAAGGAAAATCTGGCGCTTAATGTTTTTTCCGTACCACTTTCTGGCTGCTTTATATCTTCTTCTGAAATGCATGGTGAATGAAAACATTAAATGTTTCACAGACTTTTTAACTTAGGGTCTTCATCCCCACATATTTTTCATATTACTCATATTCCCCTGCTTGAGTTAAACTCAAACAGGCCTGGAACAACTTCATTAACATAAAACCACATGATAATAGGAAACAGAGCCTTTTAATGGTTTATTTTCTTATTATCTTGTGATATATTTCATCTTCTCCCCCTTTTCAGAGTGCTACTACATTCTGTTTTCACTCTGCTTGCTGGTTCCAAGCGAGCCCTGGCTTGGCAGCAGGGAGCAATCACACACCGAACAGCAGATTCCATTAAGTCCAGGCACTTCCAAGCTCCCAAGCTACAAAACACAATGTCACTACCTTCGTACACGCATTAGGCCCAAACCTTTCATGCCCCAAAACATCTTCCACTGGCAGACGTGGGCTGCAGCCCGGCAGCCCTGCAGTCACCCCGCGCAGCCCCGCTATCTGCTGATAAGGAAACCCGCGAACCGAGCCCATCCTGCCTGTTCCTTTGCTTGCTCTCACTCTGCAGCTCTCCTTTGGATGTAGGAGCACCGCAGAAGCCAAGCTGCATCAGATCGAACAGCCCCGTCCGGTACCGGGGCAATCATAAAAGCTTCCCTGAAAGACACAAAATCTCCTGCCTTTAGTCGTAACTGAACGTCTGAGCACACTGCGCTGCGCCCCGACCTTACCCAAATAACCCCGGCACAGTGTCACACATCGTCCCTGAAAAAAAAAGTCTTTACCCTGTAAATTTTGTAATAACTCATAGGCTTAGACAGGGAAAATGACAAGGGAATCTCTTTTGCAATAACACATTTTCCTTTGTCCTAAGACCACAATTTCAAAATTCTGGAGTTGCAACATTTCTAATGAAGGTTAAAGGAATCTGAAGTTCATGAGAAATTGCATCTGTTTCAGGGTGGCTCTTCTGACTTACTTCAGTCATTCTTACTTCTAATTTTGAGTAAAAAATTTTCACAGGATTTCTACCTTGAGATACTATGCGTTATTTCCTTGCCTTTTTGGAACATGCCTTCAAAAGCTTTCACAACAGTTTATACACTAGGGGACTGCTACAATTTTCTTACAATTTTGTACATGATAACTTAAAACCTAATTAATCAAACACTGCAAGCTAAGTGTTTTATGTCCTACAGTAAAGTACATTAACTTAGCATTCAGTGACTGTATTTAATCTGTTGCTTGAGAGGTTCGGTAGCAGCCTCAGAGTCGTCTTTAAAAAGGAATGGCAATTCCTCGGATTCCCATTCTATCATAGCTCAAAGTAGGTTCTGTGAATAAATGGGAGAAGGAAATCAGTGAGATATATTAGCGCCAGTACAGATTTTTCATTTCCCTCTGTCTTTGCTTCCAAAAGAATATTGGTGATGAATTTGCAAATGGTCCAGGATTATGACAGAATTTTTTACCCTTCATTATTTATCCCCCCACTGAACACCTCTATTAGAGATTACAGTGACAAATGCATGAATAAAAGGCAAAGACAATATTTTAGCACTGCGGTGTAAATCTCCTTTTACGCATTATTAATTTAAAGAAATCCATTATACCCCACAGCTCTGAGGGGAAGACAAGGTTACATAAGAAGTGTTATAGGCAGCTGGGGGTCAGCGGGAGACAGAATCCCACTGCCACCACGAGGCGACAGCAAGTCCCCAGGTGCCTTTCTAGAAGATCTGCTTTTCTTTCATAGTCTCTTCATTTCTTTCTCCACTTTTATGTTTCATTCTGTTGCAGACCCTCACTCTCCATGACCTGGGCTTGGGTGCAAGCTGGCACCACGTGGGCCACCCGCAAGCTGCTTGGCAGCAAAAGGGGGTGATCCTACTCCATCAGGTTCCCTTTTTGTAAAGCCTTCCATACGCCCTTTGTCCAAAACCTCTGAAATAAAAATAACTCCTCCTAACCTCTTTCCCTTTTAATTTACCCAAAGACAGGACTTAAATCTTGGGCAATATCCTACAGCACAGAGCTCAGCACAGCCTTGCACAGTCTCCCTCTCCACCCCTCCAGCAGAGCAAGAAGGGGAGGAAATGCTGCTCCTATCTAGAGGAAGGAAATAGGAAAACAGATGGAAAGCACTCAGAATTGGAACAAGTGCGTTTTAAACAATACAACAGGTCTCTTTTACTCCAAAATAACAGAACACTACTGTGGAAATCTATATACAATCATGCCATCGACAACAAAGATAACGGGGAAATAATTCTGTGAACCTGAACTGAAAGTACTTTTTGTGAGAGATGCTAATCACCGGCCACAATCTCCATATAGCTCCCATCATGCAAACCCAAGCCTTTGATTTCACTTGATTTATTTTTCTTAAATCTTGTGACAAAAGACTTCTTAAGTCTAAAATACCCATAGCTTATGCCTACCAGTGGCTTAAAAACTACCTCCCATTTGCAAGAATTAATTTATCACCAGTTCATTTCTCACGCTGCTATTAACTGTATTACTTGCAGCTCATCTACTCTCCACATCTAGCCTTGTTCTCTGCCTTTCCTCTGATGGGCTTCTAAGAATTGCTCCGATTAAGCCCAATCCTGCAAACACTTAGTGATGTAACACCAGGCCGCAAACACTCCGGAGGGATGCTCTCTCTGCCTGTCCCAAGGGGAGCACGAGCCCCTCAGCAGCTCTCAGCATGAGCAGCACTGGAAGGAACACACATCTGGGACGCCTGAAAACCAGAGCTTTCTGCTCCATTTTTGCCATCGGTGTGGGTTTAGGCGCTTGAGGCAAAAAAGTTAATCTCCCAGTTTTAAAGGGATCAACAACAAGCCCAAACTGAGAGGTTCTTGCACTTTAGGCCTCTGTCCTTCAAAAGAGTAATGCTTTTCCACAGCACTTGAACGCCACGTTGTCACCTAAGCTCCCCCCTTTTTTATTCGCTCTGCCTGGCGTTGCCTCCAGCACGCCTGGGTGTTCTGCTGAGGTTCCACATGGTAAATCCCAGCTTTCTAACGCCCGTAGTAAAGGGACTATGGAAGGACCAACCTGGTGAAAACAGATGCCAGAAAAGTGGAAAATTTGTTCTGAAAGGTCAGATAAGGTTTGCATAAATATTTTGTGAAATTCTTTGATTTTAAGGACAGAACATACTGCACGAAAATTCCCAGCTTATACAGCAGTTCTGCTTCTGCTCCTGACGACACAGCGCAGAGTCAACAGAATCCAAATGAACACAGAAAGGGAAAAAAAATACTGAGCTCCTCTAAAGCCTGGTAATGGCTAAATTCTGACTTAATCTACTTGTTCACTCCGAGGTGTTGGTAGTTACACCCACTCAATTATATTTAAATAGAATTTGGTAGAAATAGCTAGATTTGGAATTCTTTCACCTTGAAAATTACCGAATACAGAAACTCCATCCCTTGATAGCTGAAAGGGCATTGGGAAATAAACCCTTATCAAACAGCATACGCTGTTTGAAACTTTCAGGAGTGATTTTAGATGTCCCAGGGTTTGGTGCCCCATTTGAAACATCCTGAAGGAGATGTCTGTGTAGAATGCAGGTACTTGTAGCTTTCTGAAAAATTGGGCTTCTTTAAGATGTTTAATATTGGAAACTTAAGCTCACTAGTACTCTTTCAAAATGTAGACTATGGTTCATTGATTTCTTTCCTTCTGAACTGAGGATCTCAGTCAAGGGGGTTGAAAATAAGATACTTAATAGTAATTTTAAACCCCTAATTTGTTTGCCCTCCCCCACGCTCCCTATACCTTCACAATAAATCCTTTGAAAAACTGGAAATGCTTTAGTGAAAAGACTGATGGGAAACGTTAAAAAATATCATGCAAGCAACATCAAGTTATCTCTGTTATTTTAGGCAAAACATATTTCCTGCTCTTTTCCCTTCAGACTTACTTAAAGTCTGCTGTAGAGCTCAGGCTTCAGACTATTCTGTCAATCAACGATTAGAGAGGTCACTCATATTGGGGTTTTACCAGTGTACAAACCTCCTTCTGTAGAAGTAGCTTCACCTGTACAAAGCCCTTGTGTCGGCACAGCGACCACAGCACGCTGCTCGGTGCAAGTTACAGTTTACCCTGGGAGCGCAGGGCTGCGCAGAGGCTGAGCCCAGCTCGGCAGCACGCGTGAAGCCAGCTGCAAATTCCATTGTTGCTGCGGAGGCCACAGCGCCGCACCAAGGTCTCACCAGGGCTGGGGCTCCAGAGGGTGCAGGAGGAAGGCTGGGGAAGTAACTTGGGTGGTTTCCTTGCTGCCAGACAGGGGATGCCTTGTATGACGACTTTCCTTCTGCAGGGACTTTTAAAACATTAACGTTTCATAAAATGCAATACCTGAAAGCCCACAGCGTCACTTTCCTCATCACAGATATGTGAAAAGCTGCCATAAGAACTACTGCAACACGCTGAAATTTATGTCCAGATCACACTAACACTTCCATAACTCCTACCTAACGCTGATGAAAAGGGTTACTATTGCACCTCAATGATCCTGGCCTAATAAAAAAGAAATTAGTCTGTTTAATAACAGTGCATAATGAAGACTGTAGAATAAAGCACGGACAATTTGTCAGTGATTAGAAGGTCAATGGGTCAACTTATGAACAACTGAGTTGCTTTACCTGAGGGTAGCCACTTCTGTAACATGAGAAAGCCCCTCCTTTGTCTCAGCTATCTCGCCATGGGTACATTATCAAAATGAAGCTGTAATTTATCAGCCGTGAGGGAGACGCAGCTAGGTAACTGCAGTGTCTACCAAGAGAACTTGGAATTCTCAAGTTTTGTTTGAAAAGCTTTAAAAACCAGGACTTATTTTTCCAAATGCAAATACTTCCAACCCCCCCCCCCTTTTTTTTTTGAAAAGGCAAATATTGTATTTTCATCACAAATTTATTAAGGGATTACATCACTTCTGCAGAAATATTTTTTTTTATCAGAGTCATCTCAAATGGCAAAGCCTGAGGAAGTAACAAAGTTTTGGTTTGGTTTGCCATACTTGCACCATTATCTCTGATCCCGTCCTGGATCATTCAAGATCTATTGAACACAATGTCAAGCTGACCTCATGGCTGAACAAACTGCTGCAAAAACTGCTTCCCTGTTGGGTGACATCATCAGCTTTACCCGGGGAGGAAAATTCAGAGCTGTGAAATCGAAGCTCTGGTAGCCTGGTCACTTCTACCCAGAGCAGAAACCAGCCCGTGCCCGGCTCCCGCAGGGGGAGAGGAGCAGCCCCACAGGCTGCTGAGCGCAGAGTTCCCCTCTGAGCACTGAGCTCTCAGGTTCCTTAAAGATTAGGGGTATTGCACTGGCAAAGATTTTCACTAACAGCAACTACGTGCCATAGTGTGACCTGATATTCCTGTGTTCCTTCAGGAAATTTAATTCACAAGTGGACAACAAAGACCGTCTCTGGATATGGGAACAGGCTGAAAGTTCACTCCCAGCCTGTTCAAGCACTAATCACTTTTTAACCTTTTTAATGTAAAAATAAAGAAGTATAAATTATTCCATTTATTTCCAATAAAGATTAAAGAAAGCTAAAAATACTACCAACAACTTGCAGTGCACATACGCACATGCACAGTCAGGTAAAGCACCTCTGTTTCATAAGATCATGTTCCATCCAGAGTCCAGGGACAGACAGAAAAGCTCACTGAATTTGAATTGATAATAACATTGTGACTTGAGCTCCAAGGAATTCTCCCCCCCTGCAACCACTTTTTTTTTTTTTTTTCTTAAAATAATTAAATTGGATGAGGCAAGATACCTGATCAGTTAACTTTTCCATTCCTCCATTTCCAATGAAATAAAATCTAGCAACAAGTTTTTGCAAAAGATTGTGTTCTATGCCAGTGGGTCAGTGGCCAACTTAACCATAACAAATAATAGTCTAGTCTTTCAAAGTTTCAAAGATTTTTTTAAGGGGAAAAAAAAAAAAAAAGGATCTGAGTGCTAGAAGACAGTTTGGATTTCCTCTGCATTTTTACATTGCCAAGTCACTAGCACATTTTCCCTCTAGCTAGCTAACACATCTCCCTGGTGAACACGTGCAAATTGCAGCTTCAGACAGTTCCACTGCAACAAAGTCACTGACGTTAACTGCAGGCATATTTACTCTGAAATTATGACATTTCTCAACAGCACCAAATTCGGGTAACATCCAGATTCAGGGCAACTTCTCGGCTTTTCTGTTTGCATTCTGCAGCTTGAATGGCTCCGGCTGTGGAAGAGTTAAAATATTTCAGTTCTGAGTTAAGGAACAGTAAAAGTTCTAGTCCAGAGACACTTTTTTCCTCCTTTCTGATGGTGATTGGCTTCCCCTGCACCTCTTTTGTTTTGAGAATTTTGGAGTATGCAGACTTGTGTAATGCAGAGATTGCTTCCAATTTAATTTAGTTGTTTTGTCTTTTATCACGATGGAAATGAACACAGGATCCTTCTCAGGCTTTTTGCCATATAAAAGGATGCAGACTTCACTCTCGTGGTTCCTTAGAATAACAGGGAAGGGAGAGCAGGGAGAAGAGGATTTAATAAGACGCCTACATGAGGGCAATCCAGCCACTTCTGCACCGCTAGCAAACCCCAAAATCTACTCTTGGACTACACGAAGTAGTATTTGCGTAAGTATTGCACATAACATGCTAGACATCATTCCCTAGTCACCCAAAAGAACCCTTGCTCCGGTTCAAATGACATTCTCGATAAGGATGTCCTCTGCCTTTGGAGATGAAATCCACTGTGGATCCAATCAGACAGATCCCGTTCCTTACAGGCTTAGCCCCTCACTGCGTTAACAGCGATTTCTCTGACAGCATTTAGTTCTTCAAGTATTTGCCAAACAGCTGGGACAACCGCACCCGGTTCATCGGTTTCTCTCAGATAGTTCAGCTTTTTGCTGTTGAGGTCTCTGGCAATCGCCCATGGCAAAAGCTCTCCCCAGCACGGAGCCCAGGGCAGGGACCTGCCGCCCTCACCTGCGTGCTCCCGGCAGGCCCCGCGGGAAGCAGTGCCCCAGCGGGACAGCCCGCATTTCGGAGCCCAACAACAAATAACCACTGTTGTCTTTTCACAGTATAAATATTTGAACTAATAATCATTCAGGAGAAATATGCGAAGCTTTCAGGATTTACAAACATTTTTCCAAATTCCTGGCTTTCTGCCAAGCACTTAATGGAGAATATTGTGCTCAGAAGCACAAACCAAACTACAGATGCAAAAATGACAACCATTCCTTTTTTTCCCCATTTCGGTTACACTCCAGCACTAACACCCCTGGCAGTTTTTTCAGATGGCATGGTTTCCAGGAGGGATGGAGGTCCCAAATCGGTGTGAAATGGCTTGTTACAGTTAGACAACAGGGTACCTGGATCAGCAGGCACGGAGTTGTGCTTCACAAACCTCCGACAGCAACTGGCCTTCCTCCTGCTCAGCCGGCCAAAACGTTCCCTGGCGCACTGCTCCACAGGGATGAAGCCAATACAGGGGAGGAGGAGGTGTATGAAGACTACTTGTGACTGGTAAACCTGTTCCTACTCTAACACCTGTTAGGCAAATTTGTGTCTCCTGGCACCAATTGCAAGGGAACAAATCACCCAATGCCATTCCTTACAGGTCAATGAAAATCTCCTAGTCAGCACTACAGGAGTGATTCCCACTGTAGTGCTTTGTCTTGCCTTTAACTACATCTACATCTACATCTGAGAGTAAACTAACCAGTACACGTACTGAGAAAGGACAGCAGGTACCTTCAGACTGAAAACTTCCCTCCCAGCTAGCGGACAGGAGGCAGCTGCACCGTTAGCAGCGCCAGGAAGCAGCAGCACCATCCAGCACCACTCCACTGTGCACGATGGATGTAAAAGAAATTACTGCTCTCAGAAAACACTTGTGGGTGGGTACCTGATCCAAACATGAGTAAGAGAAAGTTTGTCCTCCTACCTGCTCCTGGGAGACACCACCTCATCAGAAAAGGACAACCCTGAAGTCCAAGAGAGCCAAACAGGTTCCAGGTCAGAACTGCGATGTCTTTACAAAACCATGGAGACCTACACCAGTTGCTGCATGGAAAGCAGTATCTTCTTGATTGCTTTATCTGAACAAGGTTGTATTTCAAGAGAAACGTGCAATTTTTTAAAAGGAACAAAGTAGATCTTAATTTTAAAACCATTTTGCATTGTCACAAAAATATCATTTATTGACTAAACTGGCAACAGACATTTGAGAGGGAACTACCACGTCAACGTGATGCAAGTCTGTTTTTAGCCATAAATGACCACTTCAAGAAAGCTGGATAGTTTAATTCAATATAAAACTACTTTCTATCTCATAACCCAGTATTTGCACAAGAAGAGTAAGGGGAAAAAAAAGCCACAAGCATATCAAGTGGAGGAATTTTGCATCATTAGCAACTGGCTTTAAGCTCCCCTAATGGCTTCCATGAAATCTGAAGCCTCTCCCCACGTCTTAGTGGCAGGCAGAAGCTGAAATCTGACTATCCATGCATCATAATCATCACTGTAATACGACAAACACCTCAGGATTTGGGAATATGTAATACAACATCAGCACACCCAGAAACTTCCCAAAAGCTACTTCCCAGTATGTTGTATAAGCCATGTGAGCTGCTAATCCCTGCTAAACAGAGATGACACGAAATCACACCACACACTTATGTTGAATTATAACATCCTACAGATGTGGCGTGAGATACTCGTCTGTCGATATATCAGACAAATTCAGATAGCTCCTCCACCAGAAAAAGTTAGGAAAATGCTCTGTGGAGAAGTCTGCACTGTCTTTGTCAGAAACACAGAAACTATGCAAAGCTTGTTTTCAAATGCTGTCTCAATGGATGGAGATCCTTCGGTTCTACCTCCACCAGCAGAGTTCACAGAGGAAGTGATGCCTGTTTCCTACTGAAGAGACTGTTACAGCTTCGTTTCGCCTTAGAAAAACACCTTTGCTACTTTCAACAACGGTAGGGCTCTCATTAAACCAATGCAACAACAGACTACAAGAGTAATTCCCAGTTCTCATTTGGAATTGGTGTTACAGCAGCAGGCATCAGCGTGCTGTGTGCGGGTTTGTGACGCCCCCAGTCATTTACCATCACGCTGACAGAGTTTACAGACCAGTCGGTGCCGTACTCAGCTGCCCAGATCCTGAAACAAACAGCTTTTAGCTCGTTACCCCACGTGCTCGGTGGCCGCTGGGCCGGGCACACATGTAGGGCACCAGGCCTCCGAGCGCGCTGTCAGACACTGGAAGTGGGAGCGCTGCTGCTACAGGGTTAAAGGGTGGAGAGGCGAGAGGAAGAAACCCACACAACACAACACAAACAGAGCCAAACCCTTCGTCGGTATTTGTCCACCTGCTTGGACCGCACAGGGCTGTAGCAAAGCAAACAAAATCTCCATGATAGCAGCAGATAGCGCAGTTCATGGTTAACTTCAAGTAGCGCAGAACACACCTCTGCAGAAATAGCAGCAGCTCAAACAAATTCAGAAAAAAAAAGAAAACCCACACGCCCACAGCCTTAGAAAGGGTGGATGGCCCCAGCTTCCAAGAATCAAAAAGCAATATAAGCCAGGTCATTGACATGGGACAGCAGAGACAACCTAAAATACCCCTTGTCATGAGGTCGGGTTTTTGTGGTGCCTCATTTTCCTTAGATCAAGCCCAGAAGGCTCAAACTAAGTGTTCCCAGCCTGCAGACCTGCACCCTGCCAGCGTACAGTCTCCGGGCTGGCCATCCTCTCACGGCTCACGGGCAGGCCTGTCCGAGGGGACTGAACCCCAAATAACAGCAGGCACAAAGGCAGTGGCCCTCTAACGGAGGAGCAGAAGGGCACCGTGCTGCTACTCCTGCTGCCCTTACACAATTCATGTTTGAACGTGAAAGAAAACGCAAAAACACTATCTGCATTATGATGAAATCTCTATTTGGAAGGTGAATTTCCCTTGAAGGCTCCTGAGCACCAGCCTGCCAGGTGGGTAAACCGAGGACACCACTGTGTCCCCCTCCTCAGGGAGTCTGGAACCGAGCACCCCTAAAACACCGCATCACGGGAGCAGGTGCCCCAGCAGGGAGCCCAGCGTCCAAAGCCAGACAAATAACTCATTAAAAAACAAAAAACGAAACAAAACCTGGGAGCCCAGATCTCTCTGTCTTGCACCAACCAGATCCCCATTACAAATGAGAGCGCTCTGGTTGAACTGATGGAGCAGGAAGGAAACCAGAAGAACAAACCTGGGAGAAGCAGACGACCCCAGATCCTTCCCGTAGTCCAGCTGCTAATTCATACAGCTCCAGAGGGCTGCCGTGGGCTGTTCGTTTGAAATTATCCCTCTGCTTCAGACAGGTACCTCCAGAAGCACATGGCAGCAGTCATAACCACAATTCAGACAGTATTTACAAACGCAACATTAATTAGAGCGTGTTAGAAACAGCGATACACGGGTATTAATAACGCCACTTTTGATAGGAATTTTGTGGGTCTGACCCTTTGCTGGGGAACATCTGCATTGACAAATCTTTCTCCCCACGCACAAACCTTTCCTTTCAAGCCATCTTTAGTTCTAAATGGAAGCCTATAAAATATCTTTATTAAAGTTTGCTCTTAGATTAGTAAGAGGGCAATAGCACTGTGACTCTCAATCTAGCGCACACATTTCCCCCCTAATGATAAAGTAAGGGAAAGCAATGCGATGGCTCTTTCTACCTTCTTGATTTATAACTGTCTATGACTATAGGTCAAATGAATGAAAAGCACCTGGGGAGCATGCTGCAGGAGCAAGTCCTCCGTGTGATAGCAACCCCAGAGTGCAGAGGAGATAGCTAGTCCGACTCAGTCAGACAAATTAGACAATTAAATGGAAACAGGCTAGATAAATTGCACTTTCTTAATTGGGTTATCAAGAAACAATAGTGACTATGAATGACCTCACTGTCTGTGTAGTCTAACACTTCTCTCCGTAGGAACTAGGAGGGAGTTATTTGTCTAGGCTAGGGTTATTGTTGGCCTAGAAAATGAATACTTAAGAACAACGTGTGTTGTTTTTTTTTCTCTCACCAGAAGCCATTACAGATAAAAATCTAGGTCTGCTGATATGGAGGTGGGAGTGTGCATGGGATGCAAAGAAAAAAAGGATTGCGTGAACCTTGCATCAAAAATAAATAGCCCTTTTACCAAAGTTAATTGTGAGGCAGATCACTGATGCTGAACTGTGCTTGCTCACACCCACAAGTCTGCCATCACTTGAGTCATTCAGACCAAACGGTTGTGTGCTGAGGAGAGACACAACACTGCAGTGCTCGTGAGATACTAGAGAATGAAATGGTTGGAAGGCAAGAGAGTGGCAATCTCTTAGCCCCCAGTGAGGCTAAACGAACCCACCAGTGCAATGGGATTTATGGCTAAATCTTCACAGGTCCACAAAGTCAATATAAGCACGCATCTTCATGGAAGTTGGCACCAGGAGAGGGGAGGACAGGGAAGTGGAGGAAAAATTCCCAAATCCCTAGACTGTAAAGCAGCTGTGCCCCAAGCAAGGTGGGTGCAAAGGCTTCAGTCTGTGGCTGACCAGTAAGAACGTGTGCCTCCTCCAAGACGGGTAGGCACCATGTGTGCCACCATTGCCCAGTTGTCCTCCAGCTCCTGGATAACAAGGATTTGTTACTTTCACCAACTGCTAAATTTAACAGGAAAGAATCATTAACAGAAACTGCTTGGTGTTTGTTTGCATTAACAGGCACTGGTCTGAAAACAGACCTCAGAAAACACGGTTCTACAAGTGAGCATATGTTGTACCGGAGTCAACCAAATACTTAGAGCTATCACCTCTTAAGCAAACAGTGAATTGCATCTACTTCTTGCTACTGCATCGCTACAGAATAGAGTCTAAAGTTACCTGAATACGTATTTTTTTTTAAAAAATTGAATAATACGAAGATCTTGATATTGCCCACTGAGCTATCACCCCATCATTTTCAGATACTCTGCTGAAAAATAAAAAATAAAACCTCATATCCAGAACTCCTTTGGAGAAAACCACGCTAAACAAGTCCCATGCTTACTGTGCATAACTGAACGACCGAGCGCAGGGGTGGAACGCTGAACCCAGACTTTAAAAGAACATTTGAAAAACGGAGCAAGCATATGGCTTATGTTTAGAAACCTCTTGGCTCAACAACCCCGAGGCTACCGGCTGCATTAAAGCCCAAGTTTAACTTGCTCTTGGTTGTCTGTCTGCTGTACTTTATTAAAATAGTCTTCACCGAATTAATGAGCTTTATGATCTTACTTGTGCTCAGTTATTAACAACCTGAAATTGATTCTGCTCCCACACACACTTCCATTTTACTTCTGTTCCCTACTTACAATGCAGAAAGTACCCAACAAACTCTGGTAAAAATGTGTTAGGGGATGTTTGCAGCTTGTTAGCTTAAACGTTAAGCGCTTCTCAAAGACGGCGCTACCTACAGCTACTTTAACTCAAGGTTCCTATTAAGATACCACATTTTCTATTCTTATTTTTATTCAAAATGACAGGAAACCAAAAACATCAAGTGCAGACTTTTTATTTAAGCCTCCAAGAGATCTAATGAAAAACATAACTAGGGGCTGTACCCGAGAACATGCTTAAGGCTCTGTAACTATGAAAAAGCTGCTGAAATTCTTCAGCTGTTACCTAGCGTGAGACACCGGCAAGTCTGGGTACATCAAGACCCAAACAATAATTTCAGGAAAAATGAAGTAATAACACTTCCATTTCCACTATACCTTTTGTTCAGAGATCTTCGGCACCTTGGCGATGCCTACAGCCTCACCAAAGCACTGAAGCACTGATGTTCTGCTTGTTAGCAGCAAGCAACCTGAGCCACAGAGAAAAGAAACCTAAAACAGCATCCTATCTCTCCTGGACAATGAGTGCTTGGAAGAAAAATGACCAAAAAAAGCTGTATACTGCTTGACCAGTTTAAGGCAGTCACAAGCTTTTTTTTTTGTGAATCACTGTGCACAGCCCTGGTATTTTCCTATCTCTTTATCCATTAAATATTAACTCGTTGGTTGAAAACTGGACGCTTTCAGAAAGACAAGATGACAAACCTTTCCACCTCGACAACTACCAGGCATTTTCTCCAGCAGATACAAGTTTCCTCACAACCCCACTGGACTCTGGCTGCCAGGTTCGATCCATAATCAGCCGGCAATGGGAGAACATCGGGGTGCTGTCGCTGTCACCGCCCCAGGCAGGGCAGCCCTCCCCGCTTTTTACTCTTCAGGAAATTCTTAAATAAGAAATGTAAATAGATTTCGCTCTATCAGTGGATGGGATTCCCTCTCCCGTTCAAATAAATAAATAAATAAACCTGAGAGAAGCTATATTAAATTAAAATCTCTCCAGGACCCCTTACAAGATGAAGCTGACCAAGATGACTCTACCTACCACCATGAATTTTAACACAGCAAAGTCTTCTACTTTTATCTGGCTAAAATCAAGCATCCAAATAAATCATTAGTTATTTACAAACTTGTTTTTCCTGTGACTGGTCATTTGCACTGAATTCAAGCAGAGTAATAATTATGTTCAATTTTCGTTAAAGCTAGGCCATTTTTTTCTCCTACACTTCTATTAATAAATTAATTACACAATCCCCGCAGCAGCTGCCAGACAACTAAAATTTGCTTTTGAATTCATTCATTCGGCCCTGTCTAAAAGGAACGAAGGCATGAACGTTACCTCCAAAGCAGTACCAGTGACAGATAATTTGCCTTTATGTATTAGACCGACGTATATAGGTTCAACATAAAAATACCAGTAACCATTCGGGAGATTTACATGAACCTGCCGCAGTCCTGCTTTATAGTCAAGCAGGGGAGAGTTAATTATTTCTCCAGAATTTATCTTCTGGATGGATATTCACTTGGTGTGTTATTCACACTACTTTGCAATGAACTCTGCACTTTCCTGCTTCCCTTCCAGGAAGTCGCAATCGAAGACAAAAGCCTGCAAATGATAGACAGGGGCAGAGGCCATGTCCAACTTTGATATCTTGTTGATAACGTATTGTACAATTAGATCAATTTGACAATTTCCATTATGGCTGATAAAATATTTATTGAGCCTTGGAGATGATGTCTGATCCCTGTGCCATTTGTTTTACTAATGGGGGAGATATTTACCAAATCAGTAAAAAGCATTCAAATTTCAGATCCTCATAGCCTCCCCAACATTAGATTTGCAAATTACTGGCTGAAGCCATAAATTACTGCACAGCACAGCCAGACTGATGCCAAGCTGACAAGGTAGGTAGATGGCTTGCGATGACATTGTTTCATAGAAGCATTAATCATAGCAGGAAAGAAAATACTCTCAAATTGGTCCATAAGTCTAAATATTAAGGAATGAGAAGCAGGTTGCCGGGAGATAGCTTTAGCTGGAGCCGGAAAATTAGGAAATGAAAAACCCTTTATATTATTTAACAAATCATCTTAATAATGTTTTATGCTCAAGTGCCAGCAAGCAAAGGAAATTCCTATTCTTTCCCATTTGCTCTTTATCCTCATTGCTCTTTAATAGGAATATTAATAATGTGAGGATTGCTTCAGATGTAGCCCGAGCTGTATTTTTCTTATGCTACACCTTAACTAAAAAGGGATAAACACTAAAAGAAAAAATTAATTTCTACGTTTAAACTGTTTGCTTTGTCAGCAACAAAAACAAGGGGCTATAGCTCCTCTTCTGCTATTATGTTCAAGGTCAAGTGTACATTTACTTATGTGCAGGCCAAACTTATTAAAATCCCACAAATCAGATAAACTGCAAAACGCAGCTTACCGTGAAACACTGAGGCAGCAGTTTGTAATCTTAGGAAAAAATATACATGTATCACTGTTGATTAAATACAAACCCTGCTGATTAATTTAGAGAAAACCACCACCTTACAGGGATGATTATACAATGAACGGCTTAAAATGCTTCCCTGCTAATAGCATCGCAAAAACCCGAGCCTTACAGTACGCTGGCCGAGGGAGATTCATGGCATGGCATGACTAAAGTAAGTTGAAGGTGACACATTTGTCTAGCAGACATAATTAAAGGTATAATGTTGGTGCTAGAGGTCAGAGTTGTACAGTCCTAAGGCAAAAGCAGTTTGAAAGAAAAAGCTCTGAAATAGGGGAATGAAGAATGATGTTGGTCAAGAGCCTGACACCTCTCTACCTACAATTGCAGCGTTTGTCTCAGCAGGCCTGATGCTCGCATTTCCTACCTTACACCGACAAGGACCGGGTTACCCAGGGTTCAGAAGCCCCACCAGGAGCCAGCTGCTGAAGCTCTGTGCCTCAGTAGTTCCCATTGTAACATATCGATGGCCAGATCTTCCACACCTAAGTGTTCAGGAAGCTTGGGCTGTTACTTGGGTGCCTAAAGGGAGTTTGAGCACCACGACACGTCCCAGTGCCCAGACACATTACTGCGCTTAGACATCTACTCGCCCGTGACAAATCAGTGGAAAGGCAGATGAGGATTCATGAAGATCCAGGACACTGAGCAGCACTTCTAGAATTAGTCACTTATATTTCATCACAATAAAATGCTAAAGAATTGGGTTTGCCTTAAGCTTTTATGCCATCAAAAGCTTAAGCACTAAACGAGCAGACAACGACCATAATGGTCTTCTATTGCCTAACTCCTCCTCCCATGCCCGAGGGAAGAGGTAATTTCCTTTTTTCTCTGGGGAAAAATGTCTTAATCACCAGGGTCTGCATGCTGTCAGCCTTTCCAGCTGAAGTAGTTCCTCCTGCAGAAAGCAAGACAACAAAAAATGTCCCAATAGGCTAAAGCAATGCCTAATGGCTTAAAGATGCTCTTCCACTAAAAGACTTTGTGCAAGTAAAATAATAACTCTACCTTCTCAAACATTGTTTGAAATCCAAAGAACCTTTACCCAGCATCACCAAAATAACACAGAGAACGAGAGGCCCCATGTGTTAGGAGAGTACCTAGCAGGGTTATTGTATAAAAGTTACACAAAGACATCTCAAACTTTGTTACCACTGACATTTTGGAAGATCCGCATCACCAGCTGCACACCTGGAGCACTAAAGGGGATGCTACTTTGCAACCTCTACAGCTCACACTGTTGCTTGTTTCCACTACTCCACAAACTTCAGACCTGAGCAGTTTTGTTTGTTTTAAACTCCACTTAAGTTTTAGCTGTACTAGTGAGCGCAGCACACATTTCACGCTCCCTTATAGGACCATTCACACAGCATGCATTTAGCATTCTGACAAGTGATGACATGGGGGGAAAAATTCACCTCCAAGCTTTCAGGAAAGCCCTCGTTACCCTTGTAGATTCGCTGCAGGAAGAAATGATTTGATGTGTGTAAGGAAAGAACTGATGGAACTTTCGCTCAAGATGTTCTGGAGTTCAGAAAGAAGTTGAATCCCTTTTTGCTTCTGACTTCTTAAAATCTTACACTGGTTTCCAAAGGCACCTTAATATTCATGCGGTCCCTTAGACATTTTGCCAGACCACCACAGAGTAAAAACAGCTATAGACCCCTTTTTCTTTCCATTCCTCCCACCCTGGGAATAACCCTGGTCAAGGGAGAAGTCAGTACACCTTTAAGAAGGAAATCTCCACGCAGCACGGCTTTGTTTGAGATAGCGAAGTTACTGTCCTTTGCACTGTCTGGCAACCCCTTACGTCCCTTGGATTTATCTCACACACATGATGCAGCTTTGTGGAAGGGATCGGGAGGGACTTTGCATTCCTCTGGTAGGATGATATGAGTTTGTATCTAAATCTGTTCCATATGACCCACCTCACATGCTCAGTGTCTCGCCGATCCACTTGTAAAGGTCAAGAAGTATTTCAACTGAGGCTTCAAAGTCAAAGGGTTTGTTAATAAAAAAAAATATCTTACTGATAGAATCAGCACTTCATAAAGATATGGTCAACTTTCTCTATTCTTCTGTATAGATATGGTTAAGGACCCCAAGAGGCACAGGTGCAAGTGTGAGGTTTTATCTGGGGGAGCGTAGGGGCAGTGTTAAGGGTCTTTGCAACCTTTCCCCTTTAGATGAACAAGCTTCCAAACAAGCTGGGATAATTTAAATCCTTCCAAGTCCAACAGAACGTGCTAAGTCAAGAAAAAGAGGTTTCTCACTGGATTTTTAGCAGATAACAATACTTTTTGAACTGAGACATTTGCATTTTGCTTCTGGCCCATCAGAACCTGATGGTGCAAAGCTGTGCAGAAAAGCTCTTCAAAGCTCTCCAAAAGAAATGCAAAGATTAAACAAGTTCAAAATCATATCCGAGCCTCTCAAGTTATCCATCCCAATCATGAGCTATTGGAAATGAGTGGAAGCACACACTGCTCCCAGTTCTGTTACGTACCAAGCTCAACCAGACCCCAGGCAGCCACAGCCAGAAGAACAGATAATCAGATCTCTAGAAAACTACCAAAAAAAAAAAAAAAATCTGTTTTCCTGTACTCTTCCATGTGCTTTAGAAAAACCAAGACTAAAATATCTACACACAATTAACGCAAACTGTTTTGTTTGAAAGAAGCACTCCGGGTGCAGACCTACACTTCGTACAGAAGGAACCGTTAGAGCACTGCAGCTCGAGCACATCCTTACTGCTAGCCCTGCCCCATGCGGAAATGACTGGGACGATTCCGCTCCCGAGCTACACAAACCCCACCAGCAATCTGTCCATTTAAAAATACCAAAAAATTAAAATAAAAGGAGGGGGGCAGAAGAGACAAGCACAAACTGAGATGTCATGTTCGTGACCAAGAACCAGAACAGGATGGAGGTCGTGCTGCAGCACAGTCTGTGCTGGGTAAGCCCCTAGGACAGCAGGGAAGAGGATGGAGCTGCTGGGGCTGGGGAGCTGCACAGCACACGGCCAGGTTTGTGTGGGCCAAGAACTCCTTGCAGTACTTGTCAGGAGCCAAAGCTTCCCTAGAGCATGATACAGAGCAGGCTGAGAAATCCTCCCATCCACAGCTCCGCAAGTTGTTCATTCCAGACCCTGTTTCCTAGGATGAATATGTACCACATTTGGGTGCCTGGAATGATACAGTCTGCAGAAAGTAAGCAGGCTTCAAATAAATAAGTGACCTCTGAGAAAATAGCAGAGGTTGTCTTTAGACAACTCTTATACATCCCAAAATCTTACATTGCAATACAGCTAGGCAAGCAAACAATCTAAGAAATCACGGGACAGCCAGCAGCTCACACAAAACCAGCACCTTATCTTAAAAACTCCTTCCTCCTTTAACTGCCTGAAACATTTACCACCTCCATATGCATACAGTGAGGGGCTCCACACGAGCTAAGGGAAAGGTTCAGGAGCCTGCCTTCATTTTCAGAGGTTACATGAACATACAGAAGCTTAAGTGCTATTTAAAGTCAGCGGCATCTGTTCTCCATACCTTAACACCAGGTCAGTATTAATATAATGAATCCAAGGCTCATTTACATTAGCACAGGGAAGATCATTGCCCCAACCTTTTCTCTCATTTAGAGAAAGCTTTTACAGGCTTGTCTCTCCAACAGACCTTGTGGGTGGCCAGTGTTTTCACTGCTGCACTAGCAACTTCGACTTTTAATCCCCCTGCTAATACCCCAGCCTGATTCGCTTTGCTGGCGATAGATAAGTCATGTTTCTGGGTCCCGCACACAGTGACCGGACACCACCTCTCAGTGGCTTGCAAGCAAGCTCCATCGGCAAACAAAAGGCAGTCTGTTTGGTCACCCTTCCTTCAGAGAGGCTTAAGAACATTTTTGTCATTTTTGAACAGCTAATATCTTGCAGAGGGAAAAAAAAAGAAAAAAAAAAAAAGAAAAAAAAGAGTTGTCTAATCTCTTTAAATTTAATCTTTACTTTTTGAAAAATCTGAGCACAGATGCTTAGTGCTGGACTATGTTCCATTAGACTAATTAGGTCAAGATTACCTAAAACGGTATGACTCCACCAACTCAATTTAAATTCCCTCCCCTCCTGTCCCTAAAGTTGCACCGTTTGGGATTTTATTCGCTTTTTCTCTCTACTACCCCAGAGAGCACAAATTGTGTTGGCAATTAACTAACAGTGAATTAAAACTGCAATGAAATTGAAGGGATTCTTCTCTTGGTCCTCAGTATCAGTCCAAACCGGACAGAACTTTATCATTTCCTAACTTCAGGACAACTGTGCTGACTTACCCTGGTTAAAAAACAAAGTCTGCTTATGTTCCTGTACTTTGCTTCATTTACAGCACAGATACACTTCACACTTCTATTAGTGACCAGCTTCCTGTTAATGAAAAAGACAGCTGATAATTTCTGTTCTTTTTATTCTCAGTTTTTGTGACAAATTTTTAAGTATTTTATACCCATTAAAGAAAATAATAATGAATTACAGGTATTAGCAGGAAGTAAAATTTTTTGTGGGTTTCAGAAGGACGTTGGGAAGAGCTGCCCGTACTGCTTACCCACCAGAACAGCCACCGCTGTCTGCCGTCAGTTCATCCTCCTGCCGCTCAGAACAATGTGCATGGGTTTCAGTTTCTGCATTTTTCCATCAAAGAATTTTTTATGTTCTCATAGCTGGACAACAGTGGGTTGCTCGGTTCACCAGTTCCAGATTAACGCAAATACCTACGAAAACAAAGGACGTTTCCCCCCAGAAAGGATCCCAACTCACTGCAGAATCTGAATCTCACTGAAATCAAATACCTCCTGAAAGGCATCTTTAGACACCTGTGGGAATAGTCCCTCAAATTTCACATTACCTGAGCCTCATCGCTAATTACTCAAGGCAATAAAACAAAAGCTACTTATTTTTATCTGGGATCCTTTAGAACATAAATGAACAATCCTAAGCATTATTTTTTTTCCACGTGCTTATATAATTCTTCCCAGACTGATAGATTTGCTTTGATTTTATCCACACTTGCTTTACTACTAACGTTTCAAATGAAAATGAAAAGAATCCTGGCCGTGGCCGTGAATCTCCTACGCAGCAGAAGGTGACCTCTGAGCAGAAACTCAGCCCCTGAGCTCCTTCACTTGAGCTGACCGACTGAAGCCGGAGCAGAATTTTAAAATCGGGAGGATGTAACACGGACAAGCTTTTATAAAAGCACAGCGTTCCTGGGAGAGGGCAGACAACTTGCGTAGCACACACTGCCTCTGAGAGCACAGCCCAAGACAGCACTTCAGCTGCTTCCTGGGAATGCTCACACTGCCCACCGTCAGAAATCCACAGACAGGCAAGGAAACGGAGAAACGACGAGCTCAATTACAACAGGATGTTTTCCAGCCCAAATGGTTCAAAACAAAATATTGTTGGTTTTACTACCTTTGAAACAGACAGGGGACTAGAAATTGTATTGTCAGAAACCATCCAGCGTTGATTTAAGTGCCGTGGAACTACAGGAATCTTTTTTCTACAACGCTAGTGAAATTAAAAAGCCTTGCAGATAAGGGCTTTCAGAGAAGCCTGTGTTTTAGCCACACCTTTGGCTATCAAATCATCCTTCAACAAGGAGGGGAGATTTTCGTGAATCATAGCTATCAAAACAAAGGATCAGAAACACAGCAGATAATTCTAGCCTCAGTCATACCTCAGCTTCCGAAATTCTCCATACAGTAGCCTTGGTCTGGAAAAAAAAAGTGAAACTACAATCGTACTCCCTAAATTCTAGTATTTTGGAAGGAAATGGCATCATATTGTGCTACCAAAACTGGAATTATGAGGCGGTAGAAGAAGCTAAACAGAATGAAGATGACATTTGCTGTTGCATGGACTAAGCAAAATGTCACCAACATTAACTGCTAAGGTTAAATCAATGATCTGGTATTACTTAAAAAAAAAAAAAAAGGTAAAATTTATTCACAGGACCAATTCTATCAACATCACTGGCCACAGTTTGATATACCAGATAAGATGAGCTTCTGCACACAGGCAACTGCAGGACTTAGCTGCCAATTAAATTGTTTACAAAGATGTGTCATCGAGGTGTGATGGTTCTCAACGGAATTCACCATCAGCTCCTATAAAAGAATACTTTTCTATGGTTTGAAGCATCTTGGATTGGATTACAAAATATGAATGAATGTTAAGATCTGGGAGATTTTTATCTCCCAACACTTTTTTATTTTCATTATTTGGATAGTTTTGTCCACTTGCATTTTGCCCGGCTGAGGTGAAGAACAGGCCTGGAGAGCTCCACGTTATGTCAGTAACCTCCCAGGTTCCTACAAATAAAGTGCTGTTGTGTTTTTGCTTCCATCTCTGAAGGAGCTTGGCTTATTTTTTAAATGTATTTATTTTACCAATTTTTCATGCTAACAATGTGCTGCCCCATTTTCAGACTGCTGGGTTTGGGGATTCTTTTGTGGTTTTGTTGTGTGGAATTTTGTTTTGTTTTAATGTACTGTAATGCAGATCAATTGTAAACAGATGCTAAAATATCGGGAACAGTTTGGGACTACGAGCACAGAGACAGGGGCAGATCATGAAAGAGTCAAAGCGTCCCCTTAGCACACACGAGTTCCCGACTCTGACCCGGACTTCTCTCCCGACCTTTGCTAATTCACCAGTAAGATCAGCTGGCCCAAGTGCCACTGAGCGAGGACAAGTGCTCACACCGACTGCTCCCCTTTACTTTTGCAGCTAGCCTATTGCCCCATCACTTGTTGCTTTCACTGGTGCCATTAAATGATCTGCATAAAAATAATCCAACGGACTCACTTGCTGCAGCCTCCGACCACAAAGCCATAGGATGAGCAGCTGAATTGCCAGATGCAATGTTTTAAAGAAAATCAGAAGCTGCAACAGCTCACTTTAAAAGTGTTGTAGTTGAACTTTGTGTCCCCTCTAAAATGGGGTGGAAGCACAGTGCTACCTCAGTGGCAATGCAACATCAAATAAATCACGTGTGCTGAAGTTTGTGCTAAGACCAAAAGCATCCACTCACCAAATAAGCAGAGCAAAATGAAGTTCAGCCAGGACACAGGTGATTTTCTCATTCCATTGATATTTTAAACTTCCAAATAAAAATTTTAACATTTTGAACCTCTACATTCTGCTAAAATGACTGAGACAAGCAGAGTAACTCCATGAAAAATAGTCATCAGACCATGGGAGAAAGAAGGTGTGAGTCCCTGGTTTGGCTGACCCTTAGGTGACAGGCTGGCCGTTTGCTTCCCTCTCTAACAAGCAGTTCGATTCAGATGACTAGGAACGTCCTTAAGAAAAAGTTTCATCCAGATTTCTCATTACCTTCAGGGTAAAGCCCTCAGGAAAGCCAAAACTTCCACAGAATTTCAACACAGTAGGCCTAAAGCAACTCATTTTTCATCCTAAAAGCATTTAAACACAGAAGAACTTCACATACTTATTTACCCACCAATGCATGTCAAACCTGGGTTTGTTGTCATTTCCTTTTCTTAAAAATATGCTTTATGCAACTTAATGTGGAATTTAAGTCACAGGATCAGTTATTAATATGTTCCTTCAATTTTTGGAAGATAGGAATATCTTCTTTGGCTGAGCAGCGTAATAGTCCATTTATCAGTGAGGAAAGTCTCCAGAGGAATGAGATTTTTGTTTCAAATACACTTTTGCAGTTATTGGAAAAGATTCAGCTTTTTTTTTTTTTTTTTTTTTTTCTCCTTGCAGAAATATGTCACTGAAGTAGAAAGATGAGGAAAAGGCTTGTAAGTAACAGGCTTTTCTCTGATAGCAGACTGGTGCCCGTCTGGACAGATCCCTGAAGACATAAGCAATCCCAATTAAATCATGGGCAGAGCACTGCCTACGTAGAGCTGATGTCTAGATCAGGACCTTGGAATGTCAGCTTTGAAGTTTCCCTGGCAATTGCATCACACAGCCTATTGATGTGAAAAAGCTATAGTACTTGCAAGCATTTCTGTCCTCTTTCTGTTTGAGTGACTTGTACCTCTTCAGAAAAATAAAAATAAACTAAATGCTTCATTCAGCACAGCAAAGCTAGTGTGCGAGGACTGAATGAGAGATGTATTGTCAATGAGCTAAGGGCTAGTTGATTCAGTTCGTTTTGATAATATTCTACAACATTTCAGTGAATTCTATGGCATGAAATGTAATACGCATTTGATCTCTCTAACACATGAACTCATAGTGAAGTAATAAATATTTCCCTACAGAATAATTTTCCTGTAAGCAGAGATTTACTGTAACCCAAATTGCAATTTACTCATTTCAGAGCCTTAAAAACTAATCAGATTCTCACAAGAACTGGAAGAGGACTCCACAATATTACACTTCCAAACAGTATCCACAGTATGAAAATTACTACATGGTACCCACAGTATGAAAACTGCTGCGTGCTTTTAATTCACAAAGCTACTTAGGGGGAGACTGATTATGGTTCTCTTTCTGGCTATCCAGAAGACAGGAAGAAAATTAGATTATTAGAAGGAAAACAATAAACAATGGTGGCCTTTTAGAGACTGGGTGGTTATGTTTAGAACTAATGTTTCCAAAATAAAATTGTCAGGAACTAAACACAATCAAGCTTGGATCAAACAAAACTCCTGCGAGTAAAACAATGAAAGCTATACTGGGTACAGCAGAATTCCCCCACCTTGTAAAGGTTAATTCTCTTTCCTCACCCGCATAAATTCAGGGAGAAAAAAAAAAAAAAAAGATGCATTCATTGTACCACAAAGCGTTAAATAATATCTTCCCAATATGGCAAAATTATGCGTAGCAAACAAGAAACCAATATTCGAGAAAAACTGTGTAAAAAGTTTGGGGAAGGGAGGTTTCTGGCAAGTACAAACACAACCGCTAATGGATTTTTTAATAACTCTGTGCCACACAGTAATAGGGAACCACCTGCCAAAAGCACAGCAAGGTCAAGCAAGTGTCATGTACACGTTATGGCCAAAGAAATACTGTGATCATCTAGTCCGACTTTCTGCAGCAACCACCACTGCAACAGTCTCGTCTAGTAGCATGGTAGGTTTCTGCTTCACTTTTTTCTCTGTTTTCTTTCTCTTTACCTCAACATGTTTATTTTGTTGCAAATACCACTTCAAATCAACACAAGCATTTTATGATGCCCACATTTCTCCCCTTCCCCAACAGCATTCTTCGCTCCTGCCCCAACTGCGATTCCACAATTATTCGATGAGGGAGAGTGTCATAACACACTTGGAGTGAATCAAACCCAAAGGCAGGCAGAACAAACAATACAGTGTGTGTGTGCGTGTGTTTGTGTAAAAATCAATCACTCCGGGTTGCTCCGGCTTTCGGCTGCCAACAGCTGAGTGGAGACACGGCGGGCGTGTGCGTGCGTCTGCGCAGGGGGGCAGCCGGCACCCTTAGGGCCTGCCATCCCCACCCGCGGCTTCCCCGAGACCAGGCCCACGCGGCTGGCTGCAAAGAAATTCTCTTTCGGCAGCCTGTGCCCTGGGCGGCCTGCACGCCTCTCCCAGCAGCAGTCAGAGGGAGGGAAGGGTTTTACCCTGCCTCGTGCTGTGGCAGCCCCTCATAAGCACATCACGCCATCTAGGCCCTGCTGAAGGCCACAAGCTGCCCCCCAGCTCAACACTAACCCCAGACACATCCAGCTCAGGCCACTGGCAGCGGTGGGGTGCCCAGCTGGGTGCTTGGGCCAAGGTGGGCCTTGGGCACCTGGGCCACCACAAGGGCCCAGAGGGTGCTACATGGAGGGCTGCACGCCTGGCCTGGGCCCTGAGCCAGGTGGGGACACTCAGGCCTGACCACTGCCCCCAGACCAGGTCTTGGCCACGGCCCTTGTGCCCAGCAGCGCCCAGTAGCGCCCAGCAGCACCCAAGAGCACCCAGCAGCGCCCAGCCCCACAGCTGATGCTCGGGGACCTCCTGCCGCCCGGCCCCGCGGGCGCTGCTCCCCTCTGGTTCCTTGGGGCAGGTCAGAATATTTAAACAGTTGTATATTCAAAGACCACAATGGAGGGAAGAGAATTACCTAAGGACAGGGTTAGCCTGTTTGATCAATGCATAATCAGATAACTGCTCCAGCTTTTTTACAAGTCTTTAAGCAAAGATCAGCCACTCAAATTCTAATTCCTTTTGCTAATTAAGCAGCCTGTTAATTGCTCTCGGGGTCTCTAATGCCATGTCATTATGCTTTTTAACAGCCTGCTTGACATCAATAGGGCTGCAAGCTCCACACAAACAAAGCGGGCATCTAGCACTTACTGAATTAGGCTAATGCCGGCATTGCAGCCGGGCACTGGCACGTCGCCTCCAGCGGGCGGCATTTCATTATCATTTCATCATCCCTCACGGAAGGAGAAGGGAAAAAAAAAAAAAAAAAAAAAAAAAAAAAAAAAGCAAGTTACAAATGTTCAACACTTACCAGGGCGGGCAGCAAAAAGTGCCGAACCTCGGGAAAAAGGCTGCCCGGTCCCCACAGTCACCCACCCGCTGCCTGCTCGCCCTCAGGGCTGCACCTGGGGCCCCGATGGGGCCCAGCACCGCTCCCCCCTGTGCTGCCGTGTCCAGGCGGCCCGAGGGGCCGGGAGAGCAGCGGGGTCAGCACGGCTGCCCCGCGGGGGGAGGCTGGCTGAGGGTAGGGCCCCATCTCCCGGGCGGGGGCTAAGCATAACATGTGGCTCCAGCTGAGGGACTCCAGTTTCCGCACTCCATTAGTCCGGGAGAAATTCCACCGGTGAAGCGCTGAGTGAGGGGCCTTGCCTGCCTGTCACAGATTAGTCTTTGAGGGCAGTGGCAGGGGGCGAGGGCTGCCCGCACCCCGGAGGAGTTTAACTGTGGCCTTTACTTAAACATACAGGCACAAAAAGATGCAAAGCCACACGTGCTTTTTTCAAGGCTCCCAGGGAAGAAAAGTGGCATCTAGCAGCATGAAACACCCAGGGCCGCATCCTAGCTGGGACTGGGGGAAGAAGAAGTGTGTGAGGAATTGTTCCTGAGGTGCCACGGGCAGCACGGCCTGCGCTGGGTGAAGGGCTGCAGGGCATGGGGGGGCCTGTCTGCTGCAAGCAGGACAGCACACCGACTGAGATTATCTCAGCCATCAGGCACTGCAAGCCCTGAGCATGGGGGACTTCACGTGTACACCCCTACCTCAGCCTTGCAGCTGGAGACTGCATGTCCTCACGAGCTGCTTTTATCACCGTTTTCAAAGTAAACAGGTTGCAGACCACTCCAACTGAATGCATCCCTCCTCAGTGTTGCCACCCTGTCTTTGTAATGACAAGGCACAGCTGCGCAGTGCTGTGGAGGCACCAGCTACAGGGACCTCTCTGCGAAGGGGCTGCTCTGTTCTGTCCCGAGAGACAAGCACGATCTTTAGTCAGAAGAGGTCAAGTTAAAACTCTGCTTTGCAAGAACATCCAGACGTTGAGACATACAGTTAGGAATTGCACTCAGTGTGAGATCACCAAAAACATGCATTGATCCGCATGGTGGCTGAATAGCCATCATTCATGTCAATAAACAAGCAGGAAGCAAAGCTAGAAAATAGCTTTGGTTTCTCTTCCTCTCAGGAATAATGTTTACAGATAGCACAAAGATCTCGGTATTCCTAACATGTTAGTATCTGAGAGAACTATACTGCAGTGAATTATACTGTAATTATATTCACTCTTTTAACACATGCAAAATATTTTAAGTTATACTAAGAATACATAAATTGCACTATGTTTGTGAACAAAACAAATTTGGATGAAGTAAAAAATTATGAGCAAGTTGCAAGACCAAAGTGAGATCCAGTGAGGCAGAATCAAAGCAAAATATTTAAACCAAAGTGCAAGTTGGAGTGGTTATGTCTGAAATTAACTGTTCTTATTTCAGTCTTTGCTTTGACATCATTTAAAGAAATTAAATAACTTGCATACTAAAAAGTCAGGCATTTTCAATAATGAGATGAAATAAGGAGTAGATTTTAGAAAATGCAAGACATCAATCAATAGAACAACACAGAATTATTATTAAGAGATACATCAGGGATGACTTCTCTTTTCTCTTGAGGACCAGATGTTTGTTTTCTATTGTCAGACCATTTACTGGCTGTTGGTGCAGAAATCTGGTGTTTTGGACAAAACAAACTCTAGGTCTGAGCTGATAGCAAGTCACAGTGCTTCAGTTCCCAGGAAAAAAAAAAAAAAAAAAAAAAAGGCATTAACTTAATAGGTGCCTGCATGGAGCCACTCTTCATTTCTGAGCTCCAAGAATAAAGACAGGGTTCTGAGCTACACCCTGCAGGATTTTCTGTCTACATTTTCTATTTCTTACCCAAACCACGGCTCCACCTCAAAACAGCAAATGTTATGTCTAGGGAACCTTGCTTGGTAAAGGATGGGAACTTGAACATCTGTTTTTTTCATTGCAGGTAAATGCTGCACTGCCAGCCTCAAGTATAAAAGTTGCTCTCCCCAGTGCCCTTCCACCCCAGGGAACTGCTGCTTACTGCACCAGAGGCATTACATCTCCTGCACGTGGTTGTTTTCAGGCACATGACAGGTTGAGGGAGACCCAAGTTTAAATACCATCTTCAGATTAAGCAGACAGAAATCTGAAGCTGCAACTACATCCCAAGAAGTTGCCCTGTTTAGTAAGCATTTTGAAGAGCAGCTCTGTCTGGATTTTAATGCAAATACTGAAAGATCTCCATGTAGTCTCAGGATAATTTCAAAATAAATGTTGTAAACTTTTTTTCCCAATAACAAATTATTTTTTGTCAGCTCACAGTAGAGCCAGGCTTCTCTAACCCAGACCCACTCACACACTCCTTCCCCACTTCTTTTTCATTATCTCCTTTTCTGCTCATCACTCTAATCCATCCTTCACTCAGCCTCTTCCCCCTCTCTTTCCCTTCATTCCTTACTCTCTCCATTTTCAAACAGCAGTAGCAATATCCTCACTATTACTGACAGTTTCCATCTGGTTGCTATCTCCCCATGCTAGCTGTAGTCTGGGAAACTCTCCATGTTGTCCTCTTCCCCTCACCATTTCCTTTGCGGCTCTGGCAGGGATGGCTAGTGCTCTTCAAACAACTGGCGAAATAATGAGACAAGACGATCATTTCTGCCCAGATATCTGCACTGATCCATACCCACAGCCTGAAGTATTCTGTTCCAATGTTACCAGCAGAACTCCTTGTTGACAGCTTCCCTTTAAACTTTGCCTTGTTTTACTTGCTTGAATCAATCTCTGCAGTTTAGACTCTAGCTTGTATCAAATGTGCCTAGTTATTAGCTAAGTTAAAAGACTCATTTCAGCTTCATTTTGATTTCTTTTTCAAGTACATTTTGGCGCACTAGAATGAGAGACAAAATACTTAGTATGTGGCCCTCTGCATTGCAGGGTTGTCTAAGGAGCTGCTGTTGCTGATATCATACAGAATCAACCCTTTGGCCTCACATTAAATTTATAAATGATAAAAGCAATTAAAGCACACGTATCTGTGATCTCCCAAATATGCTGCTGTCTTTAAGTGGAATTAATCTGAGATCCCCTATGCATGCCCATTTAGGTACAGATATTTATGTGCGTACATGTGACAGGTAAAAAGGCATGCACACACAGAGAATAATTTTATGCATCTCCTATGTCTGCTGCAGGATAGTAACACAATTAAGTCACCATGACCGAGACAATTATCCGTACCGTAAGTAAAATGAGATGTCCACAGTGTGCTGAGGAGTTTTTAAACATGTGGGAATAAAGTACAGAAACTCTGTAGAGTCATGCAGCTAATGAGCAATAAATACACACTGGCACACCCTCATCAATTTTAAAGTCTTGGTATGAAAAGAATGTAATTAATTAAGATATGTTGATTTATAAGAGGTGACATAACAAGATGGATAGAGAAATCTTTTCCCCCCAATCTGTCATGGTTTCTTTCCAGAAGACGGCCCAACATGTGACAATGCCCTCCTTGGACATTCATAAAAAAATCAGCTTAGGTTTTCTTTTGTTTTGCTTTTCCCCACTATCGTAAGGAATATAGACTCCCTTTTAAACCCCTATTTGAATTTGGCACATTTGTATTTAAAGTGAAACAGTTCTAAAAACATAAAAGAAAAGCTGAAAAATATATATATTTAGAAAAATCCTTTCCACTTTTTTACTGTATTACATTTCTGCACATTGAAACATATACCCTGTTTCCCTCCCTCCCCCCCCCCCCCCCCAGCTTAAGTCAGATGACTTTTTTGTAACTTGGCATAGAGAGAGTCTGGTATAAGACAGGACTGTAACATTTGTTGAGTCAAGATGTTTAATTTTTTTCACTCACATAATGATCCTTTTTTCCCTCCAGCCACTTGAGTTTTGTTTATGTTGCTTGAGCCCTAAACTAATACATGAATTCTCTTCACTGCCAAGATGACGACTTCGGCACCAGGCTTGATGAGCCAAAGAGGACCACATTCACTTTTAAGGATAGAGGCTATTTTAAAAGACTTTTTTCCAGTTGTGACAAATTAAATGCATTAAAGGAAACAACTGCTGTTGCGAGAGCTACTGGACTTCAAGGAGGAACTGGGAGAGTTTTATTTTCTTTGCAAGCACTTGACTTTTGCTAGGGGGCACTTTGCTTCTGTGCCAACTCTGGCTTATATTTTATTATTCTTAGAACAAAAGGTTGCAGTAATTAGAATTGGGGAAATTGTGCTCAAAGAAACTGAGTCATCAGATAAATTTGATACTATTAAGTGGTTATAAAAGGAGGGATTTTTAAAAAGGAGAAAAAGTGCTCCAATATATTGGTTTTATCCCGTCAAGAAAAGATGAATGAGAAGTACAGCTACTTTCACTCAGGCTAGACATGTAAACCTTGTACTTAATGACTGATGAGCAAAATTTTTTCTCTTCCAAGTGCAGATGGGCAAATTCTTCCTAATTACAAAACATAAGAACATCTAATTTTACCAACAGAAAGCAGGGCAATGTCCAAATGTTTCCCAAGCAAGAGCTTTAGGTGCTGTTGAAGAAAAAAAAGCCAAACAACATTTCTTATAATGTGATCCATATTCTGCCACATGCACATTTAATATAAAAGTTATGTTTGATATATACCGCCTTAGCATTTTTCTATTTTAACTGAAAGCCTTTTGTTCTGTCAAGATTATAGTAGGATTTGCTTTCATTTTTCATGATGTTTCACTCAATACATCACTAACATTAGCAGGACTTAATAAGCGCCCACCTTCTCCTTCCCCCACCCTGCCCGGGGTCTTTTGATGCATATTCTTCAAGAATCTTCAGATGTTGGATGCTGTCTGAAAAGTGGCCTCTCTGTACCCTGGTATCAGGGATAATGATGAGGACGAGTCTGTAAAATACTGTGTGGTACTAGCAAGCACAGTAAGCAAAATGTTTTGCAGCTTTAAATTCTGCCCTTGGTATGGTCTCTGTAATGGGCTTCCCTTCCTCCTTTTCTCTGTTGCAGATTCACATCTGTTTCTCTGCATTTTGAAACTGTGTTCATTTTTCACTGCTGCCCTTTGTCCCACACTTACTAGCTCTCGCCAAGGGCTTCATTTCACTTATTCAATAAGTGAGAGGCACTGCAGACTAGAGAGAGCTTTAGGACAAAGCTCAAACTTCTATTAGGCCTCAACAAAAATGTTTTTGTTCCCTATCAAGGAACTTTTTCCTATTACTTGTTGTTGGCTGGCATTGATTTTTTTTTTCCTTTTTTCTTGTTAATTAAATTTTTTTAGTTTGTATAAAATTGCTCAAACAGCTTGCAATTTCACTTTTACCAAACTTTAAAACAAATAAAAAATAGGTGCAGCGCAAACCTGGAGTATTTGTTACTAGACAAACTTTCTGCTAGAAAACCCCATTTGTCCTTCATCCTTTTATGTCAGCAGTAGCTGGTTGTTTCTGCAAATACAGTGCATTTTTGCTACTGAGATCCTGGTTTCTTTGTATGTCTGTGCTTGTGTAAGCACTCCGTTAACATATATTTTCACGTCTCAGCGGCTCGGTGCACGTGGTGCTGGAAGCCGGGTGGGACTGCCTGGGAAATGCCTCCCCAGTCCTCCCGGGTGGCGTCAGGGCTGCTCCCTCCAGCACGGTGCCCGGAGGACACGCTAATCGCTGTGTTGTGCCACCCAGCAGAGCTAAAGGGAAGGGACCAACCACGTAGGTTTCCCCAGCACAAGACTTCTGATGTGTTAAAAAGTTTATCATATTCTTTTGCTAATCTAAACCAAAGAGCTCTTCTTCAGAGAGGGCAAAACAGGGATGAAACTCCTGACATTTTGTACTAACAGCTTAATGTCTGCACATGAAATTATTTAACTCTTGTTAAACATTCATTATGCCACAAGCACAAGTCAAATACAATTTTGCCACTAAATCATTGTCCCACTATGGTGCCGGTATTATAAACTCCCTCATAAAACCATGAGGTTCAGGCAAGATTTCCAAGTGTACATTGCTCAGCCTAGGATTACTGACGCTCTCTATTTGCAACCCATTTTTTCCCTTGCTGTATTTCTTTAAAAGCAGCCTCTCCCCCTTTGAAGCTCATCTGATCCTATGGTCTTGAGTACCCCTGATACTTACATATGTTTCATTAGTAATTACATTCTGTTTTACGGCTCGAAGCTTTAAAAGGCTTAGAACATAAAAGTCAACAACACATGTACTTTTATAACCACTACGTCTAAGGAGAAAGTAAAGAATGACAGCAAGTTTTATGTGTTCACTGGTTTAGTGAGTCTCTCCTCCAGCATTTACGTAAATATTCCTGGGGCCAACAAAAAACCCCATGGGAAACCCAGGGTGCTGCTGTACCTGCACCTTTGGGTGGGCTCCAACCGCGCCTTCTCTGTGAGGGGAAACAATTCAGAAGCACGGGGTGAGGCGTGTCTCACATCCCTCACCATTCCCATTTAATCCATGTTTTTTTCTGTCATTAATGCGAAGCTTACATCTCATCTACCCCACTAAGTTCTGCGGTGAATGCTTTGTGTAATTAAGAGCCGACACCTGTGTTCCTTGTCAGCAGCACAGTCCTCACGCTGCAGACACACACGAGTGGAGTGAACAGCCATCAATTATCCATCTACCTTGCTTTTGCTTAGGTATTTACTATTGCATTTTCCTCCGTGTCCGATACCTGTGAATTTGCTGGTCTATGTTATCACAGCCGGTAGGGTTACACTGTTTGGTTTAGGCTCTGCCTGTTCTGCCGGTGTTATCTTCATACCCCAGCCGTGTTTGGAGCCTCCTGACTTTCTCAGCTTTTGTTTGCTGCAGGAGCTTTAAGTGTGGATGGGCTTTTCAAGGGCAGCCCAACTATATTTACACTTGTTTCAGTCTCTGGTAATTTAAGCCATAAGTCAAAGTGAACAACTGGTGACATTAATGAGGCATCAGAAGAATGAAATTGGTGGTAACTTGTGTCCCATGGGAGGGGTGCTGATGATGGAAGAGGGAAACTTAATATTTGTGAAATTAAATAATACTGGATAAACAAGAGGTCTAAAACAGACTGTATCCATCTTTTTAATTATTTAGGGGTTATATATATGTATATATTTTTAATAGAACTGGACTGTTTAAAAGAATTTCTATTTTCCCCACCCGCCTATGGGACCTGGAAGGCATGATACTGAAAGCCTTAACACTGCCCGTAGAGAGTAGAGGCTTAATTGCACAAAGCATCTTTCTCTGGAGATCTGAATTCAAATTAATGTCTTGCTCTTCAGGTGCTATGCAGCACAAACTTGCGACGCTGCAGTTGCAAGGGAATTTAGCGAGTAGTCAGCAGGAGGGATGCCCATGGCTCGGAGTGCCCACAGGGATGTGATAGCTCTGCACTTCAAAAGGACCACCCACTGTCACGCAGAGATGGGTAAACTGGGAGAGAAGGAAAAGGGTGAAGCAGAATTTGAAAGGCAGAAACAGCAGCCTTGTCCAAGTACCTCCAGGTGGTCACCAAAGCCAGAAGAATTCCTGAACCAATTTCAGAGACCTTAAGGAGTCACGGATCAGGTTCTCAATACAGGACCTATACTTTGTGGCATTTAAATAGTTAAAAGGAGAAAAAGGAAAACAAAACAAAGCACATCTTTGAGAATAAGTGGCTTTCAGTTCTAGTTCTACTCCATCCGAGGTCGTAATGTTTACTCTCCAAATTGCCAGATTCTGCCCACTGCTCCCTGTCCCCGCCTCCTAACCCCATTCCTCATCCGAACAAATCAGCACATGAATATTTACAAAGATGCGGAAGAAGGTAATTGTCCCCCGAGTTCTTTTCAATTGAAATATCATTTCAAGCTGGAATCATGTTAAAGATAATTAAAAAGGATTCCAAAGGGACAAACCCATCCCCAGCTCACCCGTACGGCAGCACAATGGGCTACCACTGTGCAAGCGAGCAGGCCTGATGGCACTTTATTTAACACGTCCGTCTCGCCTTGATGAGCAGCTCGTATTGTGAATCGCAAGGAAGACGTAGCGCAGGACAAGCAGTGCTGACAGACACAGTCTGTGACTGTTCATAAAAGGGAAACAGCGAGGGCTCTCTGCAGAGCAGGGCACTGTCCCACTCCGTCGCAGCATGGAATCGATATGTTTCTAGATGAATTCACCGGGGAAGTTTGGAGGGGGCAGGGGGAATAGGAAGCTTTATGCACTGATAAAAACTGCAGCAGGAACCAGCATCACCCTGCTAGCAAACTTTGCCAGGAGCAAAGATAAGCTGGGCTACTAAATCATACTACTGGTTTCTCCCTCTGCAAGATATTTATGCCAATGTGCAGAGTTTTCTTAAACCGTGTCCTCTATTAGCACTTGCTTTCATTCAAATTAGGGCCACAATAAAGACAAATGACTGTGGCAGATTCAATGCATTTTTACTTGTCAAATACAACACGCATACTTTCCCTCATGTGCAGCTGGCTGTTAAGGTAACTAGCTGCAGTAGCCTGGCGCACCGCAGGTAAGTTATAATGTGCATCTAGGCTCTTTTCAGAGTTTGTTTTGTACAAAATGCTTCTGAAAATGCTAAGTGTCTTTATTTCTGGACAACCTTTATGCACTACACATAGGGGGGCATGCAAATCCCCTTTGCTGCACAGGTGAGGGATCCTTTGGCCACTAGCTTTGGTCACAGACACATCCAAGCTTTCTAATTTTCTTAAAGAAAACAGAACTAGGAGAGTCCTTTGAGATATATGAACGGGGAATTAGCTTTAATTTATTATATACATCAACTGATTCCAATTAATGCCTCAGTGGAGCAAGGCATTTATTATTAAAGCTAAGCAGATAAAAGATATAAGCATTTCTTGGGATACTCAAAGCTTGCCCCCACCCCTCCACCCCTATGACATGCAATTTCTCTGGCCCAAGCAAGCATGTTACAAGGGAAGACGAGCCAAAATAAATGCAAAACAGTCCTTTTCCTCTAGCTTCTTTGAGCACACATTATGCATAAATGACAGGGAAAAAAAAAAGAAAAAAAAAAAAGGAGAAAAAATAATTAGAGGGGGTTTCTGGTTGTAGGTTTAAATTGCTGGTGTGCAAGAAAATTCAGCAAAACAGAGACAACATTCGAAATACACATAAAATGGCTTCACTTTCTCATTCTCAGCATATCATTTCTATTATTTTAGTACTGTCTGACAACCAGAAGCAGTGAGATCATGTCAGTAACCAAGCCAGCCAGACAATACTGAGACTAAACTCCTCTCGGCCTGACCCCCTCCCCAGCACCCCTCCCTGAATCTGATTTTAAGCCAGGTCAGCTCCCATGGAGCGGTGATCCTTAAACCGGCGGCTCTTGGGCAACCTCCTTGCCTCCAGCAGCAAGAGCAAGGTAGACGAGCACTCCCTCATCCACGTCTTGGGGAGAGGATGCCAGTCAAAAAAAGGATGCAAGAAGCAAATTCCAGCACCGTAATGGCTCTGATCCCTCAGCAATTCCCTTCCACCATCAGTATTGCCCTCAGCACATGTTCGGGACACAAGGAGCAGGGTCTGCAGGCTCAGTGGGTGATGCAGGAAGGGCAGCTGGAATTATTTTAAAATTGTTTTGTTCTCCAAAGTGGACATATTTTGTTCTACAAAGTGTCCATGTGGGTTATTGCAACTTCTGTGCACGCTGGTACCTCCACAAAAACAGAGAATATTTGATTTAACTAAACAGTACATCATTAAAAATGCTTACATTGTTCACAAATTACTTGCCCCGTGATTTTTTTCTATATATTTTGCTTGGATTTTAATTTGCTTCTTTGATTATATGGCCTTCATATAAATCCCTCCTTTCTATAGCATAAGTTATATATATAACTTCTAAAATAGCAGCTTGTTAGACTCTAATAAAAAATACTTGCTGCCTTCCAAAGGGTGCCTTTAGATGAGATAATGCCTATTTATCTAAAATATCAAATGGGTAGAGAGAAATATCAACAGAGAAACTGATAGGCACACAAGAGGCTTTCTTTCCTTCTCTTTCTGAAGAGACTTTAAAGCTGAATAAACACCTTGGAAAAGCACAAGCAATATACAGATCTCCCGGGCTCTGAACCTGACCTTTCAAAGTTAAAAATACACATTTTCAAGGCTGATCCTACAAACCCTTGCTCACAAGAGCAGTCCTACTGATTCCATTGCTGTGAGCCCTTCGGTGGGATCTGGAGGGTGGGATGTATAAGGCCATGCTGAAGTTTGTTAATTCTTTTTGTTTTCCCGATCAAGCCAAGGCATTCCTGCAATGTCTCCTTAGCATTAATTTCATGCTCGTGATGATTAGCATATAAATCTAAAAGCATGTGTTGGTCTGTCCAAGGGATTTTTTTCCCCTTATCCAACACGACATTAATCTTATTAGCTCAGGTAAACAACTAACAGCTATTAGAGGAGTACAATCCATCCAAAAATAATTAACCCTTTCAGCCATGCCTCAAAGAAAAAAAATCCAAATGACAGAAATATGTATTTTTAACAAAATGTACTTGGACGTGGCAAATTAGATGCATTGTCCTGGAGATGCTCGGGGCCTCAGCTTGGTCAGAGCTCACTGGTGGGCAGGCAGCACCCCTTCCTCCTGCCCGCAGGGCTTATGGGGCCATCGCCTGCACCTCTCCCCCTGGCCCAGAGGAGGCTCGGGCCCCCAAGGTGCCACGGGAAGGCTGAAGGAGGGGAAGGAAGGGTGCAGCCACAGCAGCAATCGCAGCAGGACTCTGGACTTGCTAATCGGAGGGGAGGAGGCACCAGAGCCTTCCTTCAGAGCAAGAGCAAAACACCAACGAGCATGCAGACAAGGTCTGCCTAGCCCAAACTGCTGCCACCTTGTTTTTCCATTTATATCTGTGAAGGGGCGAGTTTCTGCATCAGGCAGCCAAACAGCACAGAAGAATCACATCCCATCGTTTTTCTGAGTCCCACGTAGACAGAACCCCGTTTGTACCAGCTGGAGGGTTTGGGAAGGGAAATGGACAAAGAGAGGAAAAATGCATTTTTTTCATGCACATATTTTGCTTTAAAGTACAAGAACTAACCCTTTTTTCTTTTCCTTTATACCTACTCAATTCCACATCCCGTCCCCAAAAAGAAAACAAAAAAAGAAGCAACTTGAGGGGAACCGAGCGAGCCCCGGCATGGGGCCACTTGCAGAGACCCCAACCCTGCAGCACGCAGCACCGAGGGACGAACTCCAGGAAGAAACCTTCCCTTGCTTATGGAAACCACACGGCACAGAATGCCCCTTTTAGGCTTAAATTCGAGTTTTACTGTGCACAGGAGACTGTGCTGTGCAAGCTGCCGACGCAGACGCTATCAGCAGATATCTTTCTTGTGTCCATACAAACGCTATTCACAAGGTCTCGAGCTCTCTTGCCTGATAGAGTATTGATCCCCTGGAGTGCAAAGTCCAGCATGCCATTAGTCCAATCTGTTTTCAAGCTGACACAATCCCATCATTTGTCATCTTCTCCTGTCCTGCTGTGTTTGTTTAGGAGCAGGATATTTGCTTTATCTGTCACTTTCCAATCCTCACTGTATTCTTTACCTGACATGGAGTTTATTGGGTCCACAGTTTTCTCAGAGTCATTAACAAGGGGTTTTTGACATGCTGATGAGATCACTGGAAAATGATGATGTCGACAGCTTGGAAAGCATTCATGAATTAGACTCCAAATATGTTTTGAAAGGGGATATGTGTTTTGTATTTCAAACTAGATTTCAGTTGAGAAATATCTAAAGAGTATTTCTTTTTCTACAACAAACATGAAAAAGGACAGCAGATTTGATTTGATGAGAATACTCGCGAAGAACAGCCACGCAGTCACTGCCCTCAGAATTCTGCAAAGGAAGACGAGACACACCGGCTCTGGCATCACTTGGGAAAAGCGGAGCAGCCAGCTTGCAAATGTTGAGCTACATGAAACACAATCACTTCACATGTTTGTTGCTCAAACTTTCAGTTTTCTTTTTTACACTTCATATTTAAGAGATGTTTGCATTTCAGAGCCCAATTCACAAACATCTCTCCAAAACCTGACAAAGGGCCTGTTCAGCTGTTGTCACCAACCTTGCTCTTCACTGCTACCTGCTAGCAATAGTAGTTGCTTTGCACAGAAGTTCTTGTTAAAATTTCTACATGTATTTCCACACCACCAGGCATGAAAAGCATCACAAGAACATCACCCAGTTATCATTTGATAGCCAACATTTACGGCCATTTTATGATTTATTTTTTCAAATGCAGGTGCAGTCTCCATGCCTTGAGTGACCAATGACATCCCGATGGCACGTAGCACATGGCCAGCTCCCCAGGGCAGACATTTGTTTTAATTTGTTTTAATAAACTACTAAATTCTAAATTCTGGATCATACTTGTAAATTGTGAATGCACGTGTAAAATTCTGGATCAGTACACAGGAAACTTAGAAAGAAAAGACTAAATTTTTCAGCTCTTGCTCCTACAAAATAATTCAGTGTTTGTGTTTTGAGATGCACTTTTTAAAATTTGCAGCTTCCATTGGAACTTCACAAGTTTTGTTACTGCAGGATCTTAAAATAAATACAAGCAAGACTACTGTCCCCAGGCTAAGAAACGCGCAGCACAGCCACACACTTAACTACGTGTTTAATTACAAAGCGAGCTGCGGGCGCCCAGGAGCTGAAGCTGCAGCCTGCACCTTCCAGCCAGCACAGCTAGTAAACCTGCCCAGCTCTCGTAAACCTCCCAGCTTCGGCTGTCTTTTTCCTTTCCCAGGGCTCAGCAGAGCCTCCCAGTGCCGTTGGTGGGACAGGATGGGGCCCTGCCCGTCCCAGCCCTGCAGGGGGCACGTTCACCCCCGTGCCCAGGCTGCACACACCAGCACCAGTAGCACCAAGCACCAGCCTCCACCACACACTGGGAACATCTCTGCAGAAAGGTCCCCATCACACCACAGCTCCCCTCGTGACACAGCTGCTGCGCTGAATGCACAATAGCAACACTTTGCAACTGCACGTTCTGCTCTTCCGTCCTTCACCACGGCATAATCATTTTCTCCATATCAGAGATTTTCTGAAAGACTACTGCCTGCAACAGATTCACTCTCCTTGCCTTTCCCCTTTTGTTTTGAGGACAGCAGGAAGAGGGCTTGGGGATACAAAGGGATTACAGATTCACCAGTATGGTTCTCCTCTCTCACATTCTCCAGAATTGTCTTGCTTCACTCTAGGCAATCACACAGCGCCCAGCTCTTCACATCTCCTTTCTGTGTGTCCTCATCTCTTCCTTTTTGCATTTTGGTTGTTTTTTCGAGGGATGATTTTATTTTATTTTTCCTAAGTTCATTTCTCAGTTTACTTCTCTACCCTGCATGTTGGGGAAAGCACTAAAAAGATAGGAAGTGCCTAAGAAAGCTGGTTTCTTTCAGAGGTGGCATTTCAAGGGTCCTGCAAACCTCCAGCAGCCCCACATCCCCGAGAGGTTTGGGCAAGGCAGGTTGGAGATCACACTCTTCAATAAAAGGTGAGCAGCTCTTGTGGGTTTGGGGAGCCCCTGCTGGGGGGGGCACCCACCCATGCTCCAGCCCCGGAGCCCCTCGGGGCTCGCTGCTGCGCTCCGCTCCCTGCGCACAGGTTGCTGCAGGGATCGGTGGGACCGAGAGAGAGAGCTGCTGCTAATAACGTCATAAAAGCAAATTCTGCCCGGTGCAATAAAAATAGGAGGCAGTTTATGCTTTCTGAGCGAACAGCATGTGAATTTATGGACAAGCAGGCCTCTGCGTTCTCTCCCTTACACATATTGGGGATAAGGTTACGTTTTATTTGTAGGGAATTTTATGGCAGCAAAGCCCATTCATTAAAGAAAGAAAAAGAAAAGAGAAAAAACAGATGATCGTTACCCAGAAATCCTCATCAGTTCTCCCCCAGTTGTTTATCCTTTAACTTTTTAAAGGAATTTTTAGACAAAGATGCTTTCTTTCTCCTCTGGAAAAGAAAAAGGAGTGGGGGAAGACGCGCTGTTTCACCCAGGCGCTTTTTAAATCTCTCCAGGCAGCACCCTGAAAACAACTTTCCCTTTAATGAAGACCTTTCTGGTGCTCTCTTCAATATTCACTTAAAAAAAATTAAAACTTCACAACTTCATAAGGACGGATCCCTGGGTAGGACTTTTATTAAGTCTTTTCTATTTACTTCCTACCTAGATAAGATCTTAATCACAGCCCCCAAATTATCCGCAATGACATTTATCAACTCTAGTCATCTTTTCTTTAGCATGCTCCGCCTGACCAGTCGGCTTTTCTTCCACCCCTTCCTTTCAATGGAAGTTAATTTCGAGTACATGATTTATCTTGCTGGGCTAACAGCACTGAGGCAGCCCACCTTTTCAAAGGGCTGGCCAGGGAGTGAATTATAGCAGAGTTGTCCAGTGATTGCGTTCCATAGGGAAGGAGAATAGGCAGCCAGTGTGTTGCCCCGATGTGGCGCTGGGACCTTTTCAGCAACTGAAGAAAAAAAGATTGGGCCTCTGACCGTGGGGCTGACAGGCAAGCGTTATATCAGCAGACAAAGGCTCGAATACCTGAAAGGATCAGAACTCCATGTACTCCGAGATGTGATGTTGTTTACAACACCATACGCTGACCCTATCCCGAATTTACATGATATCAGTGCAGTGGTCTTTTAACCTTCGCTCATTCTTCTTCCTGCATCTTCGCGCAGCCATTAGCATACAGAGAATTAGCGACGACCACATTAAATCCACCAACACTTTGAAATCCTTTGCACGCATTCTGCAGCAAGCGTTGCTGAAATGTATAATTTCCCTGCATGCCCTGTATATATCCAGGGGCTCTGTTTGGTTTGGCAATGGGTTTCATTCAGTATCTATTAACATTCAACTTCTATTTGTAAAGGGCATGTACAACCCACTCAAGTACATATTTGGCACAAGCTACAGTCATTTAGTATTGGTCCAGGAGTACAGCTGGTGCCATCTGGGGCAGGATAATAAGAATCTTTCACAGAGATCTCAGAAGCTGTGTTTTCATATTCCTTGTTCCTTCTCTGCCTTGCTCGAACGGGGGTGGTTTGTGAGTGTGCTCCTCCAGAGCCACGAGCTCCGGCAGGGTTCGGAGGCTGAGCACCCCATGTCCACGGGGCCCTGCTGCCCGCAGCCCAGCACCCTGAAACCTGACCCGTTTTCAGGCAGCAGTGCAGATTTCCAGCACTTTGTTTTACTTCTGGAAAACGAGCAGTCTCCTCGCTAGTAGCTCCGCTTTCCCCACCCCGCTGCAGAACGCAGAAGTTTCAGCGTGTCTGGGAGAGGGGTAAAGGCTTTGTCCAGCAGATGGGAGCTTCACAGGGTTTGGTGCAGAGCTTTCAGCTGGTTCTTAACACACATCACTGCCCGAGTTAGCAGGAGAGGGAATTTCTTAGGTACAAAAATCACCAAGAAAACCACTGGTCAGCCAAGGACACCATCCCAGCCTCAAGCCTCACAGCTCCTGGCTGTGGGACTCTGACAAACGATGATGTTTCTGGTCACTGCCAGAACACGGATCCCTTGTCAGGAGAGACTTTCATGCCCTGTCACTGTACCCCACCGAGCTAAGATGGGATGTCACCTTCCTTCGATGCAGGGTGTCCTGCTTACCTTGGCAAGCCAGGCACTTCCTTCTCGCCTCTCTTTCAACCAGGTGATGCCTGTTTTCCCAGTGCATGCTCCCTGCTGCTGCCTTCGTGGCTCTGTGGGTGGATGCACATTTCTTTTCCGTAGGTTTTTTTTTTTTTTTTTCATGTGGGGACAGTGCCTTTATATATATATATGTATATAAATATATACATATAATTATTATTTTTATTAGGAGGGAGGGTAACCATACGGGCGGGTGGTTCGCCTGCACAAGATTTGCATGAAACCTCATTTCTGAATCAGTCTGTCAGCCTGTGGCAGTCAATGGCCTCTTCAAAGCCACACCAAAATACATTTGGAAAGGTCCACTGCAGATTTAAAATGAATCCAATGCTCAGAATTACTTCCATACAAACCTGCTCAGCCTTCCAAAAAAGCACTCATCTGCCCTACTTGTTACCAGCACAAAATAGAAGCACCATCCCCCCCAAATTTACCAACCATTACATAGCTTGTATTTCCCTGCATGATTTTTAAAATACCTTTCTCCACTGACCACGTTACTTGAGCCTTTGTTACGTGCCAGTGGAAAGATGGGAATCCAGCAAGCTGCATTCCTTTACCAAGCCCCCACGACTGCCCAATAAGGATCCTCAGTAAGTGGAAACCTTTTGTTATGTCTCAAGCCATTTACAATGGTTAAAACCATATTCACCGTTCAACACAGAACCTAGGTAAAAATATGATGCTTTATATGAAAACAGGTTTTTCTCCCTTTCATACCATGGTGCGCAGCTGCAGCTGTTAAAGCTGACCCAACCAGCCACACAAAACAATAATTCCACATGCAAGTTGTCCTGCAAGGAACGTGGCGTTTCCCAGAACCGCTTTACTGCTCCAGCTCTCAACTTGCAGCAATAAGCAGCTTCCGAACAAGAGCTGAAACATGAGCTCTGCTATTCCCTTTTGGTTGGATGCACCGTTCACATGGTATCAGTGCTCCTGTGCAATTGGTGAACATACAGGAACTCAGAAGTAAATTTTTGGTGGTGTTTTTGTTTGTTTGTTTGTTTTGTTGTTATTTTGCTATCCAAACACGAATTTAGGCTCTGTTACCACAGATGCATGCTACTCTCAAACACTGCTCCACCTGCAGGGAAGACCAGCTAGCAGGACAGGCAGTAACAATTAAAAACAGTTGAAATCCAAGCAGATATTTATGAAAATTATCACTAGTAAGCATTTCTCATCTAGCCAACATAGAGAGATATGTAGCATGGTACATATAATTAGGTGTTACACTGGAGAAAAGTAAGTTGATAAAAAACATGCATTTCTCCTTTACAATCCTCCTTTAGCTGATGGTCTGGCAATATCCTGGTACTAATATTTTCTGCTCCAAGAGGAGCTATGGCTCATGGGAACAGTGAAAACTCTGGGCACCTACAGGGTTATTACAAGATGTCTGACTTCCTGAAACTTTGCAAATCCTACTATTTAACAACTGTCTGGAGAGCTGCACACAGACCTTTTCCAAACTCATCTTTACAAAGGAGGTCATGAATCTGCAATAGAAAAAAAATCAACACATATACCCATGGGGACAAAGAGCATTTATAGGCTTTAACAGCATAGAGAAAGTTTGCCGATGTTTTATGAAGGGGAAGAGAGAGAGGGACAGCAATGCGTTCTGTAGCAGGATGTGCATTTCTGTTCTACTGACAAACCCAATTAGGCAAAGATGAAGAAAGTCACTATTGTCAGTAAGAGAAACGCATACTTAGCACACAGCTAAAACTGTATGAACTATGAAATCCATCCTGTACTCGACCATAAAATTTCCTCTTATTCAATTTAAGACTATCTTGTGACAGTAAGATGCATCACAAACTGTAAAGACAACGAGCTTTATTTGATTTAAATTTGAATTTTGTACTCCGTGTGCATATACAAGAAGGAAGTAATATGCTATCAGGCAGCACACATAGCTTTCTTTCATTATTCAGCTGGTTGGATTTCAATGACGTAAGAATAAACTGCAGAGGTGAAGAGGAGAAAAAATAATTAGGAGTGCAACAAAATGCAAGAGTGCATTAGGGTGCTAAAAGGGTTGGAAGTGTGAAACCCAGAAATAAACATTCTGCTTAATTTACTAAGGTAGTGTTGTGATGTACGCTAACCGAATCAGTATTTGAAATCGCTGTAAGAGCTTGCATTTCCAGCTGGTATAAGGACACGAAAACTGGACAGATTGTATTTAGACCAAGTCTTACCCTTGTGGTGTTCTACACTGTCACAAGTTTGCATTTAGTGGCATGTAACTCCTATTATTCTTTGTTTGAATTAGGATTAACGTTGTGGGTTGACACTGAAGAACTGTAAAAAAGAGTTTTTAAAACCCTCACTTTTGTGTGACCTTTCAGTAACCACATCAGCTACTCTACAGCTAACCCAGCTAGCAATAAAGACAACCGGGTTTGGAGGGCTTGCTTAAGCAAAGGCCTCCCAGATGCACACTCGTATTTGGGAGCTCTGCCCCTGCACAGGCTGCCCAAATGGGAACAGTTGGGATTTTCCCCACCTCAGGTATTAACAACAACAACAAACGCTCAAAACAAAACCAAACTGTCCCAAAGAAGAGATGAAAGTGCTACTCTCCTCCTCCTCGTGTTGAAAGCGTATCACCACTGCGGACCAGCAGGAAATTAAACATTTTGTGAGGAAACAATGGGAGCAAACAAAGCAAACACAGCTGGTGAAAGACAAGGTGAGGTTCAGGGTAGCTCCTAGAGGCTCTCCCAGGGCAAACGGGAAGGACACAGCCGCACAGTGTGTGTGTTTCGGCAGCCGAGGAGCCCATCCTGCCCTGAGGAAGGGATTCCTCCCCAGGGCAGCGCTAAGAATGTACTTGGTCAGACACTGATCTTTCAGGCTGATGACCTGCAGAGATCCCCTCCACCCAACATGTTTACAATCCTGTGAGCACAGGATTAGCCTGCACCACGGATCTAGCTGAGGTTTGCCTCTGCCCTGATGGAGATCTCTTTGCTTTGTTGAGCCCTTTGTTGAGCCCTAAAAGGGGCTGGGTTCGAGCCTCTCTCTGCAAAACACCGACCGTTCTGTGATACATTAAGGAACCAGTGCTGGTTGCACGATTCACCCAGATCACATCAGTCTGGAGACATGGAGAGCTTGGCCAAAGCAGTGAGGGCCGGGCACATTTGGGGCACGAAGAGGGAACCCATTCAAGAGCCAGGCTGCTCACCCCGAGGGCATCTCGCAAGCCAGGGATGACCCCTGAAGATGTTCTTGGGGCAAACCACAAAGCCTGGCAGATGCCAACCCAAGCACACACAGTCCATGCAGCCAGAGGAAGCCAAAACCTCGCCGAGAGGACGCGGGTTTGCCAAAAGGCCAGTCCGCACACACAGAGAGTCCTGTCGCCGGGAGGAGGTCCGTCCTGATGGCAAACCTGGCAAATGTCTTATTATTACTATTATTTTTTTAAGTGGGCCTGTTCTCTCTGGGTCACTTTACTCAAGCCTGCCCAACCTTGGTAATAATGAGCTGAGGCTGGTTAAGCAGCTAATTAGCATGCCGTTTGTTAGACGAGTTAAGAATGTAATTATTGTGAGTAGGCAGAGCCTGCCGATGGAATGCATTTTGAAGGTTACCATAGGAATCTTTCCTTGGTCTATTCATTCCAAGTGTAATACTAATCACTATCATAAGGAAAGGATTGCTTGGATATAGACTGTAGGTTAACATCTGATTAGATTTCCAGTGAACAAAGCAATTCAGGCAGTTTGTTTGTTAACCCTTTTGGGCCCTGCCAAAGTGTCCCGACCTGCGGGAAGAACTCGGCGCTGCAGGGTCCCCTCCCTGCCCACGGTTTGAAGGCAGCATCCTAGCGCAGACCTTGGGGCTCTAATTGCAGAGGGCGGGCTGAATGCCGTCCTCCAAATGTGCTGAAATTAGCGTGGCATTCACCAAAACTGGCATAGCAAGCCATCTATTACTGCCTTTTTTTTTTTTTTTTTTTTTTTTTTTTTCATTTGTAGATTGGTTGGGTTCAAATTGTGCTGGATAATTCAAAGATCTGATTAAAACAGTAACTGGGAAAAACTAAAGAGCAGAACTACAGCATTATTCTTTTATTTATTTAAAATGCATGGTTCCTCGAGCATGCGGTATGGAATCCTGCAAACAAACATCCCGGGCACAAGTCTGCCCCGGTGCAACGGCGGCTCCACCCGACAGCACTTCTACCGCTTGCCCTTCAAGGGAGAGCTAGCCACCCGTCTTTGTCACATCGCCTGGAAAACAGGGCCACGTGTCGTGCTACGGGAGCACACGGACAGACAGACCATAGCGCAGCCGTACGGACACACGTCCCACTGAAGGACATCGCCCACAGGTGTCAGGTGGGATGAGCGCTGGGCACTCTGCTCTCCTGCTCCATTAATCACATCAGCAATAGTCCCAGGGTGCTAAAAACCAACCTCGTGTCTTGCCCTCATAAGAGCTCCTCCCAAATCAGGGGCTGCGATGGAGCAGTGCGGGGCGAAGCCTCTGTAAGCACTACCTGCTTGCTCTGGTTTTTCTCTGGATGAACAGTGGCTCTGTTTAAAGAGGGCGAGTGTGCTACCTTTTGTCGGGAAGGAAATTCATGTAAATTCCTCCTTTGTTCCCTCTGCCCCCAAAAGTCACAGTCAGCAGAGATCACATTTATAACAGTGCAGCTTTAAAGAACCGTGGATGTTCATTAAATCGCCTCTGCATATTTTGCTCTTTTTTTCCACTCAAGGCTGCCTACCAAAATCTCTCAGTGGTGTTCCTTAGCTCTTACCCTAAAAATATTATAAAAAATGAAGTAGTGAATGCCACAATCTGAATGCATTCTGTGTCCAGCATCATGCTGTTAGCAGCTCACTTGCGAGGCCCAAGGCTCGGTGGGAATTTACAATTCATCGGCGACCAAACTATTTTAATGTTATCAACACATCTTTACCCTGGCATACGAGTGTGTGACTTATGAAGAGAGAAGCAATTTGTTTTGTGAATTTCATCCTTTGTTATTGAAAGCTGCTGGATTTGGATGTATAAAGACCTGTGCCATTAAGCCACAGGGCAGAAGCATCCTATGGGCTAACAAGTTTGTTTGCTTGTTATTATTTTTTTTAAATACAAATTACTTTAAAAGTAGCATTATGTAGGACTCTGAAGGTGCTTTACTTAAATCTTGTGCTTCTTCCAAAAGATTGTAGAATATGAAGAAAAATGAATGGAACAGAGCTTGATCCCAATTCAGGAGGAAAATACCAGCTGATTTCTAACCAAATTAATGTATATAATTCTGTAGTTTTACAATTGTCCAATCCAGTGCACCTCTAAATAACTGTATTTATTAGAAAATGTGGATTTATTAAAACAGGAATTTGTCTGGTGTCTTTTTAAGAAAATTTTAAAATATTGAGGACGATCACTGTGAAAAGACAATCTGACATTTACTCTACAGCTCCTTTTTTGCTGCAAAACACTGTCTAGTTGAAATAGGAGATCTGATTTGTAAAGGAAAATCTTAAAAAGAAGGGTGAAATTGAAATGAGTGTAACGCTACTGACATTAAATGTTTCTCTTGACAAGATCCATGTTTAAAATAATTAACAATCTGAGGTTTAAAACAAACAAACAAACAAAAAAACATAGTCAAGCCCAATTCCAGCCTCTTGAAGCAGCAGCCACCGAGTGGCACCACACAGGCAGGGGTTCAGGGATGGTGCCCAATTCGTCATTCCCCTTCAGCATCAGTCAACATTCAGGACTGCACAATGGGTACAAGCTGACACCACAACAGGCATCACTGTGCTAGCAATTTAAGCACAAACATTTTTGCATTAGCATGGACCTCTTGAAATAACACAAGCATTGTGTGAAAGATCAACTGCAGGTTTTCCGTGAGGAAAACTTTAGAACTGAGACATCAATTTTAGGCAGAAAATAAATTGTATTTCCTGAAATAGCAAAGGACGAGATCATCTCTTGTACAAAGGTAAAAAGAAGAACAATATTTTTTTTTCTTTAATATTCTTTCAAATCCAAACATTATCTTGATCAGTTTATTTTCTCTAGTTAGTATATACAAACAAGAAGCCAGGAAACTAAGAGGGATAATATTTCAATCCAGCTTTCCCCAGATTACCAGATTCAACAAGAAATGGAAAAAAGTCTTCTTTGCAAACTATTGTTCTCAAGCCAGTTCTTTCACTCTATTTTTGGCTAATTAAATTAATCTGGTAAGCAGGTGTAAACCCACTTGTTTAAGCAATGGTTTGGGTTGCTAAAAGGAGAGATTGGAGGTATTTGCACAGTAAGAGATTTGTACAAGGGAGTATTAAACCCTATCAACAAGAGGAAACTCCACTTAGGATGCAGAAAATCCTGTTTAGCACTTACAAAATCGTACCAAATGCAAAACACAGTCTGCTTCTAATCCAATATACTAACACCAAGGTGAAGTATAATCATCTGTTTTCTTAGGCTGAACAGTCTGACCAACTATATTGAATACATTTTGAATAGTTAATGCTTTACGTGGTGAATAGAAACATATACGTGTTGCTGTCCTTTGAGATTTGGCTGTATTTGCAGTCAATAGTATGCTCAGTTTTGACTCAAGAACAGGAATATCCAAACTTCAGCTGCAATGGAGAGCTTTTTTCATGTGCATTTTATTTGGCCAAAATATAAACCGAGCAGGCTACCAATAGGGATTGCAGACAGGCACAACATCAAGCACGCTAACAGGCAAAGTACTGTTTAATAAAAACAAATACCAATCAGACAAAAGTATATATATGTGTGTGTGTGTGTGTATATATATATATATATATATATATATATATATAAAGAGCCAGAATTCAGTTTCACCTGCACAGAGTTATAATGGATCACCCTGAATTTGCAAATATTAAAAATCAGTTTGGTGCAACCATTAAAATTGGGCAGTAAGGAATAAATAACAGATAACATGAAGAACACTTGATTTCCGTTTAAAACTCTCTGACTTTCTCTGGGTTCCCAGCATATTGGAGAAGAATGACAGCTCACCACCTGGGGTGCACACAGCCTTCAGCTGCTAGGACCCCACAAACAACAAGAGACCCCTATGCAATGCCCTATTTTCTGACACATCGAGGTCATCAGCTAACCCTTGGTCCAGCAACCAAGCATCCACGGCTGCTTTGCTGCATTTCAGGCGTACTGAATGGGGCAACATTCGCTCCTGCTGAGGTATCTGCAGGTGAGACAGCAGGACTTGCCGGTATTTTGTGAGGAATGCTGCTAGGGGAGAAAAAGAAGGAGGAAGAGAGGATCAGAGTGAAACAAAACGTGACTGCACGTCCTGTGTCCTCACAGTGCTGGGGCCTTGAAAGGACCACAAGGAGTATTTAGAGAAGAAGCAGTGGTGGTGTTGCCCGTGGGCTCCTCAAGACATTACGCATGCTCAAAATATTGTTCCTATTCCTAGATCCCCCTGGAGTCCAGCCCCTCAGTTTCTAAGGTTAAGGCAGCACCAGCAGCTGAGCGAATGGGTTACGAAGCCAATGCATAACATTTGCTTCGTGTCCATCACAGCCCCTTTTGCTTTCCATCCCTCCCAAGGCAACCTGGGTGGCAGAGGGCCTCTGGGGCTGCACCGAGCATCGCTGGAGGCTGGTTCCTCCCGGAGGGACCCCTGGAGAGGATCATGTTGTCCTTCTGGGACTCCCTGCGCAGCACCAGGGCATGCCATTGCCTGAACCATCCTTGTGCTGAACGACACTCACGCCTGATACTCCGCCTAATCTTCGTTTCAGCGGCGGGGACGCTGGAGAGTCAAGCAAAGTGGCCATTTCATCCACCTCGCCCTGTAATAACGACAATTGCCATCCCTCCTCATTCTCCCCATCCAAAGCTCTCTTGCTCGGCCCCCTCCTGCCCGCCCCGTCCAGATTTGCTCCTGTTTTTCGTCTATTTGTGAAGGTGCCCAAGACAGGAGCTCACTTAATACGTTCCCTTACGCTTGTGGCGCAACAGCCTATTCAGTACAGATAAGCCCCTTTAGAAATGAAGGGGAATTTAATTCAGTGCTTGAGTGACAGCAGGAAGATTTATCCCCTCAGTAGACAATACGGCTTTTGGGGCTTTAATCTTGCCCAGACAATGGGCTGTTTCTCGGCCCTCATCTTGTGCTTTTCCCACGATGTTCGGTGATTAACCGGGGCTCCATTGGATGGAAGCCACTATCTCTCATTTAAGAGTGTTTGCGCCTCTGTCAAGGACCAGGGAGGGAGGAGGAGGGAGGTGGGAAGAGGAGAAAGGAAGGGGAGGGGGGAAAAGTTGAACTCATCCAGGAGCAATGCTGCGAGGCCGGGGACAGGGCCCAGACGGATGCCAGCGCTATCTGCGGCAGGCAGGGCGGTGACAAAGCAGATGGATACTGGCACTGTCACCTCCGGAGGGCCGCGGGCAGAGCCCTGTTGACTTACTTCTACAAACAGAAGCTCCTAATTTATTTCATTAGGGTCTTTATTTAGAAAAGCACTTGTCACAGACTGAAATCCACTGGTCCTTAGATACGTGCTGCTTAGATTTAAGCAGAAGTGCTGCTCTAAAAATGAAGGAATCCAAGCGCACCAAAGCCTGCTCCGAAACCAGCCCCTGTGCTCGCAGCCCGGAGCAGGGAGCTGAGGTCTGCGCTTAGCAAAGGCACTGAGATACCACAGCAAAGGACAACCCCACCGAGAGCATGGGGGACACCTGCAGAACACACCAGGTACCCTGCAGGTATCCTGAGCACCTTACGACAGAGACATTTATCCCCATACATGCATTGCAGGAAGCGATGGATGATTTTGTTTTGTGGAAGACTATTTCATCACTAGAAGGAGCATCCTCAGTAAGTTCTCGTCACTAGCAAGGAGCAACCATTACTGCTATTGTATTCCATAAACTAGTCTTTGTATTAAAAATAGTAATAATAAAAATATGTCCTCCTTACTAAAATACCATGGACGCCAAAGCTTCAGTTCTGATAATGAACAGAAATACAGATTTAGTCTCAAAATAATAACGCAAACTGCTGTGTTTGTTACAGTAACCCTATGCTAATGCAACCTCAATGGTCCATGTTAACGCATGGCAGTGCCAAGATCCTTCTACATGGAAAAAGTTCCTGCCAAAATAATACTGTAGTTTGTTGTTTGGTTGGAATTTTATTGTCAGTTTGTGCTTGGGAGTTCTGTTTACTATAAAAGCGAGGCTGGCATGCACATCACTGAGCTCCTGACCAGGACCAAGAGGACTTCTGCAGGCCCACGTGGTTGGTTGAGAAATATCTCAGCAAGCCCAGCCTTGTGTCTGCTGCCTGAACTGCTGAAGAGAGCAACAAACAGAACAGAACCACTGCATACAAACAGCTTAAAATAAAATAAAAGTCAACAGGTTTGCTATTGAAAGAGGAATCCTTTTCTTCACTCAAGACCTGCCTAACGGAGATACCTTGCAATAAGTGAGGAAATGAGCTATACAAGGATAGGCGGCTTTTCCACAGGTTTTTTAACAACAGCTGGCCAAGGGGCGCGATCTCACCAGATCACACCACCCACACCTCAGTACCTGGGGCATCAGCCACAGGCACACACCGCAGCCTCAGGTGCTGTGTTCACACATCCAGGACAGGCCAAGCTCTGGAGTCAGCTGGCACGGGAGATTTCTGCCAGACGTGTCGGCGCAGAGCTTCTTTCCTACGGCCAGTGCAGCGCGCCGGTTGAAAGATGCTTTGTTTCAGCTATCACACATCTTTCATTCTCTGACCCTACAACTGCATACTTGGATGACTCAATCAGCTGAAAAAAAAATGCTGCAGTGTTCTCTGTTGTTGATGTGAATGTTTGGGAGCAGCTGAGCCAAAAAGCAAAAGCATATGTTCCTCTCTGCGCTGAGAGTGGAGAGGAGTGTGTAATCCAATAGACACAGCTGAGTCGAGGCCACCAACAGACTGACATGCCCGCTAACACGCACGCATCGTGTGTGCGGGATGTCCGACGGGCGGCAGAGATTATTCCCCTCAGAGAACAAGCTCAGCCCTGCAGGAGCAAGGTGCCACCGCTCTGGTTAGCCAGCAGTGAACTGGGCACCACGGCACAGGGAGGGCCAGGGGCACTGCCCTGCTGCTGCTCTGGGGATAGCAAACAGCGAAATGTTCCATGCCATGCTCTCTCCAGCTGGAAGCATTTTTGGCACAAACTTGCAGAAGCCGAGGGACACGCGTGGGCTGTCCTTTGTGTCGGGGCAGGAGCAGCCGCTTGGTCCCGGGGGTGGTCCTGGCCCCACCAAGCCAGAAACAGAGATGCTCGGCCTCGACAGCAGAGCCTCCTGTGACCTCCTACCTGCCACTGCCTCTGCTATCATCACAAAGTTGCCTTCTTTTTCCCATCTTGTGAATGCCCAGATCTCCAGATTCCCATGTTTCAGCTCTCAGCACAAACCTAAGAAGCTGCCCTCTGGTTCAGGCAGAGCTGGGGGCAGCCTGCTCGTTACCTGCAGAGGATGGCACCCTGCGGTGCTAGCAGAGGTAGCTACATGGTAGATTTTTTTCTTACTACTTTGCTTTTAGCTCTGCAATAAGAAAATTAACATGGAAAACTATCAGAGCCTTTAAGACTCAACACACATTAATATGGGGCCAGTAGGGGGTATAGCTTAAGATTTCCTTAACATCACATTTGGGACTTTTTACTTCCCTCAACCACAAGTTCAAGTCCCTGAGGAGTCATCGGAGTTCTTCAGCCTTTTTCATGCAATCAGCTGAGTGAATGAGTTTTTTTTTTTTTGTTTTTTTTTTGTTTTTTTTCTGAGTGGCCTTTAGATGTAAATGGGCAGAAGGGCTTTACAGCCTACTCTCTCTCTTTTTAATTGACCACAATTGAGCTGCATGGTGGGACACTCTGGGGACTGCCACCCACTGCTCTGTGGGCACCCACAGGGACCCATCAGGGCAGAAGGCACGAGGAGCTCATGGAATAAGGTGTCCACCACAGCACTGCCGTCAGTAGGGGTTTAAACAACTGTCACAGTTCTCTATCTCAACCAGTGCGTCCCTGTATGCACTCTCTGCCCGCTTCCTTTTGTCTGTGACTCTTGTGAACTCATTCAGGACTCCTTTGAGGGCTCGCTGTAGCCCCTGGGAACCTTTCCAACACCTTTATGCTGAGCTGAAATGGGCCTGTAACAGGCTGAGCTGAAAAACACATCTATACATCTCCCTGCATGCTCTAAAAATGCAGAAGGGCTTTGGCGTGCTTTTGCTGCACCTCTGTCTTAGGAGATAACGGCTCCGTCTTCCCCGTGGGACCGAGACGTGCATCAGACGCTGTGCTCTGCTGCTGCTGTAGCCCAACAAGCCATGGCCTTGCCCTTCCCCTGCAAAGCACCAGTGCCCACTGGCAGCACCAGGCCCATGCAGTGAGCAGCTGGGGCTATGCGGCCTTTTTTCACCCTCACCCTCGCATATTTTCACTATCTTGCCTCCAAGCTACTTCAAGCAGTGTTTTTCTGCACTATTTTCAATGGTGAATGCAGGGAGGAGAGAGGGGAGGGAGGAAAGAACATGAGAGGAACAAAAATAAGATTAAAATAAAAGCCTGCACAGGGGGCCCACAGAGAAACAAAAGTCAGGGCCTGATTTCCATGTCATCTCAACCACTGCGAACCCAGTCACTCCCTTTAACGTGGAGATCAAACTGTGGCTTGCAATTTTGCAGCACCTTTGTCTGGCCTAGCATTTAGAGGAAGTGGGGAAAGTAGAAGGAAAATTATTCTGTACAGGCTTCCTGAAAACTGCGAGGGACTTCTGCGGTAGCAGCCGTGGGGTGAGGCAGGTCTGCACTTAGAAGAAATGCGCCGTAAGAGCTGGACTCATCCTGCAGCCTGCTGAGCGCCCCATCCCTGCCGTCCCCGGCCGTGGGATGCTATGCAAACCCATGGCTAACGGTGGCCACAGCAGCTCTCTCGCCCTGCCCAGCCTTTGCAGTTGGTCCTGACACCAAAAGCAGTGGTTTCCGCATCCCTCCCTTACAGCTGAGCTTTTCATCCTGTCTCATGCCTACAGCACAATGAACAAATGAACAGCACGGTTTGGATTTCTGATCAAACGTAGCACTGCCCACAAGGAAATTAAGGCGTACTGTTCATTGCTGACACTGCCTGAACTCCCACATCCACGGAGCTAACCTGGCCAGGAACGGCTCAGTCCGAGCCACACACGCCTGCCCTGAGTGCAGACAAAAACGTGTTAAATAGAACAAAACAGAATCTCAGCATCCCCTGCTCGCATTATAGGTTACATCTAATATTAAACTGGTTTGGCGGTTTGATTGCTGCCTTGGAGTTTAGCAGCAGAAAGCACTTCGATGGGAAGCATAAAGCCCTGTGCCCTTCACCAGTCTTTGCCCAAAGCCACTAAGTGACACGATGGCTATTATACACAGAAGCTCACCTTGTTTTTCTAATAGGTTTTTGTTTCAAGCATCCTTAACTTCCCAAGCCCCAGGTCAGGCCAGCATAAAAGCACAAGTATTCAGGAAGCTTCTTTGCCTTACAATTGCTGCATTTTGGCAGTGGCACTAACTCTTCACGCAGTGACTCCTTTTCTTCAAATAATCCACTTAAATTTAAATTATAAAAACTCATCTATGTAAGCTGCAGTCACTGCAGAAACAACTCCTAACCGAGGTAGTGCCAGGTGTTCTATTTATAGGCCTTTCAGCTAAACATGCATGTGTGTGCTTTTACTTCTAAATATCTACAGAGGCTCTGCACAGAGGTTATTTCTCATCATCGGCTGTTTGATGATTCGTATTAACCTGGCTAAGGCTGGATGCTATGAATCAATTTTTACACTGAGAATTTTCTCCAGATAAATCTCTCAGAATGTAATCATGCCAGCTCACTACTGATTGTTATACAGATGCAATACTTCAGAAGTAGCATAACCCATTTGTTAAGGGAAACACACTTAGACTTTTGTCCTGACCTAGCACAGACAAGGCACAACTGACAGCCCAGGGGATCAAAGTCTCCTCTTTATCAACACACACTTGGCAGAAATGTAAACTTCCCCATATATGGCTTCATAAATTTGTTTGAACTTACTTGAAAACCAGCTAAAGATGTCTCAAGGAGTTAAAACTCACTGGCCCCTTCAACCCTGGATTCTGAGCAAGAAAGGCAACACAGGTACATTATACTCTGGAAGCCTTTTTTTTTTTTTTTTTTTTTTTTTTGTCCATCCCTGATTTTAAGCTTGCAGGGAGAGATTAATGGAGAAGAGTTTAAAAAAAAACATCAAAAGATTTTTTTCACGTAAGTGTATATGGTTTGGGAGTGAACCACATAGTTTTTTACAGAAATAATCAATTTGTGCAAATCCATATCAAAAAATTATGCAGCATCCAGTCTGATCAGCCTCCCACTGCTGGCTGTGCCAGTTGCAGAAGGTAGATGAAGAAAGAGCAAATAAGGCAGGCAAGAAATAAACACAAGTGAAGAGCAGCCTTATCGAAAAAAAAGGAATGATTAACAGCAAGACAGACAACCAGCAGTGCCAAACATTTCTACGTATAGATTGCTAAGAGCTAACCAGGCTCTGGAAAGTTCCTGGCCTTACGCATTTCTTCAGTTCTCCACAAGATGCTTTCTAAAGGAAAATTTTTCAAAAAGTTTGAGCTTGAAGTTTCCATGTAACATAAAAAAGGGGGTTCTGGTGAAAGAAAACACGGCAATTCTCTAATGATATATTTGGTATATTCCTTCCCCCATGATTTCTGCAGCCACCCTTGCCCTGCGCACGCTGTGACCACCGGGGCGCACAGCAGCGGCTGAAGGACCTGGAATGGCTCCGTGGGCAACAGCGGTGGCTCAGAAAAGGGCAGCCAAAAAGAAACCCCGTGGCTCCCAGGCTGGCGCTCAGTCTGGAAGAACAACCGCCACATTTGGAAGATCAGAGCCAAGAGTCAAAGCTGTCACCAGCTGAAATTCTAATTGAGACTAAAGACAAAATAAAGGATAGCCAGAGGCTGCTGAATACCAAAGCCAACAACAACAAATTAGGTGTTTGAAGTCATTTAAGTTTCATACCTACAGTGAAGTGGTTTTTATTTGGCGAGAGAAATACCTGGAGCAGTAGGATATAACAGGCTATCAAGCAAATGTGCTCAAAGACAAATAAGCTAGCACAGATCAGAACAGCAGAAATGAAAGGAGGCTGAGAGATGCATTCAAGCAGCAGCTGGTAACGCCACCGTGACGCAAGACACTCAGGGAAAGTTTAAGATGATTTTAAGCAGACATGAAAAAAGCACCTACAATGTTTCTCTGAATAAAGGGACTTTTAAAATAGTCATTGGTAAATCAAACAGAAGCACGTACCAGAATTCTGCCAGCAGCCAGCGAAATCCAGTGCTCTTCACGTCTTACTGCCCTGGAAATCTTGCACGGATGGGTCTGACACAGCAGAGAAACCTGGGCTGCCCCTCAGAAGTCAGATTCACATCCCTTGAGTACAGAAAATACCCAAGACTCTTTTCCTAAGGGACTAATGAAACTGCTTTACCTGACCAGCCATCGGCTTCAAATAGGAGGAATTGGAAATGTGGTTTTTGTCTGCAAAAAAGGCAAGACAGCAGCTAGAGACAGAAAGAGGAAGGAAAGAGGGGGAAGAACCAAGAAGGAAGTACCAGTTCTTTGACACCTTTTGGATGGAGATTTGCAAAGCAGAACATACCCCCTTCCCTTTCAGGAGCCTATTTGGTCTAATCTGATTTTAAAAGAGCTCCTTGTGATGAATCATCGTGCTCCGCCAGGGGTGCTGCGGCAGGGACCGGTCCTGCCCACTCACCCTTGGGCTGCACCCTGGGGGCTCAGCTCTGCCCCGTGCCCGTGCATCACCAGGCCGTTGTGGCCACAAAGCCCAGGCAAGGCTGGGATGCAGGTGCCTGAAGTGCCATCAACAGGATGAGCACAAATGGCAGCTGCTCTCCAGTGACCATTTGTGGGATGTGGCGAGGCGGCCCCTGGAGAGCAATGATCTCAAAACAGGCCAGAGTCCAGGTTTGAAATCCCCCTCTAATGGGTATGTAAATGCCTTGGGTTTTGCTTTCACTGCTACTAACAATTTGCCAGCAAACTTATCTTATTTGCTGAGCTCAGTTTCTCTCTCATTTATCCCCCAAACCCACAGGGGCTTGATTTTTATGAGGTGCTGAGCAACCACAGCTCCTGTGGCCTCGTGCTGCGGCTGGGGTGGTGGGGCTGGGATGCTCACCCCCGAGAAAAGATGCTGGGTACATCCTCCAGGAGCACAGACTGTGTGAGCAACTGGGGACCTGAGGCTAGGACCTTGGCTTCACACTGCCATGATGATGATGTCTTCCGGACCTGCCCGCTCGGGTTGTGCCCTGGCTCCTTACCAATGAGTGAGAGAAGGAACAAGCTCTAGAGAAAGGTTTCTCTTGGCATACGGCTCTATGGGAACAGAGAAGTTGCCTGCTCTAAACCCTATGTGGTAACGTAACCAAAGGCAAGGGGTGAAGACGTTCCCCAAAGGTAATGCTGGCAGGCTCACACAGCGAGCCCAGCCCCTCTCACTTCCCCGGGCAGCCTGCTGCTGCCAAGAGCGTGGAAAACATCCAGTCCCTTTGTTCCCATGTCCAAAGTCACAGGAATAAACACCTCCCCTGCTGTTGGGTGAGTTGTCCACACAGACCCTGAGGACCCAGGAAACACAAGGATGGGGACAGGAGAAGCAGTGCAAGCACAAGAGCCACGCTGCTCTGTGGCACACGGTGCCCAGGAGAGCTGGCTGTACTCCGGGTCGGGCTGCACCGTGCTGCGTGCATGGGTACCTTACACACAGCCTGCATCAACACCGAGACAAAGAGACATGCCCAAGGTCACGCAGCTGATAATAAGACCCAGCGCAGATCCCAGACGTCCTGCATCCCAGTCCCCTTGTCAGACGTGATAACTCTTCATTTTCTTCCTCAGCAACTCATGTATACCATTAAGTTCCACTGGTGCATAACAGTGTCACCGAGCGACGCAGACACACTCCCTGCCAGTTCGCAGTATTTGGCATTTGTAAGGCAGGTGATGGGAACAGCAGACATCTCCAACGTCCCCATGTACCAATTGACAAGAAGGAAAAAAAGGATTTGACGGGTGAATGCAATAAGTCCCCTGCTCACTGCACGGCAGCAGCCACTCCTCGGAGCGCAGGGCATCTCCAACAATTTTTCCACCTGACCTAAGCTTTTTAATAAACAAATAAAATAAACCAAACATTTTGATCAAACGCCTTGTTTGTGCGTACACAGGCTCAGGTGAATAAAGGCTGACAAGCTTATCCTCCATGAGCAGACCCTTGGTACCACGCGGACAGAAGCAGGGCTGGGATGGTTTATCCAGCGGGGCCCCTGCTGCCACTCTGCTTATCTGAGCCGCAGACCAGCACACAACCACAGGCAAGTTACTTCTCTCTCTATTGCTGTTTCTTTCTTCACCTTTTTTTTTTTCTCATGCTAGGCCAGTGATGGGATCTTAGGCCACCTAATTTGGCAGACCTTACATGTCAAAGCCTATTTGGAAGCGGAACAGAGCCTGCTTTGCAGCAGCATTCATTTCACCCCGAGTCCGTAGCACCTTGCATGTTGGGACAGTGACTCCATCTGAGACTGCACAAGAGCCAAAATACAAACTAGAAATTTACATAATTATGTTGCTTAATTTCTGTATCATCATTAAAAAGTAGTGCGGTAAACTGCTCTAAGATGTCAGTGCAAAACCAGTAACACCAGTAAGAAATAACACCTGTAACACCAGTAAGAAATGAATTCTTCTGTGCCAAAAATCACATCAGGAAAAAAAAATAAAAAAATCAGGTGTTTACCCTGGCAGTGCTACAACTTTTCTCTATGAACTTCGCAAAACTTCATCCCCAAATGGATTGACTTCTACATTATCTGACATTTCCTCATTAGCTTCTTTCCTTTCTCTCTTTTCTTTGCAAAAAGACCCATGAGTCTAACCATGTCAGAAGTCTCTGAAATTTGACAGATCTTACATTTCCAGCTCATTTTCTAATGAGTTTGTACATCAGGACTGATTAGTGTAATAAGGAATTCATGAAGCAAATAAATGTAACATGAAGACACCTTGAAGAGGGGAAAGAAAGAGCAAGTCAAATATGTTGAGAAGAGGTCTGGCCTTTTTAACCTTCGTTTAATCGTTATGACAAAGACACTTCATCAAAGAGACTTGCCAGGTATTTGGACTTTGTGTGCATAAATACCGGGCTTTGAACTTTTTCTCCCCTGCATTACCCAGGAGATCCCATCATTAGCCTAATTTAGGCAACTTCTTATCAAACAAAGCTTTAGCTAACCATCTAGTGACCTGCTAAACAAGACTTAAGTACTGCGAAGGATGAAATGCATCCGTGGTGACCAGCTGGCAGGGCACCTGCCGCGCCGCCAGGATTGCTTCTTGGCCATTTTGGCGCGCGTGCACTGCGTGAATTGGCCGGCAAACTTCCTCGAGGGCAGCAATCACCTCGCAACCAAAAATCATCAGCAAATTCACGTTGTCTCTGTTAATGTAATTCTCAACTAACCCTGCCAAGCAGAAGTACAGCAATGTTTTTTCCACAATAGGTACTGCTTCCCCACAGAAAAAAAAAAAGAAAAAAAAAGAAAAAGAAAAAAAAAGCACATCTCTAGATTCACTTGCATTTTATTTTCACCATGTCCAGTATCACTTTTCTGTCATCTTTCACTTAGCTTCTACTAGAGCTGAGGACCCTCATCCCCCAAAGTTATCTGAGCCAAATAAGCTTGTACAAGGACAATTTCCTTCTGGATACAAATTTCTTCTTGGAGAATTGGCACAGAGCAACCACCCAGATGTTTGGATCCTATGGGAAGGAAATACCAGTATGGTTTTTATTTTTTATTTATTTTTATCCCCAGAAGAAAAATAGGCTTTTAGGAATAGAAGCAGATTTCACGTCTTTGCTGAAGAAAGCATAACTTTGTGAAGGTTGCATGGAAAACACGCCCGAGGCTTTCTGAGCGGCTTCAGTCCAGGAGCTCCTCCTGGATGCAACTCAGCAGGAAGCTGTGCACCCACTGTAATAAAGTGTGACAGTATCTAAAACTAATGCACAGCGGTTCTGTTAGGTATGCTGGATGAATAAAGTGACAATCATGAGGGTTTCAGTACCCAGATCTATTTCACTGTTGGACAACAGTAAAAGAGGCTCCACAAGTGGTCAGGGATCCCTCAGTGCTGCTCACCCGGCTGCCACCGCTGCTCTCCTCGTCAGAGAGGGGCTCGCCCCGTCTTACCCTGTGCAATATCGTCAGGGCTCCCTAGGAAGCTGCAAGAAGATTCTTCTGAATGGGGGCTGTATGTGAAATAGTTCAAAAGAGTCCTTGTCCTGCACAGACTAGATCTGCATGGGAAGTTACTGTTTTGTTCTTAGGAAGAAAGCAAAAACCCACAAGAAAAAAAAAAAAAAAAGAAATAAAAAGAAGAAGAAAAAGAAAGAAGCCAAAGAAACCTCAAAAAGTTCAAAGGGTGTTTCATCAGAGTCTCAGTCCTCACGAGCAAGGACCCCTTTGTCATCTCTGGGTGACTGACTTCTCCCACGAACGCAATACGCACAGAGAATCTCAAGAAGAGTTACACCAAAATCATTCTTCCTAAGCCACGCTAAAGATTTGCCATCCACTGCAAAACTCTCGGGTTGATTTTGTTCCCACATGGATCACTGCCGTTGACACCGAGCCGCGTGGTCCAGGAGAGCCCTGACCTAACGCAGCACCTCGGGCTTTGACCAGCCCGGGGGCTCTCGTGGCCTGCATCTCCTGCAGCAAGAGCCACCTCCTATCCTGTTAAAGTGTTGGAAGTAAAAAGTTTTTTTTTTTAAAAAAAAAAAAAAAAAAAAGTTATTCTAAATCTGACTCTCTTTGAAATTATAAATTTTGTTTTTGTTTTTGAGGTTCTTACCGCTAATATATTCAGCTGATGTATATGGAAAAATCACTATGAACTAGCATAGAAATGCCCCCCCTCTTTCCACTTTTTGCTTTCTGCACCCTTTTGACTCATTTGTTCTAGCCAACTTTTTCCCCTTATTCTCCTTTTGCATCTGACCAGTCTGCCTCTTCTTTATCCATCCTACTTTCCATCACTTCAGCTCTCCTCTCTCCACGTTCTGCAATGCTCTGGCCCAAGCCCTCACGCTTTGCCTTTCACTTTTGCAGACATTTATCTACCTTGTCACTGAATATTACAAAAGAAAAACTATTTCCTTCATTGCACAGCTGCCCTGGCTTTAATGCTGTTTGTAAAATTTTCATAGACAGTAAAGCTTGTATTATTTCAAAGAAAAAAAAAAAAAAAAGGAAAAATGCATACTCCAGGTTCATGCAGACTGACATACTGCAGGGTGCATTTCTCTCATGGTGCACTTCAGCCTTTTTTTCTTCCTTCCTTACAGGTCACACTTTTAGAGAACTTGAATAAGAAGCATTGCTATGGTAGCAGGTAACAAGATGGCATTTTCCAGAAAACTACAGGAAAATCAATACAAGTAAGAAGATACAAGAAGATACAATCAATACTAGAAGAAACACACAGATAATCTAAACTAGTAATAGGATCCCGGGGAAAACGTATCCAGTCATTTTAGCATAACAAATCATTTATAATATATATGATAAAAACAAGGTACAATATAATTAGCACAGATTTGGCAGGCTTCCAGCATGCTGAACTAAATAAATGATTCTGTATTTGCTTTATAGCATAGAGAACTATTTATATTGTCATCACAATGCCTGAGGGATAACTCTTTCCTGGAGTAACTCTACATACCACAGTAGTGCAACATGGCCTTTCATTTTTAACTCAGGCCTCCCAAACTGCAGCTCGAATTCAGCTCATTTCACTGCTTTTGCACCGCTCCCACGCACTTTTGCAGAAACCACAGGCTGCAGGAGCGCGAGACGGAAGCCTCTCGGTCTCCGATCCCACGGAGCCGGGGCTGGACAGAGGCTTCTGGTAAGAGCTAGCACGGAAAAATACACTTCCCAGTTTTTCTCTTTTTGGCCAAAGTAGCCAGCAAGTATTTTTTGTTGTTGTTGTTTTTTTTTTTGTTTGTTTGTTTGTTTGCTGTTGTTTTTTGTTTTTCTCTTTTTCCCCTACACGCATATCCAGTAGCCAAGTGGAAAAGGGAGATTTCATAGCATCAAAGCAAAAATTTCCCTATATTTTTCTGAATAACATCCATCTGCCCACCCTCTGCAAAGATGCAAAAATTCCTTTTGGGGACCTTAGCAGTGAAAGCTTTGAATTTCTCCACTGCAGGGAAATGCCTCCCAGTTTGTCCTCCACCCCCCCACCTCCATGAGTCCCCGCACCCAGCCCAGCACCCAGGGCCAGCCGTGCCCTGTCCCTGGCCTCTGTACCGCCATGTGACACCAGCCAAGGTGAACTTCCAGGTAATTCCACCACATTGCCACTTCTGTTAATAAACTTCTTGAAATGGCCCAACCACATGGAGCAGTTTTACCGCAGCAGCAGAAACATCAGCAGCTGCCCAGGGGAGCAGGCGCCTACGGACGCCTTTTTCCCAGGGCAGAGCCGATGTGCACGGGGCTCTGGCTGCCAGCAGCTTACCCAGGGGAGACAGCAATAGCTGTGAAATTGCCCAAAAGCTGCTGCGGGCAAAGGCCAAAGCTAACTAAAAGGGAGGACCCCCATCATCAAGGCAGTTGTCATTTTGACCTCAGTTACATGGACACCAACCCAAATTTAAAAGCCCTCTGCAAACTCTGCCAGACACAGGCTCTCTTTCTCGGTTGGCAGGTGATTAAAGAGTTTTTGTGTTTAAACACAAGTTTTGGAACAATCCTTTACAAAAAGCCTACACCTTTGATAGAGTGTGCTGCGATGAGGTGGAAGACAAACACACGCAAATGTCCCCTGTCAGGCCTAGCGCTTTGTGTTTTGCTCTGATTTGACAAAATGCTGAGAGGATGCTTTTACATTAAGAAAATATCTGTGAAAACTGTCAGTTCAAAACTAAGCTGATGGTCCAAAAAAATAGCAACACTAACCTGCCTTGGTGAGATACGCACCAAGGTAAAACATCAGGGCGCTGGGTCAGGGCAGGACCAGCCAGGTCCAAGCCCTCGCTCTGGGTGAAAACTGGTGGGACCTGAGGGACCAAAGCCAAACAACCTTCTGGGTTCGTGCCGTCCAGGCTCACACCGTATCAAACCTCAGATTCAGGCTCTACACTTGCAGCAAGAGTGATTGCTAAAAGGGGACATCACCTCTCCCCTCCTGTCCACCAGAAAATTAACTGGTGTCCTTTCAATTCATGAAATGCAAGGTCAAAAGGGACTGCTGTGGTTCTCCAGGCTGACCTCCTGTACAACAACACTTCCTCAAATTAATTCCTGTTTGGTACACGCAAACCTTTTAGGAGGCATCCAACCTCAATGTTTAAATTGTCAGCAATAGTTAAACTTCCTCGAGTCACTGGCAAATTGTCTGAGCGTGGAAAGTGTCCCGGGCATTTTTAAGAACACGCTCAGCAAACATCTGGCAGAAACAGAGCCGTGAAGTTTGTCCCACAGCTGCCCAGGAGGACAGACAAGGTGATCTTCCAGCTCACCCTCCCTTCCCTGTTTTCTTTGATTCCCACTCTTTTTCATTTTTTTTTTTTTTTTCTTCCCAAATAATGCTTGCATTACATCAGATGCTGTCACACTTTTAGTCTATCAAATCCAGTTTTGCTGTCAGGTAAGCGCTCTGAGATGGCAGTCCTGTCACCTCTTCACTTTCTCTTCATTAAACTAAACAGATCGAGCTTCTGGAATAACAGGCAAACTGTTTATTTCTACGTTTATAGTTACACGTTTTCGTTAGAATTTATGCATGAAGGTTTATGTTACAAAGCAACAAAATGTGTTTTCTGTTGTTGTTTTTTTTAAAACCCATTTCACAATGAAATCCAGCCCCTAATCATCAACTGAGAATAGCAAAACAAGATGTATTATAATCCTCTTTATTTAAACGTTTTGATTAAATTAAACTTGAAGATACTACAGTAGGGGCTTTCCCACTGCTCTCAGCTGAAAGAGGGAAGAAATGAACTGGCTTTAAAATGAAACAGGTTTCTCCTCTGACTGACTGCAAGTTACAGGATGTTGGTAGTGAACCAATTAAAACACATCTTAAAACGATAAATACAAACCAAATGTACATTATCAGCATGTTCAGCCTTTTGTTTCTTGGTTCTATTTTGTATCTGCTTATAGCAATCATATGTGTTTTGAAGGAGGGAGAAAATCAAATCATTTTAGGAAATAATAAATAAAGAATTCAGTGGAGGAAACAAAAGAGGACTGCATTTATTCAAACATAAAACAAACCATGCCTTCAGAGAGCAGGGTAGAAAAGAAGCCACAGCGTTCCTGGAGCGGGGGGACTCAGAAACATCCAGACAACAACAAAAAATCCATCTCATTTTAAGACAGTGATGTGGCACCTAGAGAATATGCTGCAGAGGAAGGAATGTGCTCTGTATACCCCATCTGTCTGGATCCTCAGCAAGAGATGTCCGGGCACGGTCAATAAGGAATTGTCATCTTGCTGCTGTGCCTTTCAGCCTCTCATTTCACTCAGAAAGAGCACTTAACCTAAGGCTAAGCGAGGAGGTGCCTATAAGCAATGCGCTTCCTCTTTTCCTTCCACAACTAAATTATCTCCTGGCAGTTTGCTCTTTGCTTTTTACCACCCCTGAGATATTGCAGGTTCCTTTTTTGCTCAGTGCTGGGCTGGCCCGAGCCACATCAGCTGTGCAGTGTCAGGATGCTTACCTGCTGCACCTCTTCCAAGACAACAGCTTCTTCAGATGCATCTTCTCAACCCCTACTACTTATTTGTCACCTGAAGCACAGGTAACCTGCCTTCCGATGGGTGTGGTATCTCTAGTTAACCCAGCATTAATCCTCAGGATTAATTAATGCATCCGAAAGAGCGGCATGAAGTTGCTAGCCTGGATTTCACTCCCATTTCCACCAGGACATTCACGTTCTCACAAGCACTGACAGATCGGTGCCAGAAGGGCGCTGGCATCTCTGTCACTTCTCTGCAGTGCAACAAGAGGGAACAAAGTCTCCGTGCTTACAAAAATAAAGTTACGCCAGCTACAAGCATTCACCATTTTCACAGTAAAATACACATAAACTTCACAAGTGAAAGCATTTCACTTTTCACAAGTCCCAGAAAAACAGACTTATTTACCTTTTTTCTCCCTAGGTTTGCTTTCCCAAGGCATAGCTTTTTGGCATAGATTTTTTTTTTTTTCCCCTTATTGATCTGCCCACAATCCCATACCCCAAGCGGATTGCTCTTAATGAAAAACTGCAGAAAGTTTGCACAATTTTTTCATTATTTGAGGCTGCAGGTAAGTAGCTGCATAGTCCTGTGCTTAGTGGAAGGAAGTATTGAAAATCTCCTTTGCTATTCCTTGTTTCACGGTTTATAACGTGATACTTATAAATACTTTGGTAGCAGATTAAGCTCCAGAGAAATGAAAACATTTAAAAAAGAGCACAAAGCCTGCAAGTGTCCAAATGAGGGACCAGAAACTCTGCTTTAAGCTCCAGGAGGGGGTTTATGAGATGTAGTGCCATGTGCCATACAATACAAGATAAACATCTGTTGTTATTTCAGTAAACTTAAATCAGATGTTAAGCTTTTTCTGCAGGGGGATAGTGGCACAAAGAAGGATCTTTTTTTTCTTACCAAGGTGGCCATACCCTGTGCCGGGAAAAGTAGGAGAGGATTTTGGAGAGGACTTAAATAAATACTGTTAAAGCAGTGTGGTGGTGTGAAGTGACCTGCTGCACCCCCGGCTGCACCCAGTCCTTTAGCCCTGAATTTCTGCCCAGACAGACTTTTGCTAACAGGGAGGCCAATGCTGCAAGCACGGGGGATAAGATGCAGCAGTTGCTTGCTGAAGAGCAAATTCAACACCAGACGACTGCAGTGGAAAGGTCTTTGTGGGCTCTGGTGGCTTTTGTGACCCCAGTCCGTCCCCTCACCTCTCTGGGCTTACAACAATAAGGACAGAAGCCTCTGGTTTGGGATTAGTGTTTCAAACCAGAACCCTAGTATTTCAGACAAATTGTCACACTCGATTTTTCACTGCCACCAGGAAGACAGCTTACTCCACGTGGCTTGGGGATGAGCTGCGATGCCCACGGCAGCATCGGGGCAGCCGCCGGACACCTGCACCCCTTCAGCCCCAGGGAAGGCAGGGCTGCAGCGAGGGGATGCACACCCGCTGGTCCCCAGCAGGTAAAGGAGGTCCCCAGCAGGTAAAGGAGGTCGTGCACTTGCCCACACAGAGCTGAAATCCAAGTGAGAAGGCATTGCCCATTTGCCATGGTAAGCCCATGACAGCTTGCCGTCAGTATCACGCTTTGATTTAACGGCATCAAATAGCTCGGTTTTATATGCAGTATCCCACATCTTAAATCGTAAGGAATCAGTCTTAATTGCTAACTTTGACAGCTGTCTACTTTCCTCATTACACACGGTAAGCTGTAAGGTACAGCTAAGTTAATATTCCAAGCTGTTTCTGTTTTCAGCGTATTAAAAGGGATCTTATATCCCCAGCACCAGACAGCATATGGAGTTCAGCACTCCGAGCCTTAGGGTAAAACTTCCAGGGGTTATGCTGGACCACTGGAGATGTTGTAAAAAGGAAATTTTGCAAGGTACAGTTCCAGGAGCTGGGCTTGCTTGTGTTTCTCTGCACAGTGGTTACCGGCAGCGCAAATGAACCATAGACCAAATGCAGAGCTCCGGATAAAGTAACAGTAATCTGCCTTTGTGTCCAATTCCAGATGTATTTCTGTTCAGCTTTTAATTCGGAAATTTTGTGGCATAAAGCGATTTAACAATGCACTTTTAATGACCCAATATATATATCTTTTGTTTCATTTTTATTTACCTTAGCAGCATACTAAAACATAACCAGCATACTTCAGTTTTTTACATTATATTTTAATTAGTGTTTTTTGTATATGAAAGACAAAGACGTTACTCAGTACAAACACACATCTACTGTGCTGCATTTCCCAAGGCATATAATTTAATACCCAGAACACCAAGTCTCTCTCCATCAAAGTTAATACTCCCTGGCCAGGCCTTGGTCTGTCTGGTAGCCGGGTTTTAGGGCCCGTGTGAGCAGAGAACAACGCTTGTTGTTCTTCCAGAAGGACCTGATGGTTTATAAACTCAAGAAACTTCGCACAAGAATTAGTATGGCTGTGAAAGGAACCGAGTGCAGGCAGATATGCCCCACAGCCAGGCAATTTTAGGATTTTATTTTTTTATTGGTCATATGTTCAACAAGGAGAATACAAGATAAATGAACCAAACTTTTCCCAGAATGGATGCTCAGTGCTGCCCTTAGCACTGTGTGTTGCATGTTCATCTTTCTATATTTCCCTAAACATTTTCCTACGTGTTTTCATGTTGAAAACCCCTCCCAAGGCCAGGAGCAGAGGCTCCCAGCAGCAGAAGGAAGATGCCCATTTTCCTGCAGCACAAGCCCGACCACCCCGGCCTCATCCATTCCTCCCATAGGACCCCCTCTGGCCTTGTCCTCGCCACCCTCTGCATCACCAAAGTGCACCAGGAGAGCCGAGGAGCAGCCAGACCAGGCTGCCCCTCAGAAGCCAGCTCGGGCTCGGAGCTCCTCCAGGCTGCAGGTTCAGGCTGCTCGTCCCCGTCTGTAACGGTTTGGCCATCCATGGATTTAATCCTGTGCAACATTTATGGAGCATTCCTTTCCTCCTCCTCTGAAGCAAGTGCAAATACTGCTTGGCAGAGAAGAGCTACCCGCAAGGAAGGAGTTCCTCAGGGCAGTTACACCAGAGCTCGAACTAACCATAACATCACACATCTGAATAATACTGTGAAAAATATATAAAATATGTTATGGCATTAAAAGTTTAAACATCATAAATCTCGAGCGCGCTATTTACTGGGCTGCAAAGGTGACAGAAACAACATTCTGAAGTGGAGCGAGAAGGGAAAAGAGGAGGGGAAAGAGAAGGGAGCGTGGAGCCAGCGCGCGGGGAAGCCCCCAGGGAGCAGGGGAAACGCGGCTCGGAGGCAAACTGCTCGAGCAAGGGGTTTTCAGGAGAGGTGAGAAAGACAATGACAAAAATCAGGTCAGAATTCAAAGGAACAGAGTATCACACACGTAAAGTCAGCTCCTCCAGGCAGGTCACTGCTGTCCTGCTGAAGCTCTCCAACCATGCCAGCATTTGCACAGGGATTACACACAAAAGCGAGGCTAACGTTGCCGGCTACAGCATTTGCTCCAACATTGGCCAAATTTCAAGATAAATTCAGAGTTCAAGCTTGAATCCAAAAAAACATTTTGTTAATTTTTGACTCGAAACCTTGCTAAAATGTCAAGTTGCTTTGAGCTTCTCTCCACATGCTTTATTACTGATTTATTGCTCTCGGGCTCTGTGTTACAGTTCAGCAAATAGGATATTTAGGGAGTCACTGGGAGAAATATTAAAACAAGTAACTGCAGACTGTCAGCCCAAGCCTCAGATAAGTTATTTGGGGTCCTAATGGCAGAGAGGTGGGTTTCTTTGTTTTATTAGGGTGATGCCAGTGATGCTTTTTATTATTGTTTTATGTATTTCTATAGTTTTAGGTGGCTGGCTGCATATGCAAGCTTTCAACAAGCAATCAACAAGAACCTGACTTGTTTGCTCCTCGGAGCCAGTAATTCACAAAGCCCCCCGTAAAACCATCTCTGCCAGGACTCCCGCTCCCTCGCCTCTCTCAGCCAACACCGCTCACAGGTTGAGCACCTCACAACCGGGGGGGTAACGCCGTCACGGATCAGGGCCGTGCACACAGAGCCCAGCAGCAGCCCCCACCAGTTCCGCTGCCCCGACACATCGCGCACGTGGGCAGAGACGATTTCTCATGCAAACCAGCTTACTTGAGTCATAATTCAGCACAAATTCAATTTTTATCCGTTACTGTGAACTTTTCTCGCTTTCGTAGCTTCAAGTCAGCTCATTAACATTACTTAGCCATCGTTTTTATAGTTGAATTATACTATGTTTATACTGTGGAATTCCATTACTTAATTGCTTCACTACTGGAAATTTCAGTGGGGTTCTCGTTTTTCGCATAAATCTTGAGAATAAACATGTTTCTGTATTTCTCTTAATTAAGTGCATATTTCATAAAAATAGCCAACACAGACAAATTAAGCAAAGCATCATTTGTTTAATCAAATGGGAAACTCATGCTGCATGTAAATGGGGAAACTCCAAAAGCCTTGGCGTTTGCTTCCAGTAACTGCCAGAGACTGGGTGTTCCTCCAGACTACCCAAATCTGCTCGAGCCTCCAAAAATGCCCCGCAGAACAGCATGGCCGGTCTAAAATGGGGGGGGGGGGGGGGGGGGGGGCAGGACAACAACACCCACAGTGAGAAGGGGGAGAAAACCCAGGGAAGGAAGCGCCTGGGGCCAGCCCTTCTGCTCCATGCCAAGGTTGGTTACACCCATGTTTTGCTCCACATCAGGCAACCTAAACGTCTGTGGTTCCTTATTGATGCACTACCTGTCTTCCAAGTCATCTGCTTGGATTTGGGTTGTTTTATCAAGGCTTTTATCTAGGAAAAGGGTATAGGATCTGTTTGGTTCATTGCTGTGGTGGTGGGATTTCTCATCTTTTTTTTTTTTTTTTAGGGGATTACCATGTAGACAAGTGACTGGATTACAGGGCTTTTAAAAAATGGTAGCACACAGGGACAATGATACATTTTCCCATTCCTAGTGTAGAAACAGCACACAGAAGAGATATTCTTGCAATGATGAGGAGGAGAAACAAGAAGTGAAAGTGAACAATAGAAGGAAAAAATACCTTAATTTTAGGTCAGTGGTGAGAATCTTTTAACTTAAATTTGCTTCCTCTTCTGCACAGAAGTTTTTACAACTGTTTTGAAGTTTAACAATGGATAAAATAAAGCCCTGGAATTATCAACTGTTACAATTACTCAAAATTTTATCAGCTATTTTGTGCCCCAACTTCATCCCCCCGCAGCGATGCTTCCCCTTGCTCCAGGGCACGGAGCTGGGAGCACCCTTGCAGCCGCTGCCTTCAGGGAGCTGTGCCCTGGCCAGCAGCATGCCGCGTTCAGGCTCATGAATATGTTTACTGAAAGATCCTATTTTGAGCACCGTTTTATTCAGACATCAAAACCATTTAGAAATTATCACCTGCCTTGGCAGAGCAGCGGCAGCTGAACAATGCGAGCATCTGGATTCCGCGGCCATGTCGGCCGTGGCAGCTGGCACCGAGCGCTCGGCCTCACTCATCGCTTTCTGAAACCCTGCCAGACTTGTACTTCCTAAATGAAACCTGGCTGAACAGCGACATTCGGTTCCTCTGGAGTCCTGGAGGAATTGGGTGATTTATGGAAACCAGCTACTCACGCTTGAAGCCCAGGCTAAGCAATAATCAATACTTTATCAATATTTTTAATATGGCATTATGGACTCTGATTTTTCTTCCACTGAGACATCTGCAGCACTATAAATAACCCCCCTCCTGTAGCAGAGGAAGGTCTGACTGCAGCACTGCCCCCTGTGATCGGCATGGTGGGAGCTGCGGCTCACCCCGTGCACTGCGACGCGTCGGGAGAGCACCGCGGGTAACGGCCAGGCTAGGGAAGGTGCCTTCCCCGGGCACTTGCAGGTATCAGGGAACACGGCACAAAATATGAGCCCTCTTCTGACCTTGCTTCAATAACGATTATTTCTTGAGGCATGCGCACATCGTGATACACCTTGCTTCTGAATTGCTCTGCAATTTCCTTGTGAAGCCAGCGCCGCTAATGCTGATAACTTACGCGAGTAGTGAGAAGAATGCCTAATGCCGAGCACAGATCATGCTGGCTTCATCTGAGAAGAGCATTCTCTAGATTTCATAGCTGAACAGGTGAAAAAAAATATATATTGTTTTAACTAAGAAAAGATGGCATCAGGAAGGAATTGATCCTACGAAAGTGGTGCCCAATATCCTCCATACCCATGCACCAAATGCTGCTGATCTTTTCCTCCTCTGAATGCAAAAGGAGTTCCTCCAGCTGGTACCACACACCCCACACGGTGTGAGATCGGCTCTTGCCTTTGCCCCGTGTTTCTGCATGCAAGCAGGGGTCTGCCAAGCAATGCTGCTGCAATTTCTACGGGACTAGAAATGAAAACATCAGTTCTAGAGGCCAGAGAAAGTGGTACACTTTGATCAGAGGGACCTAGCCCAAGCACTTCAAAGATCAAGCCTGAATTTCAGTTTTAAGGTGGCAGCTACTGGTGAGAGCAATGCAAAGCCTCCCAGGCCCGGTTTTGGAGGGTCGAAGGTCACAACAGTTTCAGTTGCATTCACAAAATCCCAGAGCTTCCCAGCAACTCCACACTGCTTAGAGCAAACCAGCAACAGACTTGGAAGCCAGATAGGAAAGGGTAGTGAGAAAGATTTAGCAAAACAGCATCTATGTAATGCAGAGAAAAGCTATTTTAAGAGCTCTTAAAGCTATTTTAAAAGCTGTGCCTTTTTCTCTTTACCTCCTTTATCTCTAATTCTACCTGCTCTTGAGAGCATGAAGGCAGGTGGGAAAGCAGGGCACCAAAAGAAAGAAGACCCGCGAGGTACCCAAGGCAGAAGACCCCCTCTGGAGCTGCTCAGCTGCTGATACAGACATCTTTCCCCTTAGCTATGGCATCTTGTGTTCAAAATTTTGCTTTTCATCAGCTGTAGCCATAAAATGCAATACCCCAGTTAATCCAACAGCACATTTAGCTTTTGTCCCATGATACTGAAAATAACAAAAGCTGACACAATGAACCAGCAGACGCACTGATGAGTTTCTCCATTTCTTGACAAACTAGTCCATTTTAAATGGAAATCGAGGCATTGGAAATCAAGACATGAAAAACCCCAAAGCTTCAGGTTTAGCTCATATGTTCTTACTGATACCTGCAGCATGAAGCTGCCTATTACGAGCAAAAGCAAGGGGGGGTCACATTGCTCGAGCTTTTTGCGGCTACAGTCGAATCAGTAGTTCAGGTTTTTGTGGCTGGCTTCCTTATCCGTGCAGGGATGCCCCTTATAAAAAGCTGATTCTGAGCAACTGAGAGCTCTGTAATATCCGAAACAGCCCCTAACCTACCTTTACCAAAACAGCACTGTTACATGGTGCGTTTTAAAGGGAACAAGACATACAATAAAACTTTTATTTCCAGCAGGCTAGGTTGCTTCCTACACATCTGGGCAGTAACCGGGGCTGTACACCAGCGCAGCGAGGGCTGTGCTCCTAATGGGCACATGGCTGTAATGAAACATCGATACTTCTCGTAAACCCCACGTTCAACGTGTTGGCACGGAGATGCCTTTAATCTCATTCCACGTGTAAAGTCCTCTCCCCTCAGAAAAGCTCTTCCTCCTGCAGAAACCATCTGCGGCGTGTAAAGGAGCCGGTGGCTGCGGCTTTCAAAGCAAACCCCAAAGTATTATTCCATTTTCTGCTGAATAAAAGTATTGAGGAGCCTTTGTCAGGGAGGAGCGAGGCCGGCTGCCTTCCTGCTCACAATGCCACTCTGTTCGGTGGGCCGCGGAGGGGTGTTGCCCGAGAGATCCCAGCGGGGTCCAGCCCGCCGGTAATGCGCTGCGACCGCTGGCTGCAGCCACCAGCCTCCTCCACGCTTCCCTTTGAACGAGGGTCGTCTGTCGGGGCCGGGGAGCAATTTAAAACCGCCGGGAAAGGGAGAGCTTAGGTAAAGGAGAAAGACCGATTCCTTATCAAAGCCACCCCTGGAGCAGAGCGGGGCGGTAGGGCAGGGTCGGACCTCGGACCTCCAGCCCTGAGCCACCAGGGGAGACCCCCCGATAGCGATAGCGGGCCTTTGGCAGCCCAGCCCAGCTCCGAGGGGGCCGATTCACGCCTCCACGGGGGGCGAGGGGGCAAGCGAGGAACTGGAGTAAAGGGCGGTCTGAATTGTGGAATTCAGAAAAATAGGAAATGAGATTCACCAGGTAGCTGTGCTCCCCACGCCTGATATTTGGGGGAGAGGGGGGTGGCTTCAAGGTCCATTCACAGAGCTTCTGTGAAATATTTGACAAATGAGCATGGGTGAGAAGAAGCCCCAAGACCATGCTGCATGCTTGTTCTGTAGCGATGCTCGTGAATGGAGTTGCATAAACCTGCCGGGCCGATCTCTAGGTGGGAGTGGTGGTGCAGCACAGCAGACTTACTTTTGGAATGATTTTTCACTTTGGCTCCAGCTTATACCCCCTGAGAACTGCCCCATTACATTTAATTTCTCATCTAAAGTGGAACTGAATTCTCATTTCCCTGTTCTCTTATTTTTTTTTTTCTTCCTACAAATGATAAAAACACTTTGCATAAGAAACAAGCAAGTTTCAGAAACAAAGTGCACTCTCTTGCAAAGAAACCAAAGGGTTTACCTTCACCAAATAACTGCAACTTAAAAACACCTCCATGCAGAGATGTTCTAATGTGTTATCTTTGGGCAGGAAACGTCCCAGACTTCAGTACGTACAATTTAGAGTTCTTCTACTACCTTTAAGTGTTTGGGGGGGAAACAATCTGTTTTGATAACTCCTGACATTGAACAGTGATAAATAATTAAATATGTTTAACTGTTTCATTAACTAAAGATAGATTGAGAGCGCTCCATAGATAGGATATAGATCAAAAAGCTTGAGACTGGCTGTAAATTCCCCTGATGTTTTATGACACCATTTGTATTCTGTCACTCACTAGCTTTATGTATAGTCCAAGCTGTGAACTGAATACCCCATTCAGAAAGCCACTCACTCTGCATGTTATTGCAATTTAATATTTTCACACACAGACACATCATTATCTTGGAACCTGACACTGCAAGGAGAATTCAGTAATTTTTCAAGAGTGCTTTTTTTTGTTCTAATGCGAGCACTGAGGCACAAGATTGATCTAAATGACCACTCTTCCAATATTTAGTCTCCAGATAGATAGATCAGCAGGTAGATATTTGTCTGTGTTTTCATGGATTCTTCTCATTTCAAACATGTATGGATGCAATTTCACTGAAAGAACTAAAAAGAAAGATTAAGAATCTGTCATTACTCACAAGAATACCCCTTACATAGTTACAGCTTGAGACTGAGAACCAGATATGCATATATTGACAGCGAAGTCCTCAAGGCTGTCTCTTCGGTCTTCAATTACTGAGACGTGACTATGGGACGGGATTATTCCACTGACGCTGGGATCCCGGGTGGGCAGTGACTGCACATTCCTCGAGGCTGGGTGAGTGGAATCAGCCACATTAATGGCTCTTCAGGTTACAGGCAAAAATATGTATTTATCAATATTTTAAGAGACGGGTCACTTCAGGAAAAGGACTTTAGAAGTAGAGACAAAGGCACAGCTGATTTGATCCCTGCAAACAGGTCTATCATACACCGGACCCTTGGTAGCTAATCATTAACAAGCATTACATACAAACTCAGATATAACAAAAATCTTTATATGCAAACAGCATTGATGTCCCAAGGAGCTCAGTGCCTCGAGGGCCTGCTCCAAAGTCCAATGAAGCCAATGGGAGGACTGCCATGAACGTCGGCAGGTGCTGGGGCTGCAGTGCCGCCTCGCGCGGCTGCAGCGAGGGTTCCCCTGCGACCACCCTTTGCTGCAAGTGACAAAGCCAGCCCGAAGCTCCAGCCGGACACAAACCACTGTCATTAATGCTGCACTTTCCCAGGAATCAGCTGCAGGATGAGCCTGATACTAGCAGGCAGGAGGAGAAACGATGAGTGTGCAAGGTTAAAGGCAAACTTCCACTGTGGGATCCGTCTCCTGGGCTTGGGTTAGACATGAGCCTCAGCCTGCCCCAAATGTTGCCTTCAGCACTACCATTACGGAAGAAAAGAGGGTTCCCATCCTCACCAACACCCCAGAAATCTTCCATAGGTTCTTGTTTCCTTCACCCAGACAGCACGGCAATAGACGCGCAGAAGAGACCCTTCATAACCTGAACTCTGGGGCAGGACATTTCTCTGGTCAGCGCCCTGAGACTTATTTCTCAAACTGCTGAACAACAACGCTTTGAAGCGGTTACTGTCCATTGGGCAAAAATAGATTTATAGACGCGCGTTAAATGCACACTCCTTTTTCTGATCTACTGGAACAGACAGCACTATTACATAAATCAATATTTAGCTGGGGCATTGACTACTGGATCACACAAGAAACTTTCTGATTATGGCTGGAGGCTACACGTGAATATTTACACCGAGCCCTCTGTATTCCGTCAGGATGCAGGGAACTACACATTAACTGGAGAACTACACAAAATTGCTGTTTTATCTGAAATGGAAGTTAAACAGTAATACACAGGTTTAAAGAGGAAATGAAATACATATACGCAGGTCTAACGCCCGGATCATCCACCTGTCTACCTATCTGAACCACTGCAAGTAACCCAGAAGCGGATTTTCTGAAGAATATTTATCAGGGTGATAGCCATTTGGCTTCACAGGTGCTTTGTTGTTTTGTTTTAAATCAATAATCATAACCCCCTGACAATAAACTATTGGAGGAAGCACGAGGCTTTACCTAAGGGACACAGACATTCTGCTCGCCTGGAAAACCACACGTCTTCCAGAGCCTGAGAAAGCATCGGTAGCTCTCCGGCCATGTCCTCAAGGACACATCCATGAAATCAGCTTGGATTTCCTGACGGCTCACCTTTAGCTGCCGCTACCAAGAAGCTGTTAAAATTACTGTACTCGTTAACAGGTGCAATCAAAACCAGAAGACAAAGGCAGAAATTCTGTTCTGAACTTTATCTGGCTAAATACTTGAAGAGTGATCTAGCAGGAAGAATTTAAGAACTCCCAAAGTAACAAAGATCTGTTTTTTATTCATTCTATATGGGATATACGAGCAGAACTGTTTCTGAGCAGAGGGCTTTTCAAAGTTATCCATGAGGCATCAACTGCTTTTTAAATATGACTATTGTGCCATGTAGGGATTTAAATTTATTTTATTCCTATGTGATAATTCTGAAATAAAACACATGATCACTTGCTAGTTGTGCTTGTTCTCTATTTCACATTTACGTAATAAAATATAAAATGAAACCAGTCCTTTTCTATAAACAGAAAAAATGGTAAAGCAATTTTATACTACATGAACTTCAAGCACAGCCATTTAAAAATTAATTTACATGATTGAGCCCAAAAGGTCCATTCATTGTGAAATAAAAACCACTAAATACTATCCTGGAAGGACAGAAAATGCCAGGCTGCATGTAAACAAAAGCATTTCTTTTATCAGCATCTGAGATGGAAATAAAAGATTTTTCGCAAAAACTGAAACTTGCCAAAAAAAAAAAAAAAAAAAAATCTGACCCAGTAAATTCAGCAAAAGTCTCCCAGTGACCTCAGCAGGAGCTGGAGCAAACCCAGAGATCATTAATGATACATTTATCCTGAAATCACAAAGGCAGGTACACAAAATCCCTCCCATTTTACAGATGAAGTAGCTGAGGGTAAATTATTTGCTTAAGGCAGTAAAGCTAGGTCATCAGCTCCGCAAAGAGCAGCTCGGGCTTTTTCTGCACCCTAGACTCATCTCTGGCCAATGCTCAAAGTTGTGTGTCTGCTTTTTGTTTGTTTTGTGTTTTTTTTTTTTTTTTTTTTTTCCCTTTTTCTTTTATTCATAGCAGCAGAGGCCGCCAGTCCCAGTCCCATCACTCTACAACTTTTCCATGCCCTGAGCACAGCTTTACACCCAACTTTCCACATTTTCTGACAGCCAAAGGATCGAAGCCCGGCAGCGCGGGGCTGAGGGAACAAACCCACGTGCTGGCCGCAGCCTCGCGCCAGAGGCCGGGGTGCAGCGAGGCTGGAGCCTCACCGCCGGCACAGAAACAGCCCCAGAAGCACACTGCAGGGGTTCGGTGCCCCTGCCTGCACCTTGCTACAGCCCAGCTGCTTCCTCAGCCTGGCTTTGGAGACCATGCCCAGCTGCACAAGTCCTCCCAAAGCGATTTTATACCAAGAAGGAAATAAAGCTGTTTTTTTTTTTTTTGTTTGTTTTTTTTTTTCCTCCTGCAATACCAATAAAACATATCTGGGTATCGCTTGTACCAAAACACCACTGCTATAAAGTTAAAGATATGGAAAAGAAAATTAACTACTGTTTATGGCAGTGGTGGAAGGGGAAAAAAAAAAAAAAAAAAGCACAATGCATGCAGGGGACAGATGGCTTCTATCCAATATAGCCCCTCTTCTGTACATTACTTTGAAAAGGAAGTCCATGCCACTTCAGAAAATAGCAATCTGTGTAAAATCTGCTAAGGTTATATAATTGATCATTCCATGAGTTAAGGAAACAACAGTTTACATCCCTCCATCTGAATATGGATCTGCAAATGCTAAAAGTGAACGTGCTTAAACTAGCTGTATGCCAATATTTGTATATTTTCTGCACATACACAGAAAATCTCTTGGGTCATGCGCTCAGCTGGTAAAAGTTAGCATCATCGATGCTGATACTGATTTCCATGAGTTGAGATCTGACCTCTCATTTAAAAAAACAAAACAAAAACAAAACAAAAAAAAAACAAAACCTGAATTTTGTCAGTTTAACTTCAGTTTTCTCAGAAGAATCAGGCATGTGGATTAGAACACATTCTGCTCAGCATTATTCACTGGGTCCACATGCATCCTAAGCCAGTGCTGTATGCACTTCCATATGAAAGACACACAAACTGGAAGAAAAAAAGAAAAAAAAAAAAAAAAAAGGAAAGAACAGTTTTCTGGCTAAATTGTGCTACCTGAACAATTCCTTGCTTAACAGTGCCAAAACCCAGTTGCAAACCAGCTGCGTGCCGAGCTCTGCCCCCTGCCCCACGAAAGGTTCCAGTGAGCACCCCGGCTCTGTGGGGTGCAGCCTCCCCTCTTCTCCCCCAGCTCAAAGGACCTCAGAAAAACCCAGAACTGCTGTAGGAAGGGCTTGCTCCCTGGTAGCTTATCAAAAAAAGCTAGCAGAAGAGGGAGGCACATTCAAAGTGATGTCTAATCCTGTAACGCCTTCACCTACGCTGCCAGGAAGAAGCGTTCTGTGCACAGGTCGTACCAAAATCTAGGCTGGCACACTGGTGCGAGCAAATTCAGATGAAAAAAATAAATAAATGGGGAGTGTGACTCAGTGAGCACCGACAGCCCATCTTCAGGTGGGAGCTTCAGACAGACAGGCGTGGATTTTCTGCAGTGGAAGCAACCCACGAATGGTTCATGAAACACACGTGTGATAATGAATAGCCAGCCTTCTCTGGTGGTGATAAGATATTTTAACTAAAAACATCAGGGCATGTTTAAAAAATGATTACAAATTATTTTAACAGTGTATTTGCAGAGGGTTATAAAAACAGCTATAATATTTTTGTCTTGGATTCTAGAATTACCAGTGTGACAGCTAATGCAGTAATGATTTGTTTCAAATGCCAGTGTTTAAGCTGTATAAAGCTGATTTTATACATTTTTCCAGTAGGCCGCATTGTAGTTAATGAAATTAAACACACCAATCGCATTTGTCCCCAGGGGATGAGGAACTGAACACGCCACTGGTTTATTTTTTTATTAAAATAAATTGCAGCCAGCAAGATGGACTAATTGCATACAGAATTGAAAAAGAAACATTCCATTGATATAATTAAGCCAATTTTCATGGACAAAAATAGTTATAGTGGATATAAAATAAGCAGAGCATTCACTACAGTTTGACTTCTCCCCACCCTCTATATTTTGTACAGAACATTAACTATTAAACAAATATGTTTCTCGAACGGGCTGACAGTGTTATCTAGTAATGATGGCTAAATTGGCCCCAAGAACTGATGCCGTGGCATTGTGTCTCATGGCTTTGGCAAGAGAGTCCATACGCCAAAAACAACAGACCACTAAAAAAAAACTGCCACATCAAAATAAAACCTTAAAGCAAAACACCTGAAAGACGTGAAAAACCATCAAGACAGAAATAAATCAGCGCCCAGCTTAGTTTAGTCCACCATTTCACCCTAAATGCTTGTGCAGTCTTCCCGGAGAGCTGTGGCCCAGGCTCCCCGATGTACCCGTGCCACTACAAGCAGCGAGCGGTTAAGGGAAGATGAAGCCTTTCCACACCAGCTCAACAGAAACCAAGATTTATCGCGATAGAAGTGTAATTCCGAGGCCTACTGGAAGTAATTTGGCCGCCTCCATCCATTTCCAGCTGGGAAATGTCTCCCCTGGAGAACCAGCGGCCTCGTTTGCAGAACAAGAGCGGGTGTCGCGGCGCAAAAACGCCTTCCTGGCTTTCTGTAGGGTCAAGCACATCCACGGGGCGACGTGCTGGAGGCTCACCCATGCTCTCCCCACACACCACGTGCTGCTGCAACACAACACGGGTGCCTTTGTGCCGAGAAGCACTTTGCTCCATGGAAAAGGAGCTGGGTCCCAGCCCTACCTGCTCACGTCGTGACCCTCACTGCAGGGAAATTTCTTTCCGATGACAAAAAAAAAAGAAAATCGAGCAGCCAATTCAGGCTGCAAGCATTCAGAAGCACGAAGAAGTACACTTATTCCAGGGATGAAAGTCGTATTTCATTTTTATTAGCAAAGAGGGTCACATCATTCACTGAATGAAGAAAAGGAAAAAAAAATCATCGGGACAGGGACACTCTGTTACAGATTTGGACGCTACACAACGCACAACCTACTGCAATAAAAATAAAAATAAACAGCCCATGAGTAGGTACCGGTGATGCATGAAAATCCATTAAGAAAATAAAAGAAATAATAAGGTCATAGATCTTTTCCACTACGACATCCCTGACCTGCAATTCCTCCAGAAAAATAGGGCATATTTAAGATCCGAAAACACAGCCGTAATTTTGGTGTGGAATGCGGCAGAGCACTGACATATCAACAGGCTGTTACCCAGAGAGTGGAAACAAATGTGTTTGCACATATCCTTCAGATGTCTTTATTCTTAACTGCAGATGGACACTGTATGTGTACGCATTTACCGATATGCTGGCGACTTACCCCTACAGGATTATTTAAAATATCACTTGAGAAACAGGCATGAGAAATTCATTATTCAGCTGAGATTTTGACCCTTTCAGTTAGCATTCGGAATTGCGTGAGTTTATCATTTAAATAATCCGGCTGGAAAAAAATAAACACGTCCAGTAAGAGTGGAACAGCCATCACGTCGTGGAAACACAGCCTGAGCTTCCCTGGCCCGCAGAGCACGTAGGTTCCTGCATGCTGCCCCCGCACACTATAGAAAAGGCCTAGGCTGCACTGGAATTAAAATCTGCATTCAGACAATTTCACACACCAGAAGTTTACGGCAACAGGAAAAAATAATAATAACAATAATAACAATGGAATGCAAAATTTGCAGCTAGAAGGGCAAAAGCAAGTCTGAAAAATGTGGAGACTCTGCCTGATGCTATCAGCAGGAGCAGCCAGGGATCCTCCGGCAAGTGGCCGCAGCCTGCCCCACGTCCCCAGCTGGACGGGCAGCCAACAATGCTTCCCCACCAGAAAGGCGGCCACTGAGACTTACCTCATTAGTGTTTGCAAACTTCTCCAGGCCTTTGTCTTTGAAGCACTGTATTAAATAGTACAGAGCTTTCATAAAATATATAAGCCATAATAATCGGAGCCGTAATAACAATAATAATACTTTTCACTCAACAGGGCCTTTCCTTCTGAGAATCTCAGGGTGCTTTACAAACATTAATGAGTGCCGCCACGCCGCAGAAGGATATTTCCCTCTTAAACAGAAGATGCCCTTGTCAGTCACTTCAGGTATTTCACTTCACAGCCGAGGCTGCTCTGCAGCCGGCAGCACAGCCCGCGCGGGCAGGTGTAAGCTGTGTGCAGCAGGCAGGCTGCGGCGCTCCTTTATCACCGGTCACGGAGCGGTTACATCCGACTGAGGAGCGGGGATATTATTACAGCGAGCAACAGCTATGAATTACACTGCTCCTCTGTTGTGAAATCCTAGCTCCCGCATTGCATTTTGCCCAGAAGCGAGTGGAGATTTTGTGTATTTCAGGTACGCTCGGCTCTCTCCCGTGCGGTGGGTCAGAATCCTGCCCGTGCCTGCTGTGAGACGGGGGGTGCATGGCTCAACGCTGGGTGCTGCGTGCTTGTGGGGAACAGAAAAGCAAGTCTCTGCTCCTTCTGACTCCAGCCTTCCTCGAATATTTAAATAGGAACCTCCTGATTTATTCTGTGAGTCCCCTTAGCTTATTACAGACCCATATTTGCTGATCTTGGTTTTAGGCTGCAGTTTCAAAACAAAGTCTAAAAATAAGGCAGCTTTACTTGTTGTTAAACAAAGTTTATAAAATACAAGTCACCGCATTTCTGCACTTAGCTCACAGGTTCAGCAGCACGTAGAGCCTGCAATTTTTTGAAAATTTCTATAAGCACTATCAGTCCAACAGACGAATGCATCTGCACAGCCACGCTTTGCATCTGCACAGCCTCCTTTTAGCCCACGGGAATTCGGTGACACGGGAGCTGCGTGCCACTCGGCGATGCACCGCACAAACCTACATTTATAGAAGCGCACACGAGCGTCCTGTGATGCAAACACACGTGGATAAAACATCACAAGCACCGCACACGGACACCTACGAGCATCGACTTTATTATGGGCCAGAATTAAATCCCCGATGTCTGTGTCTTCTTCAGCCTTAGCACTTTGGCACCTTAAAGCCGCCAGGCTACGGGCAAGTTCAAACAAAGTCTCCCTCGGCAAATAACCAATTCAGCCCTCCCTTTTGCCAAGTTTCTTCCCAGGACACGGGAGAAGGGAGCTCTTTGCAGTTGTTCCCTCCGCACTTTCTCAAATAAATCAAACGTGCGCGGGGAGGCGACGGGGGGGGGGGGGGGGGGAACGTGAATTGATAAATTATATTTGTAGAATTTAGATTATTTTTTAAAGACTAAACCGATTTTAAATCCTTGCTAATTTTTGTTGAAGCGCTAATTACACATCACCTTAATTAGCGGATCAACTCCCCTATACCCCCCCCCCTTCCCTGCCCAGGATCCCTAATTGCCTAATTGAACAGATCCGGGGCAGGCCGGGGGAGGGCGAGGCGGCGGAGGCTGCCGCGGCGGCGGGCCCGGGGCGGACGAGGCCGGGGGAGGCACCTGCGCGTACCCCTGGCAGCCCCTCGCCAGCCCGTGTAAGGACCCTGGGTAGGGACAGGGCAGAGGGATGGGCAGCCTTGAAGATGGTTAAAAATAAAACAGAAATAATAGACGCACCAGGAAAAAAAAAAAAAAAAAATCCTCCATAAATTTGCGGCCTCCGCGTGCTGCGATATCGGAAGCGTCTGTCCCAGCGCAAATATTGGCTCCCTGAGAAGTGGTCCTCGGGCTCCAGTCCCCGCGATCCCCTCTCCCTCCTGCTCCCCCTGGGCTGGGGGGGTGGTGGGGGGCGGCCTCCCCCCGGCCTCCCTTTCGACAGGCAGCCCGGGCGGGGGAAACAGCCCCGACTGAAACTCAGCCCCAAACTTGAACTTTGCCGTTTTCCTCGCGCTGAAAAGCGAAGGCGGCTGCGGGCAGACCGGCCCCGTATTCCAGCACGATCGTTTATTTAGGACCACGTTTATTTAGGACCGGCCGGCAGCGGCGTTTGTACTTGGGGATCCCCGAAGCGGGGGGGGCGTTTGGGGTTTGCTGGCAGCGCAGCCCCGCACCGATTTATCCGCCGCGTTCTCCCTCCGAGCAAGGGCTGCCGGCTGCTGCAGCCGCTTCTCCTGGGCCGCCGGGGGTTTTATTTTCTAGGGTACGAGGCCCACGGAAGGAACCTTCTCCTCCCGGGGTCCCGCAGAGAAGCCCCCGAGGGGGAGCAGCGGGGCCCGGCCGCGCTCACCTGCGGCCCCCGGGGTCGTTCCCCCGCTCGGAAGGGGCTCGGACAGCCCCCAGCCCCCGGCTTCTCCCTGTTCTGCTCCCCGGGGGGCGGCCTAAAACCGCCGGGAATTTCAGCGTGACACCACCGCAGCGCGCACACGCACGTTGAGCCCTTCTGCGAGGCAGGTAACAGAGCCGAATCCCCAGAGGAGCTCCACATCTGCTCGAAATATTGCCCAGGGGACCGAAATTCTGCAGAGCTGGGGTTTAATGCGCTGCCCGCTGCCCCCTTGCATGCCCCCGATGCAGCGCCCGGCCCCGGGACACGCGGGGGCACCCACGGGCACCCGCAGGGCCCTGGGGTGCGGGTGCATGGGGGGGTTGGGAAGGGGCCTTGGGGACGTCTTGCGGTCAATGAAGTTGCCATTACCTCGCCGCTGTAAATACGGCGAGATCCGCACACTCGTGTCCGTGTTTAATCTGTTTTGCAAATAAATACTCCTGGGATATTGAAACCTTAGCTTCGGACTACTGTTTTGAACTGTGATCCCTAAAAAATCCTCAGCTGAAACCCCATAAACCGTTGGGCCTTGTATTGTATTAAACACCTGATTTTAATCAGAGCTCAGCCCTACGAACAGCCACTTCCAGCCCGCGGTAGCAGCGCTCCCGCCGACACCGGAGGGCTTTCTGCTGCGGCTCCGTGCGCGAAGGGAAGCGGCCGGCTCCAGGCACCCCGCTCCTAGCTCATCGCCCTGCCGATGGAGATACCCGGGAATGGAAAACCTGCCGGTCCTTAAAACCTGCCGGTCCTTAAAACCTGTCCTCGAGCCGCAGAAGCTCCGGGGAGCCCGGCGGTGTGCGCGGCTGAGCCCGGGCCGGGCAGGAGGCGCGCTGCCGGCCGCACTCCCGCAAAAAGCCGCAGCGGCTCGCTCCCGACACACACTTCTCCGCGGGGAAGCAGAAAGAATAAATATATATATATATAAAAGAAAAATAAAATGAAATAAATATTCCACTATATTCCACTATTTTCAAAGCCAAGAGAGCGCCCTGAAAATTACTCTTATCCTAAAAAAAATAATTAAAAAAAAATAAAAAGTTATTGAGCGGGGGCGTTTAAATCGTGTGTTTATTGAGAAAAAAATAAAATCCTGGGATTAACCGAAAGACAACTTCCCAACGAGCGTGGCCGCGATGTGCCGCCGGTGCTGAGCGTGCCGACCGCTCCGAGCAGCACCCGCGCACCGAGCAGCATTTCTGCCCAGAGCCGCGGCCGTCGGGGCGAGGAGGGTGCTGCTGGCCCACCGGGGCGTGCAGAGGCTGCGTGGGGAGCTGGGGAACCTTCACGGAGCGCACTGTAAAACGGGGCCGCAGCAAGGTAAATCGCTGGGCCTCGGGCTCGCCCGGGCGTTTTGTCGTTTGAGAAAGAAACGCGGGGAGCTGCCACCTCGGCCACCGCGGGGCTCGTCTCCGCCTGCCCGCGCCCAAAAGAAAACTCCTGCCCCGACGCGATTTTAACAGAAATAAGGAAAGGAGGAGGGGGGAGGAAAACCCCCGAACCCTGCAGCATCTCGGCTGGGGAGCCGCACCGCAACCTCGAGCACGCTTTTGCCAGCGCGATGCCCTCCCGGAGGGCTGGGGAGCTGGGGGGAGAGCTGCGGGGGGAGCAGCCGCCGAACCCCCCCCCGAGCCCACGCGTGGGGACCCGCGGGGGGCCCCGCGCCGCGCCCGGCTCCCCCGGCCCCGCCGCACCTGAGCACTCCCCGCCGGGCCGGGAGGGGGGGGGGGACACGGCCGGGGGGGGGCGGCCGCGGAGCTCCACGCCACTGCTTCGTCCGGGGCTGAGCGCGACAAATCCTCCCGCAAGGCTCCCCGTGAAAACGCACGCGGGGTTAAACGAGCCGGGCGCCGCTATTTTCCAAAGCGTCCTCAAAGCACTAAATGCGGAGCTCCCAGCGGGCGAGGACCGCGCTGGAAGTCCCGCAGCCTGCAGAGATTTCGCCCGGAGCCGGAGAGAAACAGAAACTAAAGGAGAGGAGCAGCGGAGGGGTGCGGACGGGCTTCCCGGGCACCGCTGCGGCACCGAGCCCGGGAGCTGCTCGGCGAGGAGCCCCCCGGGCGGCTGCGGGGCTCTGCGGGGGCACCAAAGCCCCGCTGTCCCCTACGAAAACCCCGCTGTCCTCAGCCGAAAATCCAGTCTAAAAACAATTCGAAAGAAAGAAAGAAAGAGGGGTCCAGCGGAAGACGGAGGAAAAAGCTGCGCAAGACTTACGAGCTGCAATTCCACCCCCAAGTAAATTTTAAAAAATTAAAAATTAAAGACACTCCCCCACACTCCCCTCCCCCAGACCTTCTTAACCCCCAGCTGGGACACCCGAGCTGCCTTCAGGATCTTCCCTCTGGACCTGCGAATCCAAAGCCCCTCACTGAGAGCGGATCCATTTTTGCTACAAATTCTCTTCCTTCCCTCTCCTTGATAATTGTTCCCGAGCCTAGAAGGGTTTCTTCTTCTTCTTCATTTTTTTTTTTTTTAATTTTCCGTTTGTCTCTGCCTGTCTCTCCCCCTCTCTCTCTCTCCAGCGCTCAGTCTCTCCGGATCGCGCAGGCAGATGCCAAACGCAGACCTCTAGCGCCCACTATTTCAAAAGCCAGGAATATTATTTCACAAGACTTGTTGGAACGACTCAATAAAAAAAAAA